>CVMT01000003.1:2894262-3068475 GCA_000985935.1 Talaromyces islandicus | reverse complement strand
TACCGCAATTGGAAACAATTGAAAGTGATGAGAGATGCCCGAAAAAAAAGTCGTTGTGCATACATGCTTATTTCTGTTTCCCGAGAGAGAAAAAAAGTCGCTCATGATGAAAGTCGATTGCAAAAATGGTCGTGAAAAAGAAAGCCGAAAATATAAATGATGCGGAAGATGTTTATGATGTTTTCATGAATCATATGCGATGCCGCTCAAAAGGGACCAAAAAAAAGAAATATTACAATGATTAAACTCCCCCACTATGCCAAGAAAAAGAAAATAATGCGCGCTTATAACCTATTGACAGTCAGTACTCCAGTACTTTTGAATTGTATAGGAGGAAAAAGTGCGGCCTTACATCTCAACGGATTCAGCTTCTTCGGGATGTCATCCCTCAAGCTGGCCGGCAATTGTAGCAGATTGTATGGCAGCAGCTCACGCACATGGGCTGGTTCTCATACATCTTTGGCCCATCATTGCACTGACAGCAATAATAGAAGTTGCTGGGCATTTGCCTCAAAAGACCGCCAAACTTGAAGATATTGTAGGGATCCATTGTGTGCGGATCGGGCATGAGTGGACGCGTGATTGGCGTCAGGGAGGGAGCAGCAACGCATGTTCTTTCGACAAGGTAGTCTGACTGGCGGCATAACGTTTCGGCAGAGGCAAGTTTGTTGCAAGTATGAGAGTTTCCGGTAATAGGCATTGGCGATTCGTGTCGGTGAGACGACATTTGGGACGCGGTATGCATATGCAGACTTTCCGTTCTGCATCCTTCGCAGCGTAAAGCAGAGCAATTTGCACAGCAGAGGTCAATAGATGGGTTCCAAGGGCCGAAGCCGCAGCTGCAACAGTACCAAACTAATGTTTCAGGCATGGTTTGATAGTATGTGGTGCGAGTAGTGGGTGAGGATAGCAAAGATATCAGCCAAAAAGTGAAGCAAGATGTTGCTTGTTCTCTGTTTCTCTGTTCTGTCGGCTAGAGGAAGATGGAATGGTTCGTTGGTTGGGACAATTGTATTCTGGACAATGGAGAAAGAAAAACAAGATTCTTGGGAGGGGAATAGCTCCGTCTTATAAGTCAATGGCAGCAGCAAGTGAGTGGTGAATAGTAGCCAGCACAGCCAACAGTGCCCCGGTAAACGGGCATCCGTCAAAGCCCCAGTGAAACAAAGATGAAGCTAATGGTATGTGGCTTTGTCGCATGGGGAAAAGTGAAGGGGAACTTCGCCCAGCAAAAACTGCAATCTGGACCATCAGGCAGACAAGGCCGATAAAAATGTATCTCCAAATGCGTTTTGGAAGTACCGTCATGGGACTCGGGGATGCGCCTTGTCCCAGGCAAACACATCGTTTTGGACCAATCAGAGGGCCCAGAAGCAAGGAGCCACAAGAGCAGCATAAAATGACTGTATTATACATGTTCCCAGAGTCAAGTGCTGGAGTCTGCCTAGTCTGCCAGCGCCGTGTTTGCCTGCGGTGGATCATTTTAGGGCTAGAAAAGGCATCGACGATTCGAGGGTCCGAACGTTGAAGCGCCGCGCTAGTCCCACATAGCACGCCGCGGAATCGCCGTTACATTCAATATCAATATTATTGACTCTTAATTTTTTTTTTCTTTTTTTTTTTTTGTCTTTTACTCTTTTCATGGATTACACAACACCAAATCTCCCAAGTGCCAGACTCAAGCTGAGCGCTTTTCAACCCTGGCAAAAGGACGGGCGAGTAGGGCAAAGTGGGCGCTGTCGGGGCACACCGTTAGTCTCATTACAATACGGTACCAGACATAACACCCATCACCAATAGTAGTAGAAGAAATGACAATGACAGAAACGAAAATAATTAGTTAATCTGTTTATCGCATAGCACAAACCCGACGTAGATCTCATCCCATCTGTGGATGATCTGGCCTGCTCCATAGCCACAGTCCAAGTAGCTGGAATGTCATACTAACGCTACTGTCTCGCCGGGCAAGCGGCGGGCAAAAAGCGCCAGGGCGTTTGTTTGTTTGCTTATCTGCGATGAAAAAGTGAAGCGGACGGGCAACAGGGACGGTTTGGAGCTATGTGGAGGCTGTGTGAAAATAACTCAAACACTGGGAAATGAAGATGTTTGAGCGTCATTCATGATACACGCATTGATTAGACCTTGGTTTCACCCGGTTAGGAAGACTTGCTGCGGTGACAGGTTCTGATACTGCGACAAGAGAGGGGGAAAAAATAAAAAATAAAATTTTTGTGCAGGGGTTATGGCAATCAAATAAAGCACCCAATTGTAATCCTAGCATGCTCGTTCTAGGTTGTCGATCGAATATGCAACTAAAATGCGCCTTGGGTCGGTGATCGTTGAAGGCCTGTGATTTCCCTTTTTGTTCCCTTTTATTGCTTCATTCTTAATTTCTCTATTTTTAACTATCTGGAGAAAGTTTTTCTCCTGGAGAGAAAAGAGAAAAGAAACAGGCAGCAATGCTTCATCGCTACTAAGATTTTCAAAAAAAAAAAATCTTGCTATACTTTCCGGATCGGGAAGGACCTGCGGACCTTGGACTTGCCTGTTTGGGCGATAGGGCCTAGCGTTAGGGCATCCCGTCATCTGACCCCAGAGTGAATGATGCTGCAATCTGCAAACCCTGCATATGGAGACATGTCGTTTTCAATATTTTTTTTTTTAAAGGAAAAAAAAAGGCTACCGTGTTTCTCCGAATTTCTTTCTTCCAGTGACGAAAATCGGAGTGTGGGGTGCTAGATGGATGCCTGATATCGGCCCATGACATCAGGACACGACCAGTTCCATCGCTAATCGGACAATCCCACCAGTTCGACCACTGCTGCGTGATAGGTTCCAAGGAGACATGGATTTCCGCGAACTTGCATGAGCACGAAAGCAGGAACTGCGCGGCTAAGTCGAGCTGCTATTAACAAGGGTGTGACTACTTTCCTCGGTCTTTCTTTTTGGTCCTTTCCGAGCATCTTTGATTTTATATTATACTATTTTATTTTATTTACTTTACGCTAATTCTTGAATATTCAGAAAAGAAAAAGCAAAGCTGAGTGTCTGCCTCGCAAGGCATTTTCTTTTTTAGTTCCTTGCGACCCCGCAAATAACCGATCGCTGCCTAGATCCACGCCTGCAGAGTATGGCCAGCATCACCGAGGCAAAACTCATGCAAAAAGAAAAAGAAAATTGAAAAATCAATCTAAACAAAATGCTAGTCAAAGGGAATAGGTTATATCAATTCTTGTATACATGCATCCATAACGTAGCGCAGTGGCGAAGTGCATTGCGGCTCTTGCCCCCGCACTCTCCGGGCGCTTGTTAGTGCGTCACCGCCAAGCGATCAAGCTATTCGTTCGCACTCATGACTCACTCGCATCACTGTCTGCTCTGAGAATCGGGCCTCGGAGATGGCCGATGGAGAGTGATAAGGTGATAAGGGAGGGGGATGGTCTATTTCAATCTGTTCTCTTGTTAGGGCATCGAGCATGGCTATCAATGGTAGTAATAGAATAAATAGTATTATGAGTCTGCACCCGGAAATAGTCTAATATATAACACACTCTTTCAGAACAAAACTCCACATAATAAGCATTCATCGCCGAACTCATATGCTGAAGTGCCAAGGCCATGAGAACGTATAAAAAGGTCAGGAAAGATGTCGATCATGCGGCCCCGCTGGTCAAAGATCATTCGTAGTAAGTCGAAAAAGAGTGCCGAATGAAAAGAAGGAAGAGGATTCAAGCGCCAGACAGTCAGACTGTTTACTAGCACATGTAGTACCAGAACCGACGAGGCTACCCCTCATGGACTGAATAAAGGGCAGCCAGCGAAAGGAGTCCGAGAAGAGAGATGGAATTCGCGTCGTCGGTCCGGAGGATTTGTCCTCTATTTTGGTGGTCTCGGGTGGGTTTCCACATGGCACGAACCGCATCTTTTGTGATAGCATATTGCACAATGATCTTGCCATAAAAGATACGGACCATCTTTGCATTGGTCACAGTACCACGTTTGTTCGTCCTCGTCGTAAGGAGCATGCGTCCGGAGACCAAAAGCCAATTCGTCCACGAGCTGCGCAGAGGCGGTTTTCTTGGTTCGGTGCATGTTTGTTAAGACGAAAGGCATGTTGAATCGAGGATTATAGTATAATTGACTGTTTTCATTGTTAATAAATCCTTCAGAGCAACTGTGTCAAGAGAGTCCAAACTCACTGTAGCGTAGATCAGATAGTGTTAATTGCTTGAGAGGATACCTGCAATTTGCAGCACCATAACATACATCCCGTCGTTTCTTATATAGTACAGAACGTAACACAAGGATCAACCTTGGGCACGACGGGGAGAGCAAAAGTATCATAGGGGCGCCCGAAAAGACGCTGGGCAAACGAGGCTTCAACCACCCGGGGCAACTCGAAGTATCACATTGTGAGATTTTGAGATGCCATAGGCGGACGTACCAGCTGAGGCACACTTGCTTAACCGGCGAAGCGCAAATCACGCCAAGAAAAGCCTGTCTCTGGGGCTATGCTCTCTCGCCCTCCCTCTTCCCACATTTCCTGGAGACACGCAAAACCGGGCGCTGACCGGTTCGGCAACCGACTAGGCTGTGGCCTTTGGGCGACTTGCGCAGCATGGCGAGCTGGTGTAACGAAGTGCACGACACGAAGAGAGATTCAGCACGACACGTTGAGAGCATCGCCCTTCTAGTTTCCCAGGGCGTCCAAGGCGTTCTTTCTTCTTAACTCTCAGGCAGCAGTGGTGGATGACTAAGCTGGAGGATTGGGGAGGTAACCCAAGCCTGGCGTGGGCGAAACAGGCTCGTCCTGGCACTGCGAATGTTCTCAAGGGAGGAAGAAATGGGTGTGGTCTCAGAGTGAGTACAAGACTCTCTGGGCATTCCTTTCAAGATGAGAAGACGGGTCAGCCATCCTTTAAATAAACGAGTCGTAGCCTCGTCGTCAGAAAGACGAGTCAGAACATATACGCACATAGGGGGCCATTCTACAACATTGCGGCACGGTTATGATATATTCCGTCTGCCTAGAGCCTGTCATTTGACGATAATCAGCCCATGGCCTGGTTTTCGTCCGAGGTGTTGGATCAGAGGATAGAAGGCTCATACCCCCACACACCTTTCAGCCTCAGCCTGGCCAACAGTGTTGGCCTTTCATTTCCGGTAAGCACCCGACGCCAAATCTTTGCTTCAAGAGAGATGAGGCTCTGCTTCAAAGAGATAGCTGTTGAGTTGAAGAGCCTTTTTTTATTTTCCAGAGAAGGATGGTGGGAAGGAGACGGCTATAAGTAAAGATGGGATGTTTTGGCCTCGGACACAGGTGCGGGGTTCTTGATGCAACAACAACACATGTCTGAAACTAAGCTTGTTTGAGCGGCGGATGCGTCACGCTCAACGCCAGTGGTGATTCTCATTAGTTGGTTGTTGGATGGAATACGCATGACAGTTCGAAATCGGCCGTGTATTATTATGTGTTGACGCCAAGTTCAATGCTGGTTGTTTGATGATGTGCGTTAGCAGGTTACACCGCGATGCGAGGCTTTCAAATGTTTCGGTCACGGCAGGACGATATACTCCGAGTTAGTTATTGTTCTAATGTGACAAGTAACCAAACAATGCTACTCGGAGAACCCAAACATCAATTGATAGTAACGGAGATCCTCGGAGGTACCGTATATATATATACATATATATACACACACGCATATAAACAGAAAGAAGTATAGTTCCATCGATTAGTAAAGTTATATCGAAAATGACAATAGACTGATATATAGACATGATATGAAACCAGGGATAAAGACTGAGCCCTGGGAGTACATCAAAGGTAAACAGGTAGCAAGCACCATGTCGCCTGACCCAATCAAAGTTCATAAAACCGAGGGCTGGTGTATGTAGCTTCCGGCACGTGCCTCGAGAATCGAAATATATACACCGATAACTTTTGGACATAAATCGTAAACGTCTTTATCGGGAATCAGAGGATGTAGATCGGCCCCAGGCACTAGGCCGCCAGTGGCTGCCGGTCGAGTTTTTGGACACGCTTCCAGTTGATGAGGTTGGCGACGGGCTGGTATACACGTACTCGCCGTCAACGTATTGCGCGTCATTGAATACTGTGGTGCGTTGTCGTCGCCGCGTGTATCGTTGTTGGAGGCGATAGACTTCGAGCCCTGCATACACACACAAAAAGCAGTTAGTTTGGTGCCGGCCAGAGTGCAAGCTGCTCATGGAGGGCTGGCTTACTGCTCTGTAGCCTTTCTAATAGACCCATGACTGCGGATGAGGTTCTCGTGTATCGGGAGATATATAGCCGGCCAGTACTGGAATAGGCCTCACAAAGGCCGGCGGTGGAGTGTGCTTAGTGAGGAACGAACGTAGAGTCACTTGTGGACGAATGACGGCGTGGTAAAGCTGGGGATATCGGTCAGCACATGGGTCATCCCGGTCGAGAACGGAGAAGAAGGCTACCTATAGTGAAGGGACAAGAAATAAAGAGTGACGAGATTCGCACAGTGAGTGAGGCTGGTGGCAATGGATCGATTACATGGATCTCGCAGACGCACAAGGCTGGGCGAACAGTGAAGAAGATACGAGAGTCGCACTAGGCCAGTCACGACATCAACAGTTGGATGGCACGCATATATAGGACTAGCAGAATAAGGAAGGACGCAAGGATTGTGGTCGAATGAGGGGACAGGAGGATATCGCTCCAGGCTGGCACAGACAGGCACGCAGAGAGAGAGGGAGAGAGAGAGAGAGGGAAAGAGAGCAATTTCCCACAAATTCCAGGGGAAGCGCCGTCTAGATCGGCCTAGCCTGGTTCTAGCGGGCCGCCGGGGTCGCTAGCTGCAGCCTGCGCGCCGCCGTCACTCCGCGCCCACGAGGCATCGGCGAGTCGGTCTTGCTTCCCACTCCTGTCCGGTATTCAGCACGCCCCAAACGCGCTCGAGGAGTCCAAGGGCCACAAAGACAGAACAATCGCGTCGCCAGGTCCAGACCACGCCATCAGCCTGTCAAGCATCGGAGATATTATTGTTATGGCGACGTCAGAGCAAGGATTATCCGCTGTTGGTGGGGGGAGGATTCAGCGTCCAGCAAGGCAAATTGCGACTTCAATCCCCGCACGGAGGAGTCCGGGAGCCACTATTCTCGATAGCAGCAATACTGCTAAGATTCATATTAATATCGCCCTGCTGACCTGGCTGTTCAGATGTTATCAGCAATGGCCAGTAGCCTGGGTTGGCGCCAACTAATTAGTTTCACCTTTCGTATAGTTTGAACTTTGTCCCTGTCCCACCAATACGGCTCCAACCATGGCGAATTTTTTATTTATTTATTGCTCACTAACGAACCGCCGTCAAAGTTAGCTTGATATACTTTACCAGCCATTTGAACTTTGCATCGGTATGGCCGTGGGGTTGTTTGCAAACGTGGAGAATGGCGTTAATCGCACAGCATTGAATATTACCAAAAAAAATAATAAATAACCAGTCTTCTATATACATTTTGTACATTTTGTACAGGCAAAAACATCACCCTGCTTATATATGCTTCTTGCTCTACAAGGATACCGCCGACCGCAAGAAATCCGACTCATCTAGTTATCATCTATCGTCTATTTGGCTGGCTTGTTCAGGTCTGTTGGCGTCGACGCCGTCGGCACCTCCGACTCTGGCCCCGTTTCGAGTCGTCGTTCCAGGTCAACGTCCTGTGCGAGGGACACTTCTTGAGCTGTTCGTTATCGCGTCAGTAACGAGTCATTGTTTGTTAAACAATCAACGCTTACCGTGCCACAAGTCTGCATAGACGCCCTTTTGCTCGAGCAATTCCGTGTGCGTTCCGCTCTCGGCAACATGGCCGTCCTTGAGCACAAGGATCTGGTCACTGTCGTAGATGGTACGGAGCCGGTGCGCTACAAACACACTGGTGCGTGCCTTTTCTTTGATTATGCTGTTGATATTCTGCAGGAGCGCCTGTTCCGTATATGTATCCAGCGCCGAGGTCTACAGGTTTGGTCAATCAGCATTCACCCAGCATATCCAAATGCATCGTCACAACTCACGGCTTCGTCAAAGAAAAGTAGTGGCGGATTCTTGAGAATCAGTCGCGACACTGCAAGTCGTTGCTTCTCTCCGCCCGAAATCATCATGCCACGCTCGCCCACTGCCGTCTTGTATCCCTCCGGAAGTCTCCGAATAAGCTCATGCACATGCGCCCTTTCGGCGGCTTTCCGGACTTCCTCGTTAGTCGCATCGATCTTTCCGTACCGGATATTGTGCTCGATCGTGTCGTTAAAAAGAGTTGTGTCTTGCGGCACCACGCCAATTGACTGGCGTAGACTCTCCAATGTCACGTCCCGCACATCCTGCCCATCGATCAGAATGCGCCCCTCTTGCACATCGTAGAATCGGAACAAAAGTCTAAGAATCGTTGACTTTCCGCAGCCACTCGGTCCAACGACGGCAAATTTGGCTCCCGCGGGGATTGTAAAACTGGCGTTTTTGAGAATTGGACGGTCAGGATGGTATCCAAACGTCACATTCTCAAAGCGAATCTCGCCTCCGCGAGATAGATCCAAAGCTTTGGCGTCTGGTCGCTCTTTGACAGTGACATTGACTTTTTGCAGGTTAAACAGGGTTTCCATGTCGAGCAGAGATTGTCTCAATTCACGGTAGACAGATCCCAAGAAGTTGAGAGGCACCGACAGCTGAAAGACGAGTTGATTGACCATAACCAAATCTCCCACTGTCAATTCGCCCGTTGCAACTCCGTCTGCAGCCAGGTACATCATGGCCGCCAAGGCACTGGAAAAAATCATGTTCTGGCCCGAGTTCAAAAATGCAAGAGACGTCGTCACCTTGATAGACGCATCTTCATATGCTTTGAGTGCTCGGTCATATCGTGCTCCTTCGTAGGCTTCGTTGTTGAAATACTTGACCGCTTCATAGTTTATCAAAGAGTCAACTGCTACTGTTGCCCCCTTGTTGTCCGCAGCGTTCGCCTGTTTCCGGAATTTCGTTCGCCACGCTGTAGTCGTGATGGTGAACGCAGTATATGCAATCATAGTTCCTGCTGTGATGGCTGCAAATTGGAGGCCATATTGATAAGTCTATAAGAGTCAGTCAATATCCCGCCTATTTAAGAAAATCAAAGAGAAATACCAGAATTCCGCACACCATGGAAATTTCCAATGCGGTCGGGAAAACATGAAAGACCATAGAAGTCAAAAGGAAGCTGATTCCCTTGGTTCCTCTATCAATTGCTCTGGTTAGCCCACCAGTTTGACGAGTCAGGTGGAAATTCAAATCCAGGCGCAAAAGGTGGCTGAAAACATTTCCTGCGACTTTTCGAATGGCCTTTTGCGCGACGCTCGCAAACACAGCGTTTCTCAACTCCTGGAATACAGTGGCACCAATTCTGGTAGCACCATCTGCAAGCTTATGTTAGACCAATCCTTTGTCAAGGGCAAACATCAACTAACATGCAATTATCATAGCGCCTGCAACAGTGTACGCAGTGCCTCCAACAGCAGCAAAATCAATATTCATCGAATCCACGATACTCTTGAAATAAAAAGGCACTTCGACGTTGAGTACCTGTAGAACATTGTAAATATATGTATTTTTTATGATCTTCTCCCACGATATAAACTTGCCTTTGCTCCAATAAGTAAGGTAAGCGCTGAGCCGACACGAAGCTTCGTGCCCCAATCATCCTGCTTCCTGTTAGAGACATTCAGAGCTCTAGCACGATCACCCTACCTTTGGCCAAAGGTATTTTGCCATTTCCTTCATTATGGCCCAGTCTGCTTTCCTTTGTTCCTTATTTGATATTGTGGCTTCACTCAAAAGACCACCCTTCTTCTCCGGCACCTTCTCAGCGGCTGGTTTTTGGTTTGCGGGTGCATGGCGCGTGCTTCCTACTTGAGGAGCAACTTCAACCGGTGGTCGCGGTGGTTGGGACGGTTGGGTAGTTTTCTGCTCCCTCCAAAGTCGACTTCCTGTAGTAAAGGCGCATATTCGACTCCGGTTCAGCACGGAAGTCTGCTGTGATCGAAGGCGGAAATTTGCACGGAGATGGGGTAAGGACGCGCAAGGCGACCTTGCAGCTTGAAGCAACATATTCCTAGTGCCGCTTACCAGTCGCTTCCAGCTGATAAATGATATATACCAGGTGTTTTATTATTCGGGAGTCAAAACAGCATGAGCGCGGGATTTATGCGTCGTTTGGGGGGGTGGTTTGCTCCGCTCCGCATTCGGCGATTTGGTCCGAAGGTAGATATTTCGCAGCTCTCGCTTGCTCGAGAGACGGTGTGCACGGGTGATGATGAGGAATAAAAAGGCCCCTCCTCTCAGCCCGACGACAGGAAGGGATGTTGGCTGCAGTGTCCATGAAGGAGAACTAAGTATTAGTGTTGTCGCTCTGCAGCTTCAAATGTCGTGATTGCCCTCGTCCCCCACGCAGAGCGTCTGGATTGGCCCGGAGCTTGGTGCTGGGCTAGGCTAGGCTAGGCTAGCCCGACCACGCCGAGCCCGAAAAATAACGGAAAGAGCGAACGTGCAAACACTGACGTAGGGCTATACGTTTTCTCTGCCATCACTCGCTTCTCTCTAGCCTCGCGCTCATGATCCTGCCATTGCCATGAGCCTCACTCTACGTAGGGGTGCGACGGCTCTTAGCAGGGCCAATGGCCGCTCTCTGTCCGGCTGTCGGCCTATACTTCGACACGGCGTAAGAAGCATCCAGGTCAAGGCCGCGCCCCGAGGGCAATTAACTCCCGTCAATGGAGTTGATCTGCCGATATCTGGCACGCCTGATAGTGCTGCCTCTGCCGGTAAGCTCGCGTTCATGACTTTGGAGTAGCTTTTTTTTTGACAGACAATACGCGTCAGACGCCAAGTTCCACGTCGTCGGCACTCCATACTCGCTGCTTTCAGTCTCTCTTTCCGCGTCGCAGAACCTTTACACTCGAAGGGGTACCTTGGTGGGACTTAGTGGGAAACCAGACAATGTATTTCTTTCATTTCCAGATACTGCGGACCTTGTTTAGTGACCAAAAGGAACCTAGGTCATTTCGACGTTGAGCGTCCTCGAGCCGTTCCGAAGGGCAGTCGTCGGGATCCCTTTCTTATACCAGAAGGTGTGCAATATAACGTACGGTGATATTTAGCAGGCTAATCACGTCTAGATATCTTCTCCTACCCCGGTTCAAGCTTTGGTATCGGTTCAATCGCCCGCCACGTCGTTCTCGGTAGTCCATCTAGATGGGACAGTTGATTGGATGGTAGCTCAGAGACGAGCCTTGCTCGCGTGGACCGGTCACTCGCTATCTATTCGGCCTAGGGTCAACACAAATCTGGTTCGTGCGCTCTCCTTTTACCTGAGGTATTCGTACCATTTTCTAACGCCAACCCCGCAGAGTGTGGTACACTGGGGTAGCTCAGAAGTTACTGGCCGAGGACTGCTCGCTCTTGTTGGAAGAGGGCAAGTCCACTCGATAGAGCTAAAGGCAGGAGAACAATACATCGCGCATCCTAGGTTAGTTCGTCGCGGCGAGACCAGCAACTGTCAACTAACAACGATGCGCAGCAATGTCCTCGCATACACGGTATCGACCACGCCGCCGCAACCATACCGTTTCAAGTCGACATCGCTACGGTTCCAAATCCCCGGCATGCAATTCCCGGAGTTTTTGCTGAAATCCCGATACTTGCGGGACCTGACCGCCTCCGATACTTGGAAAACATCAATGAAGATTTTGCACAACGTTCGGACATGGGCTCGGAGGACGATCTGGGGTGATAGAGTGAGTTATCCCCACCTAGATACATATTGCCCACATGCTAACATGTAGTATTAGCTCTTCCTACAATTTGAGGGCCCGGCAACCTTGCTCGTACAGACCCGTGCCGCTCGTGTACGCGATATTATGTCCGACCGAGAAATCAATGAAATAGCCGACACACCCGCGGGAGCCACATTCAATGCTGCCAGCAAGCTCGAAGACAGGGCGTCTGCTGCGCAGAAAAGCGACTATCAAAAAGCCGCCGAAGAAGCCGTGTCGCAAGCCCCAGTTCCGTCGCGATCAGTCGACGAATTGACCCAGGAGATCAAGGGCATCGGCCAATCCATTGCTACTGTCAAGGGTGGTAAAGTTGAATTTGAAAAGCCAGAAGCCAAATCAGAGCCTACAAAGAGCCAGTGAAGGAAAAAATTCGGGTTTTCTATTGTTTGATTACTGTTACTCTTATGCATTATTGCACTCGACACTCGCCTATTTCTTCACTCTCCTATGTCAGTCTGGATCTCTCTATATGCAATTACGGGGGATCATTGGTTTTTTATGTCCTTTGGGTCGAATGCATATGTACACATAGACTTGACCTGATGATGGCTTTTTGATTTAATCATGTACTATATACGAAATGCAATGCTTGAACTTGACAAGCCTATTACAGGAAACCATGGTACAATGTTAAACACCCCTTTAAAAGGGCAATATTTGATTACGAATATGCATGGTATATTCTGTGTATCAATGATGTTATTTTCAGAAACTCTCGACATTTGATGTCATCAATATTATTACAAAGAATGTGTTTCGACACAATCGTCCAAATAGCCAGCCATCATACAAGACAAGATATACCTATCTGCATTACAACGCACTCCAAGTATCAATCAACCTAAACTAATCTTCCCGACACTCTCAGGAGCAATGTTGATGTTGCTGTTGTTGTTGTTACTCTTTTTAGGAGACATATTCCTCGGCTTAGGTTTGATCTGCTGCAGTCCACCTTTGCACAGTGAGCATCTCGACTTTGCAGGATCAATGCTCTTCGAATGCCTGCCATACTCCTTTCCACAATCGACACAGATCCAGACGTATTTGTGGTCAATTTTGTAGGAGTGTTTGGTGGTGACCTCCACGGGGTATTTCTTGAATTCCGGGTGTTGTCTCACTGCGTCGGTGCATTTGCGACCCCATGTCTTGAAACTTGCGCCATGGGGTTGGTTGCGAACGCCAGAGATCATAAAGTTGGCCAGATGGCAGTATTCGTGAGCAAGCGTATTCAACAACCGGTCTTCGTCGTCGATAATGCGTTCGGCAAGCTCGATGGAGGCGTGGTGGACGTATTGGGCCTGTCTGTCTGGCTGGTTGATCCTTTCGCGCTTCCAGCGTGCACGTCCAGCTGTGCTGCGAAGTGTCTTGCTCCAGATGACTCTGACGCCTCCAGTTTGCCCCGCGAGGTTCTGGACCTGCCCGCCAGAGACTATTTCGTCAAGTGTGGTGAGAAAGTTTTGTGCGAGAGCTGACTTTCTGTCGTCAAATGCCTTTTTGCGGGCAGCAGCTTCTTTCCTCTGGGCTACTTCAGCTCTTTTGAGGGCTGTTTTGCTCGGGCTTTTGACATTCATCTCTGGTGTGCTTTCCTTCGACCTAATGCCGGTTGTGCTAGATCTAGTGCTGTTGATAGATGAGTCTTCGTCTAGGTCAAGCTCAAGCTCAGCAAGTAGGCGCTCCAATGCTCTGCCTTTGGTGCTTTTCTTTGGGGGCGACCACTGATCGTTCCAGGAGTTGGTGATATCTTGGCTCCAAAAGGCATCAGAACTCTGGCGATGGGGTGAAGGGGGGATCCGGTAGTTGGTTTTGGAAGGTGAAGGAAGTGCAACCTTTGAGGGACTAGGAGGCGGAGTCTCCATTCTTCTGTCGGGGGGCTTCTTTGTGGGAGAGTCTGATACAGATGGCCTGGTCAAGCGTGAGTTTGGTTTCTTCTTGAGAAAAGGACGATAAAACGTACAGTGAATTGATACTTTCACGAAGCGGACTTCTCTTCCCTTGCTCGGTCTTTGCTCTGGCTGTTGCTTTGTCACTATGAGCATCTGGTAGCAGGCGCGTAAAGCTGGACGTGACCCGCGGAGAACTTTTGTCCTTCAAGGGAGTGTGTGATGGGGAGGCTTTTGATGAGTTTACGGCGGGGCCTTCCTCGGATATCGTAAGTTTCTCCAAATTGATACCAGATTCACGGGGTTTGCGCCCCCTCAACAACCTGCGTCGCAGGGGCTTTGGTGATGGTGGTTTCACCTCCTCCTTTTCATCTTCATCTTCTTCTTCATCTGGTAGGCCATCTTCGGAGTCATGATAGCTAATATCTTCGTTGTCGCTCACGATAAAATCGTCGAGCGAACCATATCCGTCCTCATCGTCAGCACTACGCTCCGACTGTGTGTCCGAGTCAACTTCGGCAGCTGGCGCTCTGTAGCGCATGTAGCTGGGTTTCTGTCTGTCCACCAGAGGGGGTTGCGGGCTATCAAAATCGTCCCGCTCTGCGTATCCTTCGAGGTTGGTTTCTTCTTCGGGCTCATCATCCTCGCTTTCTTCCTCTTCTTCGGATGCCTCTTCCGCTTCATCTTCGATAAATATGTTCTCCTTGTCAGAGCTTTCCTCTTCGTCGCTAGAGCTTCGCCTAGACCGATCCGAAGCAGAACCGGAGCTCTCTTGCGATGCACGCTTGGAGAGGCCCGAGGTGATTGAATTGGCATGTGCTAATTTCAGCGGTGCTGCTGCGGTCTGCGATGCGGAGTGGGGATCTTGCGCCTCTTCGTCTGCTGATTGTGCATCTTCGAAGATCTTAAAGTTGAGGCTTCCTGTTGGCTTTTTTGTCCTCTGCCTTGGTTTCAATGGGGTGTGCGCGGTTTTGGAGAATAGTGAAGATGGTGGTCTGGCCGGGTTGGGACGCGCATATTGGCCAACGGGGTTGGATGCGTTCAACCTCGCCATGGTTTGCAGTTAATGGTGTCCGCAATTCAGATATTTTGATAGTCTTGGAGTTGTTGCTTCTGGGTTATACGAGCGATATTCGATTGAATGCGTCGTACTGATAGAGTAGTGTTTCAATGAAAATCGGTGATCGAGAGCTCGGTTGAAGTGTTTACCGGACGTCGTTGGCGGGGCAACTGATCCGGGTCGTAACCATTGTCGGCTTTGATCGACGATATAATTAATTGTTGAAAAAGAGGATGGCTCAGCAGATAATTCAGATTCAAAGCTTGGTATGATAAAATCGTATTTTTAGTACCTTGATTGAGCTTGGCTATTAAATATTTGAGTTCAAATACGTTTATATTGGCGCGGTTCTCCCACATGCAGTGGGATATATCAATGGGTATATATATACCTCCCGATATTTAGGACTGGAACGACATTGACATAGACCAACGATTAGGTCTCCACCACCATGAACAAATTATTACATTCAAATGTTATTTAGGTGACATTTGGTCTATAGGAGAACGACATCACCGAATCGCCTTCCCATCAAACCATGCAATAGCAACTAACATGGCCAACCTGGATACCGGAAAACACAATAATTCCAAATGTTGCTGTAGATTATTCCCAATAGTTTCCATCCCCCCCCCTCAAAAAAAAAAAGACAAGTCCAAGGGCGACTGCCTCTTACCTGATCATGGTCGGATTCTGAACGACAATAACATACGTCTCGTTAAGCGTGATTTTGACGAGCTGACAGCGAGACCTTCCTCTTGAGCGAACATGCGGATCCAGCAGTCGCGTCCGGCCCTCTTAAGGATGCAATGAACCCCGCAAGTCCCATACTTTGTTTACGGCATATTCTCGCATTCAATGGACAATAAATAATTTAATGTAGTTGATGAAGAAAATCTTATATTAAGAGGTTATTAATGAAGAGACCGTTCCAAGCTAGTTATCCCGCAACAATGTCCAATCGCAAGTACTAGAGACATATTGACATTCTGGAATTTTTATAATATGTATTGAGTCTCATCTCCGGGAAAAGAAAGAGGCAGATACCAGTGTCTGAAAAGCTCGTCGTCGGTGCTTCTCAGGGCCAAGAAGCCAATATTGTCATCTACGGCGTACATGTTCGCTTGTTTCATGTCAAAATTAGAGGATCCGCCGAGGCTCCCCCTTTTCCGGGCCAGAAGCTAGAAGGCGTTGAAACTGTCAGATCGAGAAAGGGCCGGATGGCCGGATGGTGGTAGTACTCGGTAATTTTGTGTGAATAATTATTAATTCATACGCTGGACTACTAGCAAGGACTGCTGCCTCGGACTTTCTGGTGAGCTGTTACAAATCAACTAGTCAAGGCACAGCCACACAAATCTGGCACCGATCGAAGCGCCGTGATTCTCATCGATCAAGATAGCACTTGGAAAAAAAAAAGAAAAGGCCAAAGTATCATTGAAGAACTTGGCAGCGGTGTGCCGGTAGGATCAAACCACAATGGTATTAAGGACAAGTCACCCGGCGGATTCTGGAAATAAGCGTTGGATCTAGATCGCATGTTAAAATAAACAAGGATTGAGTAAAAATACACACATACGCGGCCGCGTACCGAAAACACGGCTAGTTGCCCTATGGTGGCCAAGCACTGCGCCACGAGTGGACACTGCATACGCCTCTGCTTACTTGCTCTGTTCAGTGTTCGGTGTTGACTCTGAGTGTTCACTACGAAAGGTTGCAATCAAAGGTAAGCAGGAATCCAGCTGCACAGTTAATACCCCGTCCGGACAGATATATTCTGCTCACTGCTCAAAGCATCCGTTCCCAAATACCGAGCGAGGCCTGGGGTGATGGGTCATCTCGCGAACTATGCGGTCGCATGGGTGATGGCGCCCCTGCATACCATAGGAACCACTTTTGCTGCAAGCGTTGCCAGGCAGTGGATATGTTTGCCTAGTCGCTGATCGTTAGTGATATGAAGCATCACAAACGGGAGAATAAACACAATGCTCGACCAGAGAAGAGAGTCGTACAACTTACAAACTATTTATTAATGATTAATGATTAATTATAGTATTATCAGCAAAAACAACAAAGTGTGGTACGGGACGTGGCAGTACCACGGACGTACTCGCCACTGAGGTGGGGCGTGTCTCAGGGGCTGGCCAGTATGGCCACCACACCCGGCGTACCCGGGACGGTCTGACCAGGCCAGGCAGCACCAGATTGGCTGCTAGCGACGGTAATGCCCCTGGCCCCACGCCATACCAGCCAATGGCCGGCGGCCGGTGGGGGCCCGATCCAAAGTGGATCAAACTTGATCCGACTGGCTCCACAACCAACCACGATGCGGTATGCCCGGCGAGCCCCGCAGCGGACCCGCCCGCAGCCAGTCAACAGTCGCTCGAGGCTTTCATGGCTGTAACACGCGATACCAGAGGAAACAGACGCACAATCCCATGCCAGCCAGGGGAGCGTAAATTAGCCGTCACAGCAGGTAACGTCCTAATTTCTTGATCGTGAGATTTGCCCAGTGCGTGGCGATACATACTTTCTAGAGTCCTGCTAACCGTACGGAGACATGATCGTCCCCAGTGGCCCGCAACAACCACGCACCCGGGCTGGTATTTCCGTGGTATTTGCAAAATTTCGCATTGTTGGCGGAGGTGCAGGCAAGCCTCGCTGGGGCTTGCTTGTGCGGCGTACTAACTAAATGCATTACACTGTTCGTTACGGGCACTGCCCAAAATAACGGCCCAGTAAGAGAGAGGCCAGCACGCCCTCCCACTTCCTTCCTTCCCTTCGATCCCTCCTCCCTTTTCCACTCACCCTTCTTTCTCCCTTCTCTTCTTCCCGACGCTCTTTTTCGTTTCTCCCTGCAACCATTGCCCTGCTGTTGGACCTCACTACCACTCGGTCCTTCCCTTCAGTCCCTCTTTCTTTACCACGGTGGAAGAAAGGCAGGATTGCCGACGCGGGAACATCTCTGTTTTTCCCTCGCTCGGTCGGTGCTTCGGTGCTGACTGATTGCCTGCCGCCGCGCCACGACTTCCCACCGACCTCCCTCGTTCGTTCACGGAGACTCGACACCTGCCTTCTTTTCTTCAATCACTGTGATTACTACACGACATTTGCCTGAACCGATTTGAGAAGCCTTGTTGTGGAAAAAGCCCCGAGAAAAAAAAAATTACGACGTTTCTAATTGTGTTAATTCGCCTGCGTTCGAGAAAAAGAAAAAAAAAAGGTTACCAGTCACCTGGTCGTGACCGCAGTGCTTCTTTGGTTTGCATTTGTTACATCAGCGAATGACCCTACGACCACGTTAAATTGTATTTGTATCCTTTTTACGCCATTGCCAATCGGTTTCATGGAAGTTTGAAAAGGTGAGTCTGATCGACACCAACGAATCACGGGCTTGGAGTAACCTTAGCTGACATGTACAGGCATTGTATTATTTGTACAACATAGATTGCAACGATGTCTGGCTATAACCAGGGCCAGGGCCATTACGATGAGGGCTATAGCCACCAGGGCCATGGTGATGCTTACTACCAAGATGAGCACGGTAGCTATTATGACCAGAATGACTATTCTCACTATGGGGATGGCTACTATGACCAAAGGTGAGTGATATCTGCCGAATGTGCAGACACGGTGTGACTGACTACCCCTGGCGCAGTGGCTACTATGGCGAGCACCAAGGGGGAGGCTATTACGAAGGTGGCCACGATAATTACTACAATGACCAGTACTACGACCAGGGCCATGGTGGACACGGAGACTACGCCCAAGGTGGCCGTGGTCGCCGACGCCACGGAGATTCCGAAGAGGACTCGGAGACATTCAGTGACTTCACCATGAGATCCGAAACTGCCCGCGCTGCCGACATGGACTACTATGGCCGTGGTGACGAACGCTACAACAGCTACAATGACAGCCAGATGGGAGGACATGGATACGGCTACCGGCCGCCCTCTTCGCAGATTTCGTATGGTGGAAACCGTTCATCCGGGGCATCGACCCCTGTGTACGGAATGGAATACGCAAATGCCCTCCCAGCTGGTCAACGCTCTCGTGAACCGTACCCGGCTTGGGCTTCAGATGCTCAAATTCCCCTGTCGAAAGAAGAAATCGAGGACATTTTCCTCGACCTGGTCAACAAATTCGGTTTCCAGCGAGACAGCATGAGGAACATGTACGACCACTTGATGACTTTGCTGGACTCTCGTGCTTCTCGTATGACTCCAAACCAAGCTCTCCTCTCTCTACATGCCGACTATATTGGTGGTGACAATGCGAATTACCGCCGCTGGTATTTTGCCGCTCACCTGGATCTTGACGATGCCGTTGGATTCGCCAACATGACATTGGGAAAGGGCAACCGGAGGACACGCAAGGCTCGCAAGGCAGCAAAGAAGGCGGCCCAGGAGAACCCTGAGAATGAGGAGGCCACTCTGGACGCTATGGAAGGAGACAATAGCTTGGAGGCGGCTGAATACCGCTGGAAGTCGCGCATGAACCGCATGTCTCAACATGAGCGTGTCCGCCAAATTGCCTTGTATCTGCTCTGCTGGGGCGAGGCTAACCAAGTCCGTTTCACTCCCGAGTGCTTGTGCTTCATTTTCAAGTGTGCCGATGACTACTTGAACTCGCCTGAATGTCAAAACCGGGTCGAGCCTGTTGAAGAAGGTAGTTATCTCAACAATGCCATCACTCCTATTTATCAGTACCTTCGCGACCAAGGATACGAAATTCTCGACGGCAAATATGTTCGTCGTGAACGTGACCATAGCCAGATTATCGGCTATGACGATGTGAACCAGCTTTTCTGGTACCCAGAAGGCATTGAGAGAATCGTCCTTGAAGACAAGACCAGACTAGTGGATATCCCTCCAGCCGAGCGATGGGACAAACTCAAGGACGTTAACTGGAAAAAGGTCTTCTTCAAAACCTACAAGGAGACTCGATCCTGGTTCCATATGATTACCAACTTCAATCGAATCTGGGTTATCCATTTGGGAGCCTTCTGGTTCTTCACGGCTTATAACTCCAAGGCCCTGTATACGAAACACTATGAACAGCAGGAGGATACTAAACCCCCCGGTTCCTATGTTTGGTCTGCTGTCGCTCTTGGCGGTGGTGTTTCTGCACTTATCCAAATCCTTGCCACGTGCGCTGAATGGGCCTACGTCCCACGACAATGGGCTGGTGCTCAGCACCTGACCAAACGCCTTCTGTTCCTTCTGCTGGTATTTGCTGTCAATGTTGGTCCTAGCGTGTACGTCTTTGGAGTTTCAAAAGACGGCCGTGATACCATCTCCTATGTTCTCGGCATCGTCCAATTCTTCATCGCTCTGGCAACATTCTTCTTCTTCTCCATTATGCCTCTCGGGGGCCTTTTCGGAAGCTACATGAAGAAGAATACCAGACAGTACGTTGCTAGCCAGACATTTACCGCCAGTTTTCCAAAATTGACTGGCAACGGCATGTGGATGTCATATGGTCTCTGGGTTTGTGTTTTTGCCGCCAAATTGGTGGAATCCTACTTCTTCCTTACCCTGTCTTTCAAGGATCCTATTCGTATTCTTGCTCCGATGAAAATTCGCCACTGTCTTGGAGACACCTACATCCCTGAAAGCCTATGCAAAGCCCAACCCCAGATTCTTCTTGGTCTCATGTTTTTCACCGACTTGACTCTCTTCTTCCTGGATAGTTACCTTTGGTACATTATCTTGAACACTGTCTTTTCCGTGGCTAGATCTTTCTACTTGGGTGTGTCTATCTGGAGTCCCTGGAGAAACATTTTCTCTCGACTGCCTAAGCGAATCTACTCCAAGGTTCTCGCTACAACGGACATGGAAATCAAGTACAAACCCAAGGTTCTCATCTCTCAGGTTTGGAATGCCATTGTTATTTCCATGTATCGCGAGCACTTGTTGGCCATCGACCACGTTCAAAAGCTTCTTTACCACCAGGTACCGTCGGAACAGGAAGGAAAGCGCACCCTTCGAGCACCGACCTTCTTTGTCTCTCAGGAAGATCACTCTTTCAAGACCGAATTCTTCCCGTCTCAGAGTGAAGCTGAGCGTCGTATCTCTTTCTTCGCCCAGTCGCTGTCCACTCCTATTCCAGAGCCTCTTCCCGTTGACAACATGCCAACGTTCACTGTTTTGATTCCCCACTACAGTGAAAAGATCTTGCTTTCGTTGCGTGAGATTATTCGTGAAGATGAACCTTACTCGCGTGTGACCATGCTCGAATATCTCAAGCAGCTGCACCCACACGAGTGGGATTGCTTTGTCAAGGATACCAAGATCCTCGCCGACGAGACCTCTCAATTCAATGGTGACTACGATAAAAACGAGAAGGATGCTGCCAAGAGCAAGATTGACGACTTACCCTTCTACTGCATTGGTTTCAAGTCTGCCGCTCCCGAGTATACCCTCCGCACCCGTATCTGGGCCTCTCTCCGTTCCCAAACCTTGTACCGCACCATCTCAGGTTTCATGAACTACAGCCGCGCGATCAAGCTTTTGTACCGTGTGGAGAACCCAGAAGTCGTCCAAATGTTTGGCGGCAACTCTGACAAGCTCGAACGCGAGTTGGAGAGAATGGCTCGTCGCAAGTTCAAGATCTGTGTCTCTATGCAAAGATATGCCAAGTTTAACAAAGAAGAGCGGGAGAATACCGAGTTCCTCCTCCGTGCCTATCCTGATCTACAGATTGCTTATTTGGACGAGGAGATTCCTGAGACTGAAGGAGAAGAACCAAGACTGTACTCTGCTCTGATTGATGGCCACTGTGAACTCTTGGAAAGTGGAATGCGCAAGCCCAAGTTCCGTGTCCAGCTGTCTGGAAATCCAATTCTCGGTGACGGAAAATCTGACAACCAGAACCACGCTATCATCTTCTACCGCGGTGAATACATCCAATTGATCGATGCCAATCAAGACAACTATCTTGAAGAGTGCTTGAAGATCCGAAGTGTCCTTGCTGAGTTTGAGGAAATGACTACTGACAATGTCTCTCCCTACACTCCCGGTCTTCCCTCCACCAACACAAACCCTGTCGCTATTCTTGGTGCCCGTGAATACATTTTCTCCGAGAACATTGGTATTCTCGGTGATGTTGCCGCCGGTAAGGAACAGACTTTTGGAACCCTTTTCGCTCGTACCTTGGCCGAGATTGGAGGCAAACTTCACTATGGACACCCCGATTTCTTGAACGGTATTTTCATGACCACACGTGGTGGTGTCTCAAAGGCTCAAAAAGGTCTTCACCTCAACGAAGATATTTACGCTGGTATGACCGCAATCACCCGCGGTGGCAGGATCAAGCACTGCGAGTACTTCCAGTGTGGCAAAGGTCGTGATTTAGGTTTTGGCTCTATTCTCAACTTCACTACAAAGATTGGTACTGGTATGGGAGAACAGATGTTGTGTCGTGAATACTATTACCTCGGCACTCAGCTTCCCCTGGATCGGTTCCTCTCCTTCTACTATGCTCACCCTGGTTTCCATATCAACAACATGTTCATCATGTTGTCGGTGCAAATGTTCATGATTACCATGATTAACCTGGGTGCCCTACGCCATGAGACCATTCTTTGCCATTACAACCCAGACGTGCCCATTACTGATCCCTTGTTGCCAACGGGATGTTCCAATTTGGTCCCCATCACTGACTGGGTTAATCGTTGTATCGTTTCTATCTTCATCGTGTTCTTTATCTCCTTCGTTCCTCTAGTCGTCCAGGAATTGACCGAAAGAGGTTTCTGGCGTGCAGCTACTCGTCTCGCTAAACAGTTTGGCTCATTGTCATTCATGTTTGAAGTGTTTGTCTGTCAGATCTACGCCAATTCTATTCAACAAGATCTTTCATATGGGGGTGCACGCTACATCGCTACGGGTCGTGGTTTCGCAACTGCTCGCATTCCTTTTGGTCTCCTGTACTCTCGATTCGCTGGCCCGTCAATCTATCTCGGCGCTCGCTCTCTACTTATGCTGCTCTTTGCCACCAGTACTATGTGGACGGCGGCTTTGATTTGGTTCTGGGTCTCTCTTTTGGCCTTGTGCATCTCGCCGTTCCTTTTCAACCCTCATCAGTTCGCCTGGCACGATTTCTTCATTGACTATCGCGACTATCTCAGATGGCTCTCACGTGGTAACTCCAGATCTCACAGCTTCTCCTGGATCGGTTTCTGTCGACTCTCCCGTACTAGGATCACCGGATATAAGCGAAAAGCTCTTGGTACCCCTTCAGAGAAGCTATCGGGTGATGTTCCACGCGCTCGCATTGGCAACATCTTCTTCACTGAAGTTCTTGGCCCGCTTGTTTTGGTAGCTGTGACGCTAGTTCCTTACCTTTACATCAATGCCCGAACTGGTGTAAACCCCCGAACCAACCAAAAAACATCGTCCTTGCTTCGCATTGGCATTGTCGCCTTTGCCCCTATTGGTATCAATGCTGGTGTGTCCGCTGCCATGTTCGGAATGGCTTGCTGTATGGGTCCTGTTTTGAGCATGTGTTGTAAGAAATTTGGATCTGTGCTCGCTGGCATCGCCCATGGTGTTGCTGTTGTCGGGCTTCTCGCACTGTTCGAGGTCATGTTCTTCTTGGAATCGTTCAACTTTCCTCGCTGTGTGTTGGGAATGATCGCTATGGCTGCCATTCAACGATTTGTGTACAAATTGATCATCTCTCTCGCACTGACTAGAGAATTCAAGCACGATCAATCCAACATCGCTTGGTGGACAGGAAAATGGTACAACATGGGTTGGCACTCAATGTCTCAACCCGGCCGTGAGTTCCTCTGTAAGATCACAGAGCTTGGCTACTTTGCTGCCGACTTTGTTCTGGGCCATATCCTTCTTTTCTTGATGCTTCCGGCTCTCTGCATCCCATACGTTGACAAGTTCCATTCAGTCATCCTATTCTGGCTACGCCCCAGGTAATTAGCGGCTCCCATTTACCGTGTCTACTTTAAAAAAGCATTCTACTAATCACTTTTACAGTCGTCAAATCCGGCCCCCGATCTACTCTTTGAAGCAATCTAAGCTTCGTAAACGCCGTGTTATCCGCTATGCGATCATGTACTTCGTCCTCCTTGTTATCTTCGTCCTTCTTGTCGCTGGCCCTCTCATTGCTAGGTCACATATTCCTATGGACACCTTCCAGAGCAAATTTTCCAGTGGAATTATGAAAGGACTTATGCAACCTTTGGATGGTGGCGTCCTAAAGAACGACACGTGGACCGGCAAGACTGGTAGCCACCTCCCTGGCGACCAGACTGGTGCCAAGAGCATTCCTGTCAGTGAACTTTGGACACAGGCCACCGGCACAAGTACCGGCGGTGCGAAGATGATGTTTGTTCTGTAATTGCATGCTTTGTCCTTTTGTTCCCCCAGTCTCTTATCTACAGCTGTACAAATGTCTCAATCACCGGGAAGATGTCCCACTCGATTCACCCAGGGATCACTATCACTTCAGCATTGTATCCCTTTTCAGTTTTATTCTTTATAACGAATAATTACATTTGTGGTTTTTCTTGTTTGTTTATGGTGTTAACTGGTTGTTTTTCTATCGGATTTCAGGCTTAAAATGCCCTACTCTGTCCTTCTTTGACGCGGCTGTACTTTTTCAATCTGTTCACAGAAGCACTCATTGAAGATAGACTTGTCATTATACGAAGTTTCTTGTTTACTAAAGTCTTCAAGCAGTAATTTAATATTCCTCAGAAACCGTAATCCATCAGAAAGTCTAAGTCTTTGGCCCTTTGTAATTTAATTCTGGGGTTGGGGTTTTATCAACGATACGGCGATAGGGGTCACAGGTCACATGACAGCGATTCTAGAGTCCCGCCCCTTCCGGCGTCTTCCCATTTCCTCCCGTCAACCTGAACAGTCTGGAAATCCTCGCATTGTCGTGTGAAATGCAATGATGGAAATCCATGAAACACAGCAAGTCCTCGCCGACTCCCTGGAGGCACTGTCCACTTTGTTTCATCGCGTGCCCGGTTCCGCCATTTTTCTACGTTATGTGAAATCCAGTTACCAAAACGACCCCGTCCGCTCGGCCGTGGAGCTATTCCTCTTCTTGTTCGCTGTTCGCTACCTTCTTGCGCCCAAGTACTCTACGAAGCCCGGCATCGTGAAACTCTCGGAAGAAGAGATTGACGATCTCGTCGATGAATGGACCCCCGAGCCCCTTGTAGCTAGTCCTACTCCCCTGGAACGAAGTGAGGTCGAGAAGAGAACCGTCATTGTAGGGTAGGTCTTAAAGACCGCAGGAAGAGTTGTGTTTAATGTGTTACTAACATTCTCGTGAAAACCAGACCAACTGGGCCCAAGGTGAAATTGTCGAACGGCCGAACCGTTACCAACCTCGCCTCTTACAACTTTTACAATTTTACCTCCAACGAAACGCTCAAGGAAAAGGCGATCCAGACGCTACGTACTTATGGAGTTGGCCCCTGTGGACCGCCGGGATTCTATGGCACTCAAGATGTTCACATGAAGACCGAAGCAGACGTCGCAGCCTTTTTGGGGACAGCGGCGTGTATCATTTACGCACAGGCGTTTTCCACCGTTTCAAGTGTTATCCCAGCGTTTTCAAAGCGTGGAGATATTATTGTGGCCGACAAGGGAGTCAGTTTCGCTATTCGCAAAGGTATTCAGATTTCGCGCAGTACTGTGCGATGGTATGAACACAACGATATGGAAGATCTCGAGCGTGTACTGGAAAAAGTGACTCGGGAGCAAGCGCGCAAGCCCTTGACTCGACGCTTCATAATCACCGAAGGCCTCTTTGAATCGTATGGCGATATGGTAGACCTTCCTAGAATTGTAAGTCAAAAAACCGTCGCCGCAATAAAAAAAAAAGATGCTAACCTATATTGTGTCATTAGGTCGAATTAAAATTCAAGTACAAGTTCCGCCTTCTTTTGGATGAGACCTGGTCTTTCGGAGTCTTGGGTCGCAACGGACGGGGTGTCACTGAGCACCAGAATGTTGACCCTACTGAAATTGATATGATTGTTGGTTCTTTGGCCGGCCCTATCATTGCAGGAGGCGGGTTCTGCGCTGGAAGCGAAGAAATCGTGCACCACCAGAGAATTTCCGCATCGGCATATACCTTCTCTGCTGCTCTTCCCGCTTTGTTGTCGACTACCGCCAGTGAGACTATTAATATGATGCAAAGCAATTCGGATCTCTTTGTTCAGCTTAGATCCAACATCAAGACAATGTGGTCTCAGATTGACCCGCGTAGTGACTGGGTTTACTGTACCAGTGCGCCGGAGAATCCGATTATGATTTTGGCTATTAAGCCGGAGGTTGTTTCATCTAGGAGGCTGTCCATCGACGACCAGCAGTCCCTGCTGCAGGATGTTGTTGACGAGGTGGGGGTTTTATTTCCCTTTGCTTTGTTATGTCGGCTTGCTAACAGAGAAATCACAGACATTGGCAAACGGCGTTCTCATCACCCGATTAAAGTCCCTGCCCGACAATGTCACACCGAAGCAGCAAATCCTGCCATCGCTCAAGGTTTGCCTGACGACGGGTCTGAGCAAGCGAGAAGTCGAAAAGGCTGGCACGATCATTCGACATGCGATTACGAAGGTGCTGAGCAAAAAGCGGTAGTCATTTCTATCCGCTATTTCTCTACAGTGTGCCGTTCAGCAGCTACTACGAGTTTCTTTTCGGAGTGTATTCTTAACCTTTTGCCAGATGACTTGTGGCCTTGTACATGATCAACCTCACGGCACTGCTAGTCATCACTCTTCTTTTCTTAGCCTGTTCGAGGGCTGGATGCTGGAGGATACGACCTGGTTCATCTTTTCCCGTATATTATTAGAATAGACAGTTTTAATCCTAGTGACGGCAGATGAAATGCTACATTAATTAATACATTTTACTTCTTCAATCGCATTACTGTTAACGACTCTTAATGTTGCCACGGATGCATACCATTTGTATCTCTGTTCGAATCAATCTTCCAAAATATTTGAGTCTCATTTCAAATTCATACATATTATCTTGCTTGGTATTCAGTGCCTTGGGGTCTTTTTGTTCGAATGCAGGCGTCTGACGGTGCCACATTCCAAAGCATCATTCCCCATGACCGAGGTATTTCTCGATCCGGACCGCTGTAGCCCGGTCAACATCCTTGCATTTCATCTATTGACTACCAAGAACTCGATAAATAGCATATCCAAGTCAGGCATTATTGGGGAGGGGAGTGAGACATGCTAAATACGTAGAGAGAAAGGCTAAAAAAAGACACAAAAGGGAAAGCGTTGAATGCGCCGGGTGCCACGTTCTTCCAAACTAGGAAATAATTTTCAAACATTGTTCATCCCTTTCCCCATTCGAATGAGGATTGATAAGTACATGTAGTAGCATCTAGATCTCCTTCTTTGATAGCGTAGTTTGCTGATAGATGTGGCAAATTTTTATTTTATTTTATTTATTTACTTTTGTACCTTGAGTGATTCGAATTTTTAAAAGTGTTTACCAAGTTTGCACGGTTAACTTGGGGGGGATTGATCTCTTTGAATTTCCGGAATTGCTCGAAATGAGGTACAGTGGCTGGGGACTCGGAGTCCTGGCCCTGCTTCATTCTGTTCACGGACATGCGCACTGTACGTCTCTTTCTATACGACAAGGTTAACCAAGTCTCATCTGGATAGATCATGCAAACGACCTCTCCCAGCGCGCCCTGGAGACTGTGTCTTGCTCAAAGGAGAAGAAAACAAGCACAGTCATAGTGCATGTCAATCAATTGGGGCAAACCTTGAGCGTGGAGACGCAGTCGGCTAGACCATCTGTGACTTCTCTTGTCAGTATTTCCTCTCTCTCTCTCACACACACACACATTCTTCTGAAATTCGCACCTGACTTAATAAATGAGGAAACGTAGATCCCTCAAGATGCATTTCCATCACCACCTCCAGCACGAGCCATAGTTCAAAGCGGCACCACTTGGCCGACACCTACTTCAGAAGCAGCGTCCTCGGGCCCTGAGCAGCAAGGAAGTATTCCCAACCTGCCGGGGTTCGCGCTCCGTATCGATAAGCATGGAATAGATGATGTCGTGGATGATGTACTCGGTACCAACGATATAAGCGACATGGACTCGTCCGGTGTCCTCTTCCCTCCGCAAGGTAACAATGTGCAGCGGAACAAGTACGGAATCTCCTACTCGCCCTACAACGCGGGCGGTGGGTGCAAAGGACAAGACGAAGTCGACCACGACGTCCGTGCGCTCCGGCAGTACTCTTTTATTCGAATTTATGGCGTTGACTGCAGCCAAGCACGCACTGTCACCAAAGCCGCACGGGAAAACCACATGATGGTGTTTGCGGGCGTGTTCAATATCGCCAATCTTGACAAAGATCTGCAAGAGATCATCGAGGCCGCAAATGGAGACTGGTCCGTGTTTCACACCATATCCGTTGGTAACGAACTCGTCAATAGAGCGCAGAATTCGCCCGCGGAGGTGGCCGGATCTGTAAACGCTGCGCGCGACAAGCTTCGACAGGCTGGATATCAGGGCCCAGTTGTGACCGTGGACACGTTTAATCAAGTCATCAAGCACCCAGAGTTGTGTGAAGCGTCGGATTACTGCGCGGCAAACTGTCATGCGTTTTTCGATTCAACGCAAACACCAGATAATGCGGGACGTTATGTGTATGATCAAGCGCGCCGTGTGTCAGAGGCTGGTGGAGGGAAGAAGGTCATCATCACGGAATCTGGATGGCCTTATGCAGGCGTGCCGAATGGTAAGGCCGTGCCGTCTCGAGAAAACCAGGAGACTGCGCTGCGGAGTCTGCAGAAGAGTTTCCCAGATGGTGGTCTGATTTTGTTCAGCGCGTTTGACGATAAGTGGAAGCAAGATGATGCTGGTACGTTTAGTACGGAGAAGTTTTGGGGAATTACCAAGTTGGGAGATGTGAGATAGACAACAAACTTTTAAGGGTTAACTGTTTGCATGTATTTTGATTTGATGTGTGTGTATGTACGTATTGTCTTGATTTATGGCGCATAATGCTATCATTTGCATCCAGTTGTCGGGGGAGCCACGAAAATATTATAGTTAATTATTTCAAGAAAAGTCAGTTGTCCTGAAATAATGGGTACTTCAACCTCCTAGCATAGTAAGCACGTAGAATCCTGACATTGGGAAATCCCAGTCGACGCGCAAAAGCTGTTTCAGACATCGAAATGCTAAGCCTTCTCTACTTCTCCGCCCATGGACGGCTCGGTAGGCGGTTTTTGACCATGCCGCCATCGTCGCGTCTTTGGTGGCTCTGGTTTGACACTTGGTTTCAGAGAAGAGCCGTCGACTGTGACTGCGGCTGGCATAGGATGGGCTGATCGCCTCGGGGGAGGTAATGCTGGCGCAGGAGGCCGGGATGTTGACCTCGCCTTAGTCGATGCTGATGATGCCAAAGAATTCTCGCCCAAGTCAACAGAAAGCTTCTCGCCTCCGCCCTCGTCTTCTTCTCGTGCCTGTTGGCCTCTTGAACGCCTTGCCTTTGGAGGTTCTGGTTTTTGTTTCGTTCGAACAGATAAAATCGCGTCGAACGACTGGTCTGATGACCTAGTGTCCTTACGGCTTGGAGTCATTACTCCAGGCTTCTCATTCTGAGCAGCTACTTCCATAACGCTCAAGGTGGACGCGCTGGCTGGCTCCAAATGCATCCCAAGCCTCTCTGCTTGGTGACGACTGAAACTAGTTGGAGTAGTCGGTGACCTTGAATTCACTTTTGTGGGTGACAGTGAAACAGAAACAGAGTCCTGGGATGCCGGAGATGCAGCGATAATGGTGGTTCCCTCATCGGATTCCTTGATACCGACGATAGGGATGCCCGTACCATCTGGCGCGCTTTCTTCTGGGAGTGCTGGTTTGGGGTCGTGTAGCCACTCAACTTGGCTGCACCGGGCGACCAGCCTTTTAGTGGTTTCGTCGGCCTCGGCGAAATGTAATATCCTCTCGTAATCGTACTCCTCGCCATCAAATTGGCTGTGAACTAGGAGACCGAGTGTTCGTTTAATTTCGTCTTTTTTATAGTGTGGTGGGTGTTGAAGTTGGGTATGGGCAAGTAGAGGATAAAACACTCGCAAGTACGTGTGCCGCAGAGCCACAGAATCTTCAGGGAGGTCTAGCAGATTTCGGATAAGAATATCAACGAGCACTCGTAAATCATTTGTATAGAAATATTCATAAGTGGACGGTGTTGTGAAGATGAGATATAGAAGCTTCAAGGTAAGAAGTTGTAGGGAAGTCTCGCCTAGAAAATAGTCAGCATGCTGTTTGAAAGACAGATATAAGCTTTCCTGCCTTCTCGATTGAGTAGTAAAATGATATTCTCGCCGAAAGTTTTGTAATTATAGCCATGCATGGCGAGAACCTTGATCACTTTATTCGTTGGTGGGTTCGAAGAAGCCCCTGAGGCAGGGTCGTGTGCTGAAACCATAAATTGTTCATTCAACACCAGCTGAATGCTTATAAGCACAACACACGCGCAATTTTGTGGCTTCTGGGACTCACCAAAACCCGAATCACATGATAGTGGTATGGATCATTGGCGTCGTTAGATAATCCCTCGATGATCTCAAAGAGGTACTTGACGAATTCGTCTTCCACGAGCACTGTTATGGTTGTTCAGTCAAAATCTCTTTCAAAGCATAATGATCACAAAGGGTCTACCTAGATCCTCAATCTTCACCCTCTGGATCCTAGACATCTCGTAGAGCAGGTCCATCAAGAGACGATGGAGACCAGCTCCATCGTCAACATCTGGACTCTGGGACCGTACCAATTCCAGTAACCTCGAAAAACAGCCCTCTTCATTCATAAGCTGGAAAGTGGTATCATTATGTCGTCCGTCAAAAAGCAGAAACGCTGCCATGAAATGCAACGTATCGGGATCATCCTCCTGGAAGTTTTAAAAAACCAAATGAGAAATTCCATCAGCCACACGACAATCAAAACGCGATGCAAGTCCCATCTTGGTTTCAGCTATGACATACTTGGAGTAAACTGTATATTATTTGCCTTCGAATATAGTCCGTGTGCTCAGCAAAGAGACTCGACGAAAAGAGCTTATATGAACAACGAGAGACATCGTATTCGTTAGTGAGAAATTCATCTGTTTCAACTCCCAAACGCTTAGCTATGCCGATCCATGAATCGCATGCGGTCTCTGGACAGAACAAATTGGACAGGTGTCGCACCTTTAAACCTGGAACCGAGGCCAAGGTAGTCTCGCAGAGCATTGTCGATAAGAGCGTGTGAGTCGCATTGCCTAGATACTATAGTGTCCAACTCTAACGCACACAGAAACCAAGTAAGCAACCAACAACGAATTTCAAGTGCGCCCCAGAAGAGAGAAAAAAAAGCCTTGGGGAAAAGCCACTCACCATCCCAGAATTGCTGTTCATTTTTCACGTTGTCTGGGACTTCTTCTAGATCCATGACCTCCTAATCAAGGGCGCTTCCCCATTCAAGAGCGCATTCGTTTCATTTCGTGGTGGTTTTGGGGTATCTTCAGGGAACGAGGGGCGCGGCAGTGACGTTGTCGAGGCTCTCACCGCCCGCGCCTTATCAGATCGGATGACGCCGATCCTGTTTGCTTACTAGGTATACTTGGTTCTCTACTTTTTGTTTAAATAATAGTTAACAGCACAAAGTTTACTTCAAGAACAATCAATCGTTCATATTTTAAGATATTTATAATACAGCCAAGAAATCGTTATAATGTCCAAAAGAAGCCAAAGACAAGTTTAATGCATAAGATCAGATCTTGTATATCCGAAAAGGCTATGAGGAAAACAACTACCCAAGGCATGGCTAAAATACATCACTCTCTTAAGAGACTGGTCGCTTCAATGGGTGCGCCTCGGTGTTTCTGTTCGATATGGATTAGCAATTTGAACCATCAAGTGCAGGTAGTTTCCCGTAAAACTTACAGAACATAGTCATCCAAACTGACAACGCTTGGGTCGCTGAATAGCAGGTAGAAGTACTTCAGAGTCTCTGCCAGCCAAAAGGACTCCATTTCATTACTGAAAACAGGCGCTGAACTTGTAACGTCTGTGATCGCAGAGGCTGCGAGGTCAGTTCGGCAGTGTTGAACAATCGCTTCAAACATCTTCCAGCCTTTCTCTCTCCAGTAATCATCTCCCGTAAGTCGGAACATGATAAAGACAGACTCTATGGCCTCGGGACGTAATATGTATTTCCGCGATGGAATTTTGGTCAGACCCTTAGGAATGCGTTCTTCCTTGACCCTGCGATCCACATAATCCTTGTGTGAGATAACTGTGGGTTTGGGAGGAGGTTGAAAGCCCACGTCTTCCAATTTTGACGCTGAGTTTCCAAGGCCTGTCCAATCTGTCGTGGTTTCAGTCGCAGCAAAATATGCGTGTTCATCATTATTTGCACCGATATCACTGATGCTAGCGCGCTTAACGTTCTTGTTAACGGAATTTCCCATTTGTGTTTTAGTATCCTGTGTCCCGGCTGAGTCGGCAATGCTGAGTTTATCCTGCCGAGTTTTCTCATATGCTTCTTTAGCGTCCTTCAGCTGTAGCTGGTACCAATTGTTGGCTTTGCTAATTCGGTCTTTCTCATTCGGGTCCATTATATCCAAATATTTGGTCTCATTCCATGGGCAAGAAAGAGGGTTGTCACAAGCCAATACTTCGAAGGTCTCAGGCATGATGCCTGTCGCTGTGGATTCGTAAGCCCACACACAACCGTCGGTTAGTTTGGCTGCAATTTCCATATCGCCCTTTAGTCCAAATAGCTTCGCTCCGAGAGCAAACATGCCACCAGCAAAGCATGTAAGATGAGTTCCTTCGTACTTATACTGAAGAGATTGCTTTCCTGGGTTGGAATGGTCGTCGGAAACGGTTACTTTGGCCAGGAACCGAATATCTCTAGTGTCTTCGATCATAGGCCGGAACAGAAGCGTCTCACGTACAGCCTGCATAGAAGTCTCGTAGAGGGTTCGGTACTGCTCGTTTTGGCCTCCAAGGAGCATGTATTCCTTGGGAAAGTACTCATAGGTCGAGTCAGCCTGGCCGCCAAGACCAAAGTCATCTGCTGTCGACCCAGGAGGAGAGGCTAGACCCTGTTTCACACACATCTTTTTGGGGAACGGACTCGAGATCGTGGCTTGGTCGGCGTCTGTGTCGTAGTTTGCGGGTTCAGCATTGGCTGCCAACCCCTCATCGCGTTTGTTCATGTTTTTGATTGTACTCACCACGCCGGGCGTGGGGATTTGCGAGGTCGGGGATTTCTTTTTGACCAGTTCATCGTTGCCATTCGAAAAAGAGGGTTTGTGAATAGCATCGCTGGGCTTTTTGCAGCCAGAAGCGTCCAGTAACAATGGCCACAGGCCAGGAAGCCTTGTATCTTCTTGGGAAGCCTCCAGAGCATTGGTAACACGCGCTATTGCGTCATAATACTTGTCTTCTTTGGTCAGTTGAGCAAGGCGCGTGAATTCTACCGACAGAGAGCCAAGTTCTGCCATTACAACCCGGGTATCTGCGCGGTGAGGCTGAGATACGTAGTCTCTACGGAAAGAATGTGTTAGTATGCGTCAATTCCAAGCGTATAAACGCAGCTTACGGTGCCCAGTGGTAGTAAGTGACTGGCATTCGGTTCGGCGTATCAAAGGAGCCGATCAAGATCTCGGCCAATTCAATCGCCTTGTCCAAAAGAACCGAGTATTTACCGCCAGATATGTCGTATGCGCCGAGGAGGCCACCCAGGTACCGAATTACAGTCTCAAAGAGCGGAATGTCTTTTCTGAAACTGGTTGTGAAATCAATCTTCTTAATCTCCTCCACAGCGGCAGCAAACTCGTCCTCCAATTCCATGATCCAAAGGGTGTCCAATGCATCAACAAGAGTAGCACCCCAGCCGGCGAATGGGTCGCGGAAACCACCGCTGACAGGTCTGACCTCGTCATGACCAAGAGCCTCCTCTTTGTAACCTTTCCATGAATGCACAAACTCGGATTTGATGGCTGCAAGCCTTTGAGTGCGTTTAAGAGATTCGGTTGAAGATTCGTCCTTTGCTGCAGCCTGGAGTTTGGGCAACGTCTTTGACGCGCCAGATGGAAGCTTGATAATGTCAGCGGCAGCAACGGGAAAGTGTTCAGGGAGTCTTTTCCAATGAGGCTCCGGTAAATCGTTTGAAGGAAGATTGACTTCAAGCCGGCTCTGCCCACTCGCACCAAATCTCTCGCCTTCTTCTTTACCCGAACCCTGCTTCTTTGGTATTCCGGCATTTATCTTGTTAGTATCCTCAGAGTCGACGGATGGCTTTTGCGGGGGTTTGTATGGTTTTAACTCGACCTCGACGTCGGGCCTGTCGGTCTCTGGGTCAGCCGTCGATTCCTTGCTGGTCGGCGGCTGCTTGCTGAACGGCGGCTTTGGAGGTGAATCGATGGGCTTTTCTGCATGAATTCGATCATTAATCCGGTCGCTGCCGGCGTTGGAAGAAAATCCATTAAAAGAAGAAGGACCACCGTTCTGGCTCGGCGGCGAGGTTTTCAACCCGGGGATTTCTTTCGAGATGGTTTCGGAGCGAGACCATTCGCGAGACCGTCCAAATTGGAGAAACACCAGGCCAAGGATGGCGCTGAATATGAGGAAAACGCGATATCTGCGAGATCGAAGCATGGTCGGCCGTATAGACGAACGGAGGGAGAGGTGAATAATGGGTGGTGAGGTAATTGATCAGCACATCAACATCGGCTTTTCTTCTGGACGACGGCCGCGAGACCAAAAGCCGCCGATGTTTCCACGCAGATGTTGTCTTGTAATAACCACGATGACGGCATTGATGACACGAAACACAAAGGGGAGCGCAGGACAGCCAGCAATCGAGGAGGAAGCACTGTTGGCTCAACATAGGAGAGCCAAGGACCTAGTTAAGCAGGAGCCTCCGAGGCCCGCGAGCCACAGTGGGTGCCGCTAACGCTACCAGCCAATGGGTTTGAGCGAACAGGCATAGGCCCGCAGTTCTGCAGCGTAAAACAGTGGCAGATAGGAGGAAAGACTGTTGGAAGCTGGTATGAATAAAGTTCATTATTCTATTTCAGATTGCTTTACTCATTTTCCATGTTGTAACAATACAGTTATACAATAATATGTACATACTCCGGGGGCTGTCGGCAGTTGCGGGCCGGAGCTGCGATTGGCTAGTCCCAATTCGGGCTTCCCCGCATCCCTGCAGCCAATCAGCCTCCCGAATTACAGATCCGCCGGGACCACATGACTCAACCTTATCTTTTCTCTGCGTGACTTGAGTTACATGCCTAAGTCACTTCGGTCGGCTCTAGAATAAGCCGCAAAGCGCCTCAAAAGTCCCTATGCTACCTAGGCTTTTCTCTCCCTTTTTTCGGTCTTCTTCCTTTTTCCGGGACCTTTTCTCTATTGGCACAGTGTAAATTGTTCTATTGCTGCTAAGTTCTAACGAAATGCCGAGGTAGATAATACTATATGGTAATAATCCCAGAGCCTTCTGATATGATAATTTGATCCATTTAGATGCCAACTGTGGCCCCGCCCCCTCTGCCTTCGTTGTTGGCCTTCTGGAACTGTTGGATCAGGCCGAGGACGCCACCAGGTCCCTTGACCACTGCCTCCACTTCTTCGCCTTCCTCTACACTGTCACTGTCATCCGCCTCGCCCGCGAGATTGATGCGCCAGGATCCCTCTAAATTGTTGTCACTCGTAGCAACAGCCCCGGTAGAATCGTCGCCTGCTCGACCAGACTGACCTATAAGATCCTTTTGAGGGCTTTCGGCATTGAGCGACCCTTTGACTCCCTCGTTGGCATCAGTGCCAGCAGGGACTGGAAGGGGCTTTCGGAAACGGTGCTGAGTTCCATTTCGGTTTGTAGCACGGATTCCTGATGCAGATGGTTGGTGGTGAGGGTCAAGAAGCATCGAGTGGAGAGGTGACCCAGGAACTGGAGGGCCTCCAAATCGAGACGCTCGCATCGTAGAGTGATGGTTCAAGGCTCCCATAATCGGCCCTTGGCGCACGTGTGGTGTAGCGTCAGAACGGTCTACACGAGACGTCGCATCAACTGGAGGTGTCGAACCAAGTGCAGGAAAAGATGGAGGCGGATGGAATCGTCGCCGCGCTCCAGGGCCACCACCGCCAGCACGAGGGTTTGCTCCGTAGCTATCTAAGAAGCCATAATAGGAAGCCAGCATCTTTCCATCTTTAGTTGAAAAGTAATCGTCGCGTAGGTCCCGCGCTGGGCGATTTTGCTGAGCAGCGCTGTTATCAGGACCCGCGTTAGTGCCTTTTTTGAAGTCAAAGACAGCAAACGAGCATACGTAGCCCAGTCCGTCTACGTGAACGGTAAATTCACGGAAGAAATCAATCAAGCGATCACTACACTTTGGAAGACTAAACCAGAGCACAAATGGAGTGAAAATCATGCTAAGAATTTCCTCGAGGAAGATGACGATTTTCATCTGATATAGCATAGCGAATTCCTGCCTCACCTCGTCGCTATGCAGCCGCCCTGTCCAGTGTGCAGGTCGATAGTGGATAAAGTCTGTCACTTCGACGAGAGCAAACTCGGGATCGAAAACGTCCGTTTCCTCTGGCACCAATCCGCGGGCAACTGCCCAAACGCTACCAAATATCCCAAGATAGAAGAGAACAGTTCGATCAGGGGTAATCTCAAATCCTAAGAAGAGTTCTGGGTCCAAGAGAGATGCCAATGCCAAAACTGATGCAAGCGCTCCGGCAATGAATGCCACAAAACGTGATACTTGCACGGTTTTATCTTTCGGAAACTGGTCAAGATATCGGCTCGCAAAAGGATAAGACATGTTGATTCGGCGCTGAAAGAGGTGCCACAATTCGTTAAATTCCCGAAATTTCCACTCGGCGAGGGGTGTATACTGCCGTGATCCGATTTGCGAAGGGTTCTTCTGATATTCATTGAAATATCTGAAAAAGTAATGCATCATGAAGTAGATGACGATGAAGGGAGCGACGAAAATATTCATAATGCCGGCGAAGATAAACCGCCGTCGCAGGCCCTCGCTTAGAGCTCTTCGGTGTGTATCTCTGAGAAAGAGCGGTCGTACCTGTCCCTGTTCATTGAAAACATAGTCCAGGATACAGAGATTCAGATTCCATTCAAGTGTGCGGGAAAAAAGCTGGCGATTCCGAAGGAAAGGTACAGGGAGAGTGAGATCCAGGATATCCTTGTTGAATAGAGCTATCAGATAATTCTCTTTTCGCATCAGTCGATTGGCAATATCATGTGCGTCCATGCGTTGCTTAGACTGGCTACCCATGAATTTGCGATGTCGGGCAGAAATGGCGGCGGCCGTAGATGGGTTGGAGTCTCTCAAAGCCATTAATCGACTGACGACTTCTTGCCACGATATTGTCTGGATCTCTGGATCGGTAATTTTTAGCAAATAATGGTAAAAATCATGCATGTGTCGCAGCCTCCGGATGTCTAAAATATATTGAATGAGTTTTCCGATCCAGAAAAAGGTAAAGATCCATAGCAGCAGCGTGGTTGATGCGGAAATCTTGGTCATGCATTTCGGCACCAAGATCTTGTCCAAACTGGTGCTATTCCGGACCTTGCTATAGTTCACACAACTTGACAAGAAAGTCGTGAAGCCGACCACAAATGCGAGGGTCCTAAATTCAGTCAGCACATCCTTCAGCACCGTAAGAAACTAGATATTGAAAAGGCATACAGTAGATTGAGTGCTCGGCTGAGTAGGATACACCAAATGCCGTTTCCAAGGTAGTAGATGTACACATCTTTTAGGAAATTGTCCAGGTTTTCAACATTTGCCCATCTCCACATAGCTTTGTCCTTGGGGCTTGCAGATGCCATACCCGATACCCCGCCCGTACGTCGCAGTCGCGAAACAATAGGTGGTGGTAAGAAGGAATCATTGTGTCGTCTTGCTCCCCAGCGATTTGGAGAGTTTCCAGGTGATAAGTGGTCGCCAGGGAAAGGGTTGTTGCCATCTTCAATTTGGTGGGGAGGTGCAGGGGGGTTGGGCATATCCTCCAAGTCTTGTCCTTCTATAAGCAGAGAGGCGGGAACGTCATCATCTCCCTCATCGGCCCCAGCAATTCGTCGTGAAGACTGCATCCATCGTGGCCGCGATGTCCCCGTCCTTGTCAAGGTTGACTTCTTTGGATATCGTTGCCCCAAGAATGCAGTGCTTTGTGTTGTAACTTGACTGTCGGCAACATCGTCCGGGTTGTAATCGTGGAGAGAATCGCGGAGGTTCTCTTCATCTAGAGCCATTGCAGCGCGTTCTTCGGCATCGGAATTGGAAGCTTCGTCGTCGTGCCTGATAGCTTCGTATATAGAAGGCGAGCCGGTCGAGGGGAGGATCCGCGACAACATATTCGAGTTCATCATGGTGGATTGATTATGTTGATAGCAGCCAGCTGCTTATCACTTCATGGCGGCAAGCGCAGCCGCAGCAGCTTCACCCGTTGGTGACGAGAGGAGCAAACGGTGAGATAGCGGGTAAAAGGTCACGAGAGTACGTAGTCGGTAGATGGCGTCAGAAGCATCTGGGAGGGGAAGGTATGACCAGCTTCATTTCCCCTCGTGATCGAAACTAGCTTATCCGCGAGCTGCTGGTGATCTCGTCTGGGCCAGCAGGAGCCGACAGCTGACGACAGCCGCGCTCTAAGCCATAGATGGGTAGCGTGGCAATCAGCATATTCTATTGGTCAGATGGGAGGGTGCCTGCTCCTTGGCTTTCATTGGCTAATAGAGTAATAGTGGATCCCATCCCAGCTCCTCCTGATCAACACTTCAACATTGATTATTATTTGCCTCAACACCCAACATCACTGATTCAGTGGCAGTTGATGTTTGACGTTGTGGCTACTTCGAAAATTTTACACGTATGCCGACCGCATATGCATAGCGCAGATATGCAAACAGCCACGACTTCACTTGCTGTATTGAATGAGGCCTCTGGAAGGATTGCCCAGTATGCCAGACATTGCTGCCACTGAGGTGCCCCAAGCAGCGACAGAGCTGCTTGGTGGCATTTATTGTCCTGAACAGGATAAAGTCCAACGACTTCTTAAATTGCATTTCGTACTATAGCATCAACGCTGCGAACCAGTCTATACGAATCAAACAGCAAAGCCCAACAACTCACTACGACAGCCTCTGCTGAGTCTGCTTAGGTCACTTGGTACATTGTGCACTATACACAATGGATGCCTTATAATCTGATATCGATGCATGGCTGATATCGTGGGCGATGTAACCAACAAAAATTAGGTGATCTTGGGGGCCGACACCCACCAATGGCTGGCACCGCGTATTCCAACACGAATAGGGTCGATTGACTCCATTCAAGCTCTCATCCTGACTTTCTATGGCTTCTCATCTCGTTACTGCGACCCATCACTAGCCACGCACGCGTTTACTGGGGCGATTTATTGATTCGACCCAGGAACGTGCATTCATTCGTCGATTGATATCAAATTCTAGGTTCTCTAAAGGGCTATTATGTCGATCAGCCTAATCAACACCTACATAGTTGGATCGTGTGAGATTCAGGCCCTGAATAGAAACCATTGTCAAGTGGACTTTTAGGGCCTAGGTCCATCTAATTGGCTTCAAGCCAAGGCCAGGAGATGCATACACATGCAATTCTTGAATTAATATATATAAAGCTGTCTTCTCGTCTTGGCAAACCGAAATCAACTTGAACGAAAAGCTAGCAAGCTGATTCGCTCAATCCATGAAGATGTCGCTCATTCCAAGGGTTTCTTCACTCCTGTTGGCGTCCACCTTGGTGTCTGCCGATGCAACGACGTACAATGTTAACGCTATTTGCACCTGGTTAGTTACGTTTTTGTTATTCTAACGTTTTCACTGTACAACTAACAAATATGTAGCGACCAGATGATGCGTTATTATCAGACTTTCATCGCAGGGCTCTGGGGACGACCTACTGGGGTTCTGGCATCCTGATGGCGTCGCTCGCAGATATTTCCGCGCTCTACCCTAGCTATAACGGCACTTATTTCAGTACGTATGCATCGACGTATAGCGATGCCCCTGCCACCGTAGGAAGTGGCTTCATTGACGGGTATTACGACGACGAGGGCTGGTGGGCCAATGGCTGGATCACCGTCTATGACTTAACCCAGGACCCAGACTATCTGAACGTGGCGATTAGCCTCTACAACGATATCGCTGGTGGATATAACACTCCATGTGGCGGGCTTTACTGGTCAAAGGATGGCACTTATATCGCATCGATTCCGAATGGTTAGAGGTCTTGGCGGTCCCGGTAGGCAGCCTCTGCTGACAGGGAGTAAAAACAGAACTTTACATTACTCTTGCTGCGAGTCTGGCGAACCGTGTGTCTTCCGATCAATCACAGAGCTACCTTGATGCAGCAGTGACAGCCTGGGACTGGTTCTTCAACATCGGGGTCGTCGGTGAAGATAGGCTGGTGGTTGATAGAGTCAACGTGAGCACTTGTTTGCCAGTTGGGATTCAGTACTCGTACAACCAGGGAGTCATCCTCAGCGCTGCCGTCGAGCTGTATCAAGCAACCGGCAATGAAACGTATCTGGAGTACGCGGGAAACATTACCAACGCAACAACCGCCATCAACTCGACCCTTACCGGCGCCAACGGAGTCATTCTCGACTGCCACAACGGGCCCTGTGACACGACGGGGGCTATGTTCAAGGGACCTTGGTTTCGCGGCCTGCACCAGCTGCAGCTCGTCTATCCCCATGACAACTGGGTCGACTACATCACAAACAATGCTCAGTCGCTTTGGAATAATGCGTTGAACGACACTGATGGCCAGTGCAATACAGGAGCAGACTTCTCTGGGCCGATGTCGGATGTCAATGAAGTCACACAAGGTGCTGCCCTCGACTGTCTTGTTGCTGCATGGGCTGTTACGTCAACCTAGCTTTCAAGTCGGTTGCTTCGTCGACGTCACCCCTAGATATATGCCCTAATAGTCGATGGCCCCGGTCCAGTTTATTATATGAATAAACCACGACAAAAAAAAAAGTAGAATCACCCACTCCAAAAGCTGATTTAAAAGGAAAAGAAGAAAGGAAGAAAGAAAGAAAGAGTGTAAGTTCTTGCGGTGTGTTTAGCCTACGCCCGAGTTGGGACGACCAAGACAGGGTTGGCTTTCGGAGAGGTCCGTGCCCGTCAAGCTTCTTTGCAACTACCGATGGATGTTCTAGAAGCGTTCGCGACCTTGGCATTCTATTCTCAAGCAATGCCTCAGAGTCCCGGCAAAGACTCGAGTCTCCATGTCGACTGGTACCTATGTGGTTAGACCGATGCCCATGGGGGTTATCCCAGTTGGCTGGAATTATAGTGTTTGTGGTTCATGGTCTTGGTGGTCTTGGTGGTCTAGATGTCGGGGATTGTTATAATTTGCCACCGACTTTTTTCGCAGTATGCATGTTAAATGGCATGTGTAATAGATTATCCCCAAGCATCCAGCTGTATCTTCATACGTAGATGACAAAAGGTAGTGTCAACATACAGGGCCCTAGCGTCACGTAACGTGCCAAAATACCGGGGTCGATCATCCAACAGTTGATCCCGGTTGGTGTATCCTCACGCTTGCCCCAGGATCTGTACAGTAATACATGGATCAGCAACGATACATCGAAGTGAGGTACTATGCCGGTGCGAGGAATTAATAATCGCAAGGCGAGGACACTCGATGACTACCACTATTATTAATATTATTAATTTACTACTAGTACGTACTCCATGTATGACCGGACATCTGCCGGCCGCTCCAACTTTGGCCCCATCCACCGACAGCTTCTAACCAATTCCGTCTGCAAGTGGTTTTGTCTCCCAGATAAGTACTGCGCACGCTTGCTGGGGTCAAATAGTGCTAATCCGAGGGAATAATATCAAATACTACTAATAGTGCTCCATTCTGTTTATGATTATGATAGCGTTTCTTGGCATTATAATGGTAATATAGTTTTGGATGATGATTGCCGACGCCGTCCAACGGTCCAATAGGGCCATCTGCAAGTAAATACTTGGTGGCGAACCGATCTCGCCAGTTCCTGCCCCCCCTTTTTCCCTTTTCCTCTTTTCCATTGAATAGCCCCAGTAAAAAGGTCAATATTGGATGGCTATCACTCACTGATACCCGAGGTAATTCAGCCATTCGTTTTCCCGTGCATCGGCGCGGCTCAAGTCTCATGGCCGGCAACAAGCTGTCAGTACTAGTAATTAGTAGTAGTAGTAGTAGTAGTAGTAGTAGTAGTAGTAATAATACGTAGTTAACTAACTACGAAGTTAGCAACTCTAGCATTCTCCTTCCAGTAATTAATATTAGTAGCAGCACCAAGTGGCCAGTCGTTCCCAACTAAGGGCGTTTCGTGATAGTCGGTCAGTAGTGCCCCCCAGCGAGCTGCGTCGCCAGCCAACCAGCCGGCCGGGCTCCTCCCGCAGCGAATCTCCTATCTCCCACAGCGAAGAGAGCGAACACAACTTCCGTTCCGCCATTACCCTACTGTCTTCCCTAGGGACCCATGGGCCACACCACCACCACCGTCCTTTCTCTCTCTCTCATCCTGCGCCTGCGTGTGTATATCTCTCGCATCGACGTGCGCCTGTGCACTGCGCCTGTCCCCGGCATTTCCGCCGTGCGATCGTGTCGCCGCCTGCGCTCCGAGCCCTCCCCTCCCAAGCACCCCACCCGTGCAAAGACGTGGTATTAATATACGCCTTGGGCTTGTGTGCGCCCTGTCTGTTCCCGGGGCCGTCGGGCCTCTAACCTGCTGCTGTCAGTGCAAATACTGCTGTCGATGCCAATGTCATCGTGCTGACAGAAATTGGACCGCCTAGGTAGACAATACAGAGATCCCACCACCACCAACACCACCGTCGTGGCCGGGAAGAGAACACCACCCCCGCAAGGAAAGCCAACGCTAACGTGGTGCCCTCGAGTGTTTCGCACAAACACAGTTGCCAATTCAGCCCTCACAACACCCAGAGCCTGTGGTATCCTCATCGGCCGATGTACAGCGAACAATCTGTGACCCCATGTGTTCCGGTAGTACCCCAGCGTTAGAAAACACTCTTCGTTCACCTTTCGGCAGATCTTTACTGCCATATGCGAACTCGGCTTCCACCACGCCTTTGGTATCAACGCTGCGCCGAGAGAAAATAAGGCAAGATGGAGCAGGAACGCTCCAATGGGTTTCGGAGAAACTCATCTCATCACGGCATTTATAGCCGTCCCATTGAGCGACGACCGAGCAAGAAGTCGTCATCCAAAGACCGACATGGCATGGTCTACCCAGACAGCTTTCAACAAGCCACAATCAGAACGGTGACGCCCGATTCTGTATCTGACACCGGCAACCATTCCTCTTTGTCAGAACCGGACTTTGCGCCCGCCACTACCGCGTCACCTCGCTCAACTGCGCGATCAAGAAACCCCGACTGGGACCGCCGACGCGAGTTTAGCCCTTACCATTCCGCCGGCGACGAGGACGATCCGACCAGCGAGGCAAGAGGTCAGCGTGCTCGGTCAAAGACCACTACTTTGGATGAACAGAGGAGTGAAATATCACCCAGCTTTCTGACACGCACTCGGAATCGTCTTGGATCAATCAATGCTACCACGACGCCCTTGAATACAAAAGTTTCTGAGGAATCCGTGGGGTCTATCGGCTACCCCTCCATTATCCAATCTCCAACTTATGTTGCTCAATCTGGCGGTCGACAACGCTGGACCAAACTGCCTCCAGGAGGGGCGCCTGGTCTGATTACGGGGGTTTCCCGCAACCCAGCGGCCTTTTTGTCGCCCCTATCTAACGCTGACTCGGCCAAAATCCTCCAGTTGATGAAAACAACATGCGGAAGGATGCATGGTATTCTCTCCTTTCGAACAGCCTCTAATGCTCAATGGTCGTCTGGCTACTGTGCTATCAATGTTGCCTCGGGGAGCTTGATATATCAAGCTAAAGGAGAAGTAACCCAAGCAAAGACTCTGATTCCCGATCTCCGCGGATGCCACGTTCGGACGCTTTTCGACACCGAGCTGCAATCAACATATCTAAGCGTCTCCACGTTTTCGTCTGGCTTAGGTTTGCAGCTTAAGCCCCACGTTAACGAAACATTCGACTCCTGGCTTGCAGCGCTGTTGTGTTGGCAGCCCATTCGTCCAAAAGGTGTCCAGAACAAGAGGACAAAACCCCAGTCTGTCACAATCGGCGACCGTCGTTTTAATGATAGCCGGCGAAACTCCGAAAGCACAGGGCAGAAGGATGCTGCCATTATCAAGATTGGGAATATGTTACTATGGGAAAAGCCCACCGTTTCCGGTGCACGTCCCGTACCTGGTTGGAAAACATTAACTTATCGACAGCAAAAGCAAAACCCTGCTTGGCAAAGCGTGAGCGGTGCATTACACGAAAACGGCTATTTCAAACTGTTCACAGAGGCCAGCAGTCGCTCCGAGCAGTCCCTTCTAGCTGTTATCCAACTATCGCGACTGGCCCGCTGTGCTGTGCAGCAGCTTGAGCCATCCGTCTTGGGCGGCGAATACTGTATCGCAATTTACCCTCAGTATGCTGCAGTAGCGGCTTCAGACTCCGCGGAACGTCCTGTTTTCCTTTCCTTCGAAACCCGAGTACTTTTTGAAGTGTGGTTTGTACTATTACGAGCATTTACCATCCCTGAACTGTACGGACCTGAAGCTGCCATACCCGAGGAACCCGCTCGACAGCAGAACGCATTAAACCCACCCAATGCGTCAATCACTGACATGTTCCGCAATGAGAGATTTGTTTCGATTCGCATTACCGAGGCTAAATTGACGAATACCAGCAAAAAGGAGTTGGATCCGTCATCTGGCAAGATACACTCCATACATTCAGAAACCACTCTATCCAGCGATTATTACGCCGAGGTGCTGCTAGACGGCGAGGTTAGGGCTAAGACGGCAGTTAAAGAGAAAACATCCAATCCCTTTTGGAGGGAAGACTTCATGTTTACTGATCTCCCCCCTATTCTTTCTAATGTGTCAATTCTCCTCAAGACGCTTAATCCTGCACAAAAGGATTGGACGCTCATTGCTCATGGTCCTTACACATTGGATGCACAGGTCAATCCCATGACCATTCTTGATGACCTTGAAGTTTCCTCACACGATGCTACGTGCGGACGAGTCGACCTACACTTGGACGAACTCGAATCCGGAGCTGATGTTGAGAAATGGTGGCCCATCATCGACGACAGAGACCAAGTTGTTGGAGATATGTACATGAAGGTCCGGTTAGACGAGACGATTGTCTTGATGTCACATGAATACGAGCCTTTGTCCGAGTTACTTCATGCATTCCCCAACAACCTGACGATACACATGGTTCAAATATTACCAACAGATTTGAATGTGTTGTCTTCACTTTTTCTCAACATCTTCCAGGTATCGGGACAAGCTGCCGATTGGATTGCGGCTCTAGTTGAGGATGAAATCGATGGTTTCGGAAGAGACACCGCCTCAACAGCCCATAATCGATTCAGGTACACATCAAGACTGCATTCCAACGACTCAAAGGAATCCAGCCAGGATCGAGAGGTAATCGTAAGGGATCTCGGACGGTCTGCGACTATTGAAGCCAATTTACTCTTCCGAGGCAATTCACTACTTACCAAAGCCCTTGACATGCATATGAGACGTCTAGGCAAGGATTACTTGGAGGAAACCATTGGGGAACGAATCCGCGATCTAGATGAGAGTGATCCTGAATGTGAAGTAGACCCTATGCGTGTCGAACGCCCCGAAGACTTGGAGCGCAACTGGAGAAACCTTATTGGATTGACCAGTCTCTTCTGGAAATCGATTGCCGCGTCTGCCTCCAAATGCCCTCCGGAACTTCGGCGTATCTTCAGACATGTTAGAGCTTGCGCGGAGGACCGTTATGGCGACTTCTTACGCTCGGTCACATACAGTAGTGTCTCAGGATTTTTATTCCTGCGATTCTTCTGTCCTGCTATCTTGAATCCTAAATTATTCGCTTTGATGAATGGTATGTCCCTCAATCGCCTGCAGGGTTTTTTTTTTATCTCTTGTCTAACTAGATCTATAGAACACCCCCGTCCTCGCGCTCAACGGACTTTAACCCTTATTGCCAAAGCTCTTCAAGGTCTTGCAAATATGACCACATTTGGAAGCAAAGAGCCGTGGATGGAGCCAATGAACAAATTTCTTCTTACGAGCCGCTCAGCTTTCAAGGAATTTGTCGATTCCATCTGTTCGATCTCCGCCGAACGACCCGCCCAGATGGTTACGCCTCAATACGCCACACCAATTCAGATTCTAGGGCGATTACCTGAGACTTCTAAAGAAGGATTTCCGAGTCTTCCTTTCCTCATCGACCAAGCCAGATGTTTTGCAGCGTTGGTCAAACTTTGGTTAAAGAACGCCCCGAGTAGGCTGAGGGAGATGGAAGAGACTGATCCGAATATCATCAAATTTAACAATCTAGCGCTGCAAATCCAGCAGCGAACCAGGGAATGTTTCAGTAAAGCCGAACAGGCCGAGAGGCCGAATGGAAATTACGAGATGAAATGGGAGGAACTTGTTGAGTCGATGGATCGATCAATAACATTCTACGACGATGCTACTAAAGCAGAAACTCCTGCCACCGAGACGCCACTTCGTGCTCCTCCTGTTTCATCGAGTAAGCGCAATTCTATTGGATACTTCCCAGCACGACCTACTTCACGGCGGTCGATTGATACAGGTGGAGAAGGCGATGAAGACACACCTCCTAGTTCATCCTCGGCGACATGGGAGCAACACCGTTTACCGTTCACTAGGGCACGCTCGTCTGACCCCCGTGAGAGTGGCACCAGCTCAAGAAACTCGTCACAGCACTCGCTCGAAAACCCAGAGGGCTCCAAGAGCCGACATTCAACAATAGGACGGGAGGCAGCAAGCAAGTTACGACTTTTCGATTTAGTTCCCGGACAATCCAGGCGAAAAAATAAAGACTAAATCTCGACAATCTATGACCTCCTCAGATGGAAAAAAGAAAGCCCTTCATATTCATCGTTGATGAACGTCCACGAACCATATATTGAGTGTTTGGTTAAGGCCGGGTGGCTTTCTTGTTGCTTATTGAGTGATCAGACCATGGTTCGGCTTTTATGCCGTCATGTCCACTTTTTCCTGTTATCCTGTATTCTCCTTCCCATGAAAAGCTTAATGTCACGATTCACTCTAGGCACGAAGATAAAAAAATGTGCTCGGCAGTTCTTTTTTTCTCTCTTCACGCCTAACGCCTGCACGAACCCCAACACTATCCCCAGCGTTTTGTCTTGTATGCATTTGATTTGGTGTTGGATACCCTCTCCTTCTTCTTTTCTCATCCTTTTTTCTCTCTTCCCTTTTCTTGGCTTCCGAAGCGTTTGTCCTTTTTCCCTGTGTTGTTTCATCGCATTCTGGCCACGATTTTCTTTTTAGAACATTGGTTTGATGCCGAGAACCAATGAATCTGCACATACTCCTTTATGTCCGAAGAAAAAAATATCTATGAGATATTTAAACAAGTGCATAGGGGGAAATCAATGTTATATAAGTATATAGGTAGATAGGAGATGTACCAGGAGAGCCAATACACACGAGTGATGGCCCCTAGCAAATGAAGACTAGGATGTACTTGGTTCAAAACATTTGTTGATAAAAAGAAAATTTACATCAATCTAGACGTCCATTTCTATAGTACAAGATTTGGGGTTTCCTCTCTCTTGGGGGGGAAAAAAAGCTAACGACTACATCCACAAACATAGTTTCCCACTGGCCGTACCTCCGGCGACCCAGTTTTTGCTTCGATGGAAAACGGCAACAGCAGGGACTGCAGTGATCCCCTCGCCTCCTAGTTGAGCAAGTTGGTCACCATTGGAGCTGTAAATATCAACGAAGCGGTTCATGTTGCCAATACAAAAACGTTGAATGGAAGATTGAGGGTTTTGTTGCCACTGAGGTCGGAGTCTGACATGACGCTGTTAGCTGAAATCATAATACAGAAGAAGAAGAAGAAGAAGAAGAAGAAGAAGAAGAAGAAGAAGAAGAAGAAGAAGGGGAAGGGGAAGCTTACATTGTAACCCAGCGGCCAGTCTGGCAGTTATGTCTCACAACTGTGTCGGGCTTCATTTCCTTGTCGTCTAGCTTGTGGCCTATTTCCCACGACGCAATGCCCTTGTTTGCAAAATCATACAGTTTGATCGAGTCATCGTAAGACGATGTAGCAACCTGGCCCTGAGTATTGAAAGCTGCGTGGGAAACTGACAGTCGACTTTCATGATAACCGACGGGCTCTGGGTTTTCGTGAGAGAGCTTTCTCAGGTCCCAGAGGCGCATGGTGCGGTCCAGACTTGCCGTTGCAAAGAAGTGTGGGTGCGAGGGAAGCAACGAAAACCCGCCAATTTTCTTTTCTGAAAGCTGCCATTCGGCGACTGAATTTCTCTTCTTGGAACTGCGGAGATCGTAGCGGCTGAAGGACCCGCTAAGTGTTGTCCAGTAAATGCAGTTAGGGTCGTCAGAGGCCATGTCGATTCCTGAGATGGGCTCGTCCACAGACCTGGTTTCCGGCGCGTGTTTTTCTTCGGATGTGGTTTTCTCGAGGTCCATTTCTCGGATAGAACTGTCATAGCTCGCGGTATATAGATGCGTGGGCTTTTGTGGTTGAATGACCATTGAACTAATGGTACGCGTGTGAGGTTTGAGCGTTGTAATCGAGGCGTCTGGCTCGTCAGCTTCCTCCTCGTCGTCATCCTCGACCTCTGGCCGTTTCTGTGACGCATCAATCACGCCCAAGTGACCCATTTTATCGCCAGCGAAAACCAAGGGCTTCGATTCCGAGGGATGGAATGTCATTGTGTAGATCCGTTCGGGCGTCACCTTGAGGCCTACAAAGGATTTGGAAATTAGCAACATGACCACACTCCAAGAACAAACACATCGTGGACACATACTGTTTGGTTCCCATTGATCCCACAATTGCAGATTACTCATTTCCTCTCTAAGCGCTTTGAGTTCCTTATCCGTCGTCTTTTTGACATCCTCATCTCCAAACGTCCTCTCATATGGCTTTGCGACACCCTTGGTGACCACATCTATCCCAATGAGCGCGTCCCCGCTCAACTTCTGGCCCGAGACCAGCATATTATCCAACGTGAAGAAATCAGACTTGCGCATCTTCTTCTCTCGCTCGACTTTTTGCGCCTCTTCAAACGCTACATCTGCCTTGCGTTTTTCAACCTCGCTATCGGCCGTGATGCCGCGCAGACGGGACGACATGCGGCGCACCAGGGGCGCTTCATCCTCTTTCTTGATCCGCGGGGCGGCAGTCTTCTTTTTAGATCGCGAAGAGCCATCCTTTTTGGCGGCGCCGGCGGCAGTGGTCTTGGGGGACGGTTTTGCGAATAAGCCCGAGGATTGCGATTCGAGCGTGAGTTTCTTGAGCAGGGCGTCGCGCTCCGCGATATTCGCGAGTCGCTGCTTCTCAAACTCGGAGAGCTCTTCTGCTTGGCCGCGCATAGTTGCTTACTTTCGGAATTTGGTTAGATAAAGCAAGGCCAATGATTTGTTTTTTGGGGTTCAAAAGGCCTGGCTGATCAGAGGGACTCATCAGTTAAGTCGAGCGTAAAGTCCAGGGACGCGTAAAGTGAAATTAGAGGCGGCGCGAAATCACGTGATCATATTAAGACGATCGTGAACCATCGTGAGCTTTGAAGGGTTGAAAAGTCAATTTTAGTATCTATCTTTCGAAATTGACAGGTTAGCCTGGTATAGGGAAGAGTGAGTTACTTATACATTATCAAGCAACGTGTAAATGGATACTCCGAGCCATCCGGAGCAAAAATTCATTATCTATTTACAATTACAAGCAACGTGAAAGAAAGAGCAGTGATGAACAAAGGGCATAGTATACAGTACATCTTGTATCAGAGACAATTAAATCTTCAACCCCCAGCTTCTTCCCAGGCCAACGGCAGTTCCGGCCATGAAGCCCAAGTATGATTTCACACCACCCACTTTGTCGCCAAGAGCCCCATTATCCTCGAAACGACGTTCAACGAAGCCTTCTGTATACGAATAGTCTGGCGAAGAATCTCGGGTCATGATGACCTCGGAGCTTGCATAGAGAGTTGATAGCGACAGGCGCTTGGTATACCATGAGGCATCAATAGAGGCATCTCCGGCGAGATACAAAATATCGGAAGAGAGCGAATGCAGTTCAGATAGGGAAAGAGGAATATTCGATGGGAACGACATGAGAGCGAGGGCCTAGGTCATGCATGTTAGTGAGAAGGTTCGGAGGCTTTTCCAGGCAGAAATTTTCCAAGACGTACATCCTGCCAACGGTGAATTATTTCGTTGTTCATCTTCAATCGTTCCAAGATCAGAGCCTTGACCTTCCCATCCACACCCAGTTGTTCTTTTCCCTCGAATAACCCGTTTTCCACTTTTGATCGCAATAGTCCGCGTCTGCTCGCCAGCCAGAAGAGTATAAGGTCCATCTCTTGTCTGGGGAATAGCTGTATCGAAACATCCAAAAAGCCCATGTCTCGCGCGCCAAGCATCAACGCACGGTTTGTAAAGCCATGGTCCGGAATATGTTTGAGAGCAGCAGAGAGAATTGCGGTTTGGGAATTCGTATATTCATGCGTTGGCAGAGGTGGGTGGAACTGCGAGTGGTAGCATCTCAGCTGCGAGGAAAGCCGAGGAGCAGTCGATAGACCACGGCGACAGACCGCTTGGACTGTTTTAGCTGTGCAATTTCCGATGGGTGCGTATTTCCTGCTCAGGGATCGGCTGGCGATTGCGCTTTGGGTGGATGGCAAGGCTTTTGCGATATTCCTTGTCAACTTGCCTGCCAGGCGGCATTCACTAAGAGCAGCCATTTGTGAGCCTGCAGTAACTGATCAACTTTGTATAAAATGCGCAGTAGTTAGTCGACTTTAACTGGTATGTAGAGTGGGTGGAGTTCAATTGAGAGAAAGACAGGTTCTCACTTGTCGATAATAATGATTGACGTTCGCGGTGTTGAGGACGGAAACTAGCTCTGCTTCCGCGGGCTTGGCTTCGATCACGACTCCGGTCAGTAACATCATTCAACGCGCGGTCATTATTATTTCCACCTCCATCCAAATACAAATAGTGAATGAATAATTGAATTTATTCTTCGTGGTAACATATATTGACACCAAACCTACACCGGGTCAAGTGCTACTTTTTTTATAGCTTTTAACATGGAACTAAGCAATCAGTTCACAACAAAATATAAATAAGCCTGAGATTGCTTATGTTTTCCCGTCTACATCAATTGATAAGTCTACCCAATCACATATTATGTATGCGCTGTATGCACGCAATGACCGACTACTGTAAGCACTACAAACAATTTATTTCCACTGTAGCGCGACAGACTCAATAATAGCTAGAAAAATGTCAAAAATGGCATCTTTTCCACCACACTATGCGAAGAGTGGAAGGTATCAACATCGGGTACATATGTACCTCGGGGAATCTCAAGTTGATATGTATTGCAGCCATGGCTATTGCACGAGTTGGGATAAGTCTCCATCTGGTATTACGAATTTTAGTTCATGTGATATCCATTTGGGGGTCGAGACTCTTGATGGACTCGAGGGCGTCAAAGCAAGGGGTTGCGTATCTGCCATGCAGAACTGCGGCTAGTTTTCTTCGTTTATGTTGTTTAGCCCTCGTAACGAGGTCAATTTGGGGAGGATTTAGACTTCTCCGAAGCTATAAATACGTATGCACAATTCTGATGTCAGTGGCGGAGGAGTAGATCACTGACCACCTCAAAAATCGACTGTCATACGCTGCCATAGATCGCGGCTTCATGAATATAGAAACGGGGCCGAGCGCGTTATCATGGTTTCTGAGGAAATGTGATTGCCCTTGGTATATTTGTAGCCTTGTGTCACCGTCAATAAGTGAGCTTTGACACAGATCAACGAGCTCTTCCTTTCCGACCCAGAACTCAGTGGCATCACATTGTGGAACGGTATATCCAATAGCCAGTGATGAACATGGTCATAACGTGGGTCTTCCCATGGTAGGAGAAACTGGAAAATATTCCATTGGGGGGAGAGACAGCCTACAGTAACCCAGTCAATTAATCCTATGACGAATCCGAAGCCTTCTCTGTACCACTCCGTTTTAGTAAGTCTCGTGTTGTACTCCGTACGCTAAACAGGATTTTCAATGCAGGGCGCACCATCTACACGGTTACTGGGCAGTATCGTCAGCCACCACGGAGTTATGAGGGGACCGATTTCCAAGTCTTTCTCGATATTAGCCAATAAAGAGACGAGTCAATGCCGGCTCTCGGATTCTGGGTCCAAATTCGGGGAGGCACAAGGGTCCAGCAAGGCTAAGAGGCCCATGCACTGCAGGACTAGCATGGAGAAAGTCTGACTGCCTGAATCGCCCTTAGTTGATGTCGATGTGCACGTAATCATTAGGCTGCATATCGTCGGTGTTAGGCGAACGTGGATAAGCGTTCCTATTAGACCCAGGTGAGCAAGTTGAAACGCTCGCAGATCGCAATGGCTAAATGACGGGGATTTTGGCCTTCTGTAGGTTTTGTGCGTGTGTTATGTATGGGTCAGGTCTGACTCGGTTCTAGGCCAGCCCATGCGGTAGATCGCCTTGATGGGTGGTATAACCCAGGCATAGCAAGCGTGAAATATTCTCGGTGATGTGATATGGACAGGTCACTCGCATTCCTAGGCTGTAAACTAGTTCCATTAGTGTTAGTCACGATGTCAACAGCTTATGAGACTGTAAGACGCATAGTAATTCGTCGGTTGACCAAAAAGCTTCAGTAACGACGGCGTGGCCCTCGAAGTCCTGGCCATTTTCTTACACTGGGTATTCCTTTCAGAGCATATAAAGCCCCTCACTTTCGACATCTTTTACATTAGGAAGATGAGGCAAGTCGGAGTAAATGATGTTGCGCGACGGACCACATATGGCGGCATGATCGTGTGCCTCATGCCTGCGCTGGAAGCCTAGGTATTGGGGCCCCGGAATGGTTGTTAACAGGCTACTGAAGCAGACAACAGAGATATATGTATACAGATGCGATTGGCCTAGTATAAGAGGAAACTAGGCTTGGGCGGTCTCAACCCTTGCCGCTCCTCATAGAAGGGGGTTCTCAAATGTTGGCTTGGCTGAATATGATCTATAGAGCCGACTGCACGCGGCGGATAACCTGTGGTCTCGGCCTCGATAGGTATCCTTGATAGATTTTCCGAACGGCTGCTTTCTTGCCAGGCTGAAATAGAGGTAGTCGGAAGGCTTTGAAATACAGCAGTAGGACGCTGACGGGCTTATCACCCACAAGGCTGAATCACTGGTTGTTTCTCGGAATCAACGCGACGCGGTCGAAGTACTGTTCCAGCTTTGTGCACTGAAGACACCGGCAGTTCATGTGGATCAAGCGTAAGAGGTCAAGGTCGCGACGTGCAGTTTCAAACATCAACGTAGCGCCGGGCTGGAACGATGTTGCTCTTCTGAGGAGGAAGACTCGAGAACGACAACCACTGCACTAACCCGTTTCGGGCACCCGCAGGACTCGGCGGCTCCACCTTCCTCGGCGGCCGCATCTCTAGTACCTGGTTGATCAATCCTCTTGTTATAAATTATAACGTCCCTATGGACTAAGATGCAGTGAGACTGTGGTCTGCTGGAAATACGGATTAGGTAATAACAGTGCGTCTCCCTAGTACTGTGTACCTATGGAGCTTATTTCCACCCACCAAACAGAGTACTAGTTGATACATACAGTGACGCAGCGCTTTAAGTTCCTACTATGTAATTATGGTTGTTCTTCCCAGTCTTTGACTGGCCGGAACCTCTGCCATTGTGGCTGATCTGTGAATACTATTGGTGTGATATTGGAAAATTCCCCCCCAGCCCAGCCACTCACGGCTGTTTAAAGGTCCGAAGCGGGTCCATCCGCCGCACCCCACTCTACCCGTCCAACCAGAATGTGCGGGGGTTCAACGTCAGCTCGTCTTGCGCGCTGTGATTGGACCGCACGATCACCACCAAATCCTAATCAGCCAGCCATCTTCTGGCGTCAAAGGCAAAGCCGCATTCGGCATCATGCATTTCGCTGCATTAATTGATCCTTAGTAATCGCCTATGCTGCTTCAAAGGCATGCATTACCACGTCGCTACAGCTCGGCATGCCAAAAACAGTAGCGTTTTGGAGTCGGCTATGCAGAGACATGCGCAAGAGCGAAGGTCATGGGCTGATCTGTAAACGGTTATTGATGCCGCCAAGGACTTTTCCGTCGGTATCCAGTTAATGGATTATAATCAACCTCATTACCTATACGGGTATTGTTGTTACCGCTAAATTACAGCACATACCGGTGCTTGAGATCTGGCGGCGCGGAGGGAAGGACCCACCTGCCGTGAAAAGTCTTTCCGGGGCCGCTAGTCGGAGCTCTCAGCTCTCGGCTCCAGCCAGGTCCTGCCTTGATACGCTGTGACCTGTGACAACGACCGCGCGACCACGATCACAACCGCGACCACAACGCTGTCCATGTTTGGTGTCGCACCTCAGAATCAACATCGCATCTTCTCTCAGCCTCCATTCCATCAGCCAGAACCAGGTCAGTCGATTCCCACCCTCCTCGCTCGCTCGTTTCTCTCCCCCCCGCTGCCGCCGCCATGCCACAGCCAGGTGAAACAGATGCCGCTACGCGTCAATCAACGCGCAGCTTGGGAGACTGTCTTTTGCCTAGTCAATCCACCCTCGATCCCCTCTCGCTGCCTGTCGGTGCCTGCTTGGCTGCTCCATCGTCGATGGCCGATCTAGCAGCACCCAACGCCGCATATTACTACTATTATCACCTCTTAGCATCTGGCCATCAGCAGCGAATCAACCGTGGCAGCTGCATGTGCATTGCGCGTCTGTGATTGCGACTTATTACCACCCCCCCGGCTCACTGCCCGTTCCCCCTAAGCCCAACTGATAATTATTATCGCGTCCCCGTTCTCTTGTCCTCGCCCTGCTGCAATCTGACCGTCCCACTGCTATATTTGGGTAGCGCGCGTGTTGCCACCGTTGATCTGTTTCTGCCACTGACAACCAAGTAACAGCGCCTGCGCAAGTGTCCAGACTGTCCCAATTCGACCCCCAACCCATCCCTGTCGACAGCCACCGTTTCTTGACGTCTCGGACGGACACGCTTCCCGGGGCTTATTTTCGCGGCCCCTCCACCATTTGCTCACACCCCCCTCGTGCAGCCCAGCGTCTGCCTTACACCTAAGCTTTCCACTTTCGAACCTGAACGGAGGGGAGCGCTGCAAGCTCTCGCATCCATTTCCGGACGAATCATGGGTAAGTCATCTTGCCATTGTGCCTCATTGCCTTTCGCTTTTCATGATTGCCTTCTTCCTCTATCCCTCTTGTCTTGCCCCGGATCTTGTGCTTGTGTTCTCGCACTGTGTGGCCGTTGTTCCCCTTGCTGGTCGTATTGTTTCTACCACCCACCCTCGTACAAGTGACACTCGGAGTACCTTGTACGTGACTATCGGCAACCCCCCTCCCCCCCAACAATTAACCCGACTGATCTAGCCCATCACTTAACCCCCTCCCCCTTCCCCTCTGGTCTCGCCCGCACTCCTCGCGGTCTATTAGACAAAATTCGAGCAAGTGCATACATCAATTGCTTATTGCCGCGCACCTAAGAATCAAACCCTACACAAAACAGTTTTGTGGATTCCTTTCCTCTCTTTTCCTTTTGCTACACGTGCCCTCGCCCTCGCCCTCGCCCTCATCTCTCAGTCTAGGTTGGGCTCTACCAACCATTGCTTTTCTTTTGTGTTAACAATATTGTTGCTAAAATCGGGTACTGACGCCTTTGTGTTCATCATTAGCCGACGTTTATCGACCTAATCAAGTGAGTGGCCGTTATTTTCTTTATTATCAAGATGACCCTGTCCCCAACCAATGATGCGGGTTACACCTGTGAATATATGGTGGGAACCCAACTCAACTAGCAGAAGAGACCGAGACGTCAATTGGACCATTACTGTCCTGCGTACACACATGTTCTCTGCTGATCGAGATGATCGGATCATCACGGACTACTTCACTTTTTGAATTCCATTCCGATCACACCAACGTCACTACGGTTGCCAATTTATTGTTATTTCATTTTATTCGTCGCCGAAACTTTTCACCCCTTCGCTAACGTTTAATGCAGCGGGAGAGGTCTCGTTCTCCACGTGGTGATCGTTCTCGCCGTTCACGGAGTCCTCGTCGTTCGCGCCGCTCATATACTCCTCGCAGCCGCTCTCGCAGCCGTGACGAGTATCGCCGTAGCGAACGCAGATCACGATCACCTATGAGTGGTGCGGGTGGCACTTCTGGAGGATCTGGTTACGGTGGACGTGGTGGGCCACCGTCAGGAAGATCGTTTGAAGACCGCTCTGTAGCGAGGGATCAGATGATGCAGACTGTTCGCGATTCTTCTCAACAGGACCGCCGTGTCTATGTAGGAAACTTGTCGTACGATGTGAAATGGCATCACCTCAAAGATTTTATGAGACAGGGTGAGCTACCAGCTCTCTTTCACAAGCCCTTTTTACCATTTTGAGACGCAACTAACTGGTTTTATTATTCTCGTACAGCCGGAGAAGTTCTCTTCGCCGATGTCTTACAACTTCCGAATGGAATGTCGAAGGTGGGCGCCAATGTGTAGCTATGGCTGGTTTTTTTCTGGTTTTCTTTTTCCTTGGTTATTTTGGACTGTTGGGTTGACGGGTTGGGACATGGCTGTCCGATAATTGTAGGGCTGCGGGTAAGTTTTGAAACGCATTTCTCACTAAAAGAAAACAAATATTAACAGATTACAAAGGATTGTGGAATACGCAACGAGGGAGCAGGCTCAGCATGCTGTGAACACTCTGAGTAACCAGAACCTCATGGGTCGTCTTGTTTACGTTCGTGAGGTAAATATCTCATTCTTGGACATATGAGACAGTGCTAACATGGCACTCATCTGCATTATAGGACCGCGAGGCTGAACCACGCTTTGCTGGCTCGTCTTCGAGAGATTTTAGCGGCGGTGCTCCAGGTAGGGGTGCACCTGGAGGTGGAGGGCGGCAGCTTTATATCTCTAACGTTAGTTCCTTTCTGGATGACTGGCGTGACGGCGCAAATCAAAATGTGGTATATTGACATGGCCTTTTAGCTTCCTTTCAATGTTGGTTGGCAAGATGTCAAAGACCTCTTCCGCCAAGCTGGTAAGTGCAGACTCTTCCTCTTGTGATGTCTAAAAATCGGGATAATTCCAATCACAATTTCTGTAATTAACCATTACGTACACAGCTCAACAAGGCGCCATCATCCGCGCAGACGTCTTGAGTGACCCAAGCGGTCGCCCTAAAGGTTCCGGTATTGTCGTCTTCGAATCTGCAGACGACGCTCGCGTTGCCATTCAACAATTTAACGGCTATGATTGGCAGGGAAGAATTCTTGAAGTTCGCGAGGACCGCTATGCAGGTGGCGGCCCCGGAGGTTTTGGTGGTCGTGGTGGTTTCGGAGGCGGTTTCGGAGGTCGCGGCAGCTTCGGTGGGCGAGGTGGCTTTGGCGGTCGCGGTGGCTTTGGAGGAGGGTACGGACGAGGAGGCGGCTTTGGTGGTGCCGGCGGTGGTTTTGGTGGTGGTGGCTATGATGCTCCTCCACCTCCACCTGGGCCTCCCAATCCCTTCACTGATTACGCTACCTCTGGAGGCGAGAAAAGTGCGACCATCTATGTCCGTAACGTGAGTATTGCCGGCGGAACGAATCTCTATGAAGAAATACTAAGTCTGTTAATAGCTGCCATGGTCGACTTGTAACGAGGACCTTATCGATCTTTTCACAACTATTGGGAAGGTTGAACGCGCCGAAATTCAATATGAAACCAACGGTCGCTCTCGCGGAACTGGCGTAGTTGAATTCGAGAGCGCCGATACTGCAGAGACAGCAATCTGTAAGTCCATTGTGTTGAATATTGTCTCCAGTGCGTCTTATTAACTTGCCATTCAGCCAAATTCTTCGGTTATCAATACGGTGGCCGTCCCCTGGGCATTACGTTTGTCAAATACGCCCATCCTTCTGGACCCGAAGATGCAATGGATGCAACAGAAACCCCTGGTGGTCTCACCCAAGACCAGATAATGTAATTGGGCTGCCAATATTGCCATGTACCCTTTCGTGTTCTTTTTATTTGCTGGAGAATGGGTTTCCCTTTTCGTCATCTTTGAGAACAGTCGATAAGCAACGTCTCTTGTCTTTGGGTATTTGGGTACTGCAAGTTACCAATTTTCAGTTCTACCTCTCTGCTCTAGTCCGACTCTGTCATGGGAGGGGGGCACGGTTGAAAACAAAATTAAGAGATTGATGTCGAGGTCGAAGTAGAAAGGGCCATGCTGCGTTGTATACGTGTATGTACGACTATTGGAGTACTTTTTAGTCGCCAAGTGGTGATATTGTTTCCTTTCTTTTTTTGCTTTCCAAGTTCAAACGTTGCGTTTCTATTGTGCTTGCATTGTGGACAAGGGTCTTTTATTTGAAGGAAAAAAAAGAGAATCAAATTGGTTATCACTATGTTCTCTCAACCTCTTAACAAAGAACGTAGTGACCGCCACTACCGAACATTTTAATAGACACGTCCACTTCGAAGCAGTGGTAAAAGAGTCAAAACATTGAAGTACCAATTAATATCAAAAGTTATGTACGACAAGACTTTTTAAGACTAAAAGAGTGTTTCTGCAGATCCCAAGGAAAACATACAAGATTTCGGTATATATGTATTGATATATGTAAAATATGTATAAACGGGGGTAAAGGAGATACATAGGGCATCAAGCCAAAATGAGAAAAAAGACCACAAAGTTATATAGAAGAAACAAAGTTCAAAAAAAGGAAAAAAAGCCAGGTGGACAACAGAACGAAAGAGAGTATTTTGACCGGCATATGAAGACTAGAAATAAAGGGTGACAAGGGGGAGGAAATAAAAGGGGAAAAGAAAAAGAAAGGAAAAATAAATCGCTTAATAGAAACCGTAACGACAGTCGGTTCAATGCACCCTCCCCATTGTGTAACACCAGAACGCACAATACCAAACAATGAACAAAAAGACCATATGAGCAAGAGGTGGAAATCAGCCAGTCATAGTAGGAGGATATTTGCCAGGCATCTTGAGCAAGTCAATAGTGGAAGCACTCTCTTTCGATTGTGCTCCTGGGCGTGTTGCGGCATTGCCCTCAGGAGAGGATGATGACATGGTTATTGGGGTTGAAGCGGACAATGAATAAGTAGAATGTGTCTGTCTCGAGAGTTGAGACTCCTGCCGCTGAAGTTCAGAGGTATCTGCGCTAGTCGGTACTTCGCCGGCATATACGATGGGTACAGGCGGGTTGACCGCATTTTCTTGCTCTATGTGTTCCGCTTCATTGTTGATGATAACCGGTGCGTGGGAAGGAGGTGCAGGTTGATGCTGTTGATTTGATAGCTCTGATCCGTGTTCTTGTGTACGACTAGGGGTGCGATCGCTTGGAGATGATGCGGCTATCCATTCTCTAGCATAGGTTCCGTCATCGTTGTTCGATCGATCGGGCAATTGGTGTTGTGTATGGTCATTCGGGTCTTGGGGTATTGGTTGATTCGGGTCGAATGGGACTTCAGATCCAGCACCCGCTAGAGCTTCTCGGTCACCACTACTCTCTCCACTAGAACGTGACAAGGTGGCCTGTAAGTTGCGGTCGATTTGTACATCACTTGGGAATCGCCCACCTGGTTGAGGGCGTTGTGCCGGTGTCACCGCTGTCCCCGAAGGCGCCCGTTGGAGAACAGCTGATTGACTCGAGTACGGAGTTTGATCGGCTTCATCCTCATCCATCACACCGTCGCTGCTGATCGAGCTTTCTCGAAAGCTGTTCCCGCTTAAACTTCGGACATGGCGTCTAACAAACGCATTTCGAGCCTCTCCCGTCCTTCCGATTAGGTTTGCAATGTCGTCAAACCAGGCCATCATTGTGTCGTGGGATTCTGCGCGAAATACCCAAGCGTGGCCGCGGTGCATGGCGCCCGTCTGTCGTCCTTTGAGCATGAATTTGTGGGACGTGGAATCGGGCTGAGAACGTGACCCAAGTTTCTGCTCTGGTAGATACAGGGACATGACGGGCGTTTGAGAAGCTATTCTATCGGCCGACTTGAATTCGTGGAGATGTGTTGGAGACAACACATACCTAAATAATGTCAGCAACACAGTAATAACAAGAGTGTAGAGTAAAGGGGAAGAAAGAAAGCAGAAATGAACGATGGTAGGACGTACCATCCTGGAGTATAACTCTTGAGATACTTGCTCTTGCGTTCAAGCATGCCGCAACGAACTTCAGCTGCAGCGGGATGGTCTTTTCCGGGGTAAGTGATGCTTTGGAAGTTTCGAACTGGAACTCGAGGGTCGACTAGCTGTTCACTTTCTGAAATAAAGTTGTTCCATTCGTGATCCTTGGGCATTGAAATGGGACCTGCTCGAAGCTTCTCTACAGTGTCATAAGCTTCATCCGCGTCCCGTTTCAATATGCTGGCATAAGCATTGTAGGCCTTTTGAATTTCGCCAACAACGATCGACTCAAGCTCACGTCCAGAGTGCTCGAGGTTCAGGTACGCCTAATATGATCAGTGAGGTTCTGATGTTAAAGAGGAAAAGAATGCTGGCCATACCCTGTGCAAATAGTTCTCCTCTTCGATCTGCTTCTCGAGCTGCTTGTCGACCTGTAGCCTGAGAATGAATGGGTCGTGTTTGCCAGAGGTAGCCGATGGATCAACGTCGACCAAGCCCAGAGTTTCTTGCAAGTTGCGGACCGATTTGCGGGTGTTCTCAACTTCTTTGTCGACAGTATTCTTAAAATCACCCGACAAGCTTTTGATCTCCTTTGTTTTCTGTTGGAGATCGCTTCTCAGACCAGTTAACTGAAGGATCACCTCGGTTTCCACCTCCCGGGCTTTATTAGCCTCCATGATACCCTGCTTGTGATAATCACGCAGGATCTCCGTCGCGTCGGCTAGGCCGCCAGACTCCAGAAAGGTCGGAGGTAGGGATATATTGTTGACGAGATTCCCAGCTGAGAGTAACAACTTGGCTCGTGTCTCGTAAGACTTTTGTATGTCTTTAAAGAATACGATCAGATCTTTAAGGACTTTGCGCCAGGCTACACATTATGGTCAGTAACGGAATACGCCTTGGGAATTCGAGCACATACATTGAAAGCGGGTTGCTAGCTCATCTGTAGGGCTGCCAGTGGTGGGTATTGGAACGTAGAAAGCGCTTCCAGGGTCTTCATCGCCGTATTTCTCTTTTTCTCCGAGATTCAAGCTTCTCACACTACCTGCGCGCATGCTGCGCCTGCTACCTGTTCGCTTCAGACTCCCTTTTCTGCTTAGGGAGGGCTTCTTTTTTAGGGTTCCACTTCTAGAAGGCGCAGCGCTAGCATGAGACGCTTGCGAATCGCTTCGCTGCAAGCCACCTGCCCCGGTTGGAAAGCCGTCAATAACAGCAGAGCCTCGGCGGCTACCATCCATGTCCTCATTAAAACGTGACGTATAACTCAACGCGGAGGGCTCAGTTATATGTGTCGGTTGGGAGACAGCAAAATCGGAGGGCACGATGGAATTGGCGATGTATGAGTTTGGTCGAGAACCAGAGCCCAGACCGAATCCGCGATTCAGCTGTGGCTGGTCGTGGGACATGTAACCGTCCTGAGACGGGGATTGTGCGGTTGCCATTGTTCCTCGGTCACAAAGAGGGGCTATGGATACAATGGAATGGAAGGGAGGGCTAGGTTGATGATGGGAGAATCTCAGAGACCGCAGCGACTCGGCCCTGTCTCCGTGACGATGGCTGCCTGCCGACTTTGAAAACCGGCGACTCACGAACTCTAGGGGGACCCCGCCATAAGAAGTCGCAAAAATCGCCGTTGACGAGAGGATAGAGGCCGATCCAGATGCGACGGAGAAGTGCAGCGAAGGCGAAGAAGGCACGCTGCAGACTAGGGGAGGAGGAAGAGGGGGTGGCAGGAATGAAAGGGGAGCGGATATGCCGAGGTGGTGGTGGTGGTCGAGCAGCAGCAGGACAGCGAACACAGATGGAAGACGGACTAATGCGCGTCAATGGTGGTGGTTTGTGGCGAATGTGGTGACAGTAATATGAATGGATATGGCTGTTGTAGTGGTGGTAGTGGAGGAGGAGGAGGAAGCGCCCATAGTTAAGCACGCAGCTAGCAGGGTTGCGCCGGTGACGGATGCGGATGACGTCGACGCCCGAACAGCTCACCTCCGCCGACTAGCGATCAATCCGGCTCTCTACCCCCTATTATTATTACTACCTACTACGTATTACAATTTTCGTGCTGTTCTTGATCTTGCCGATTTCTGCGTCGCCCACAATCATCCACTCTGCACTACTAGCGGCTGTCACTATGTGCTGCGCACCGAGGTGGCTCAGGCTAAACCTTGGGCCACGCACGATGCAGCAAACATGTGCGGTGTACCACTCGTTCCTACGTGTACCGTGTCCAAAATACCTTCAATCGCTACTTTCAGGAGCCGGAAAACAGCAAAAGTGATGAACCATCTCCCTCTCTCCATGCCGGTGGAAGAGTTCGATGAGGGGCTGTGGCGGTGCATTCCAAAGGACTCTCTGGTGTCGATCGCCAAGTTCTTGGGTGGCTTATTATCACTACTATCGCCACCCCAGGCTTTACTAGTTCGCCATGGCCTTTGCAGCTTCACGCTGATTCGCTAGCCACACCAGGTGGAAAAAGTTTGCTGGACTTGGTCACAGTAAACGTATGTGACTGCGATGTGATTGATTCTCAGCCACGTACTTTTGCGTCAAGCGAAAGCCAACCAACCATTGCAGAGTACAAAGACGTTTAGCAGGAGTTTTGAAGAGCGAAACTCGCATTCGGAAGGCTTCTGGGTGCTGCTCCACAAAAGGAGAAATGGATTGCCTAAATTATTATAATCATTATAATTATTGTTCCATCATAATCCTAGTGGAAGACAATCTCTCCGTGGTAATTTACTAACTTGTCTTGCTAGTACGTACTAATTAATGTACAATACCGAGGGTTACCATGTAAAGTTCAAACTGCTCCATTGAGCCTAAAGTCGCAACATAACTTGTAGCAAAAATTAAAAATTGTATGGGGACTGGAGATTCTCGACGTCATCGACTCGGAATTGGCGGAACGGCGCCGAACAATATCAACGGAAAAGCGTCAACCATGCCGGGTTTACTACTCGACTCGATGCAACGTTTCAGCACTGTTCACGTATTTGTCTATTCATTCTTCTCCACAGTTGGTCATCTGCAGGAATCAGGATAGCATACTGACGATTGGACAAAGAACAAGGAACTGTACTAAGTTTCCATGTCATTTTAATATCCATTGGTTGACATTGCAAGTAGGTACTTGTAGGACTTTTAGACCAACCAATACATATAACTTATGTTTCGCCATCCGCAATTCTTATGGTATTATATACTTTGTATAGATATCATAACCAGGACCAATACAACTAAGAAATCAATGGGATTGTAGCCTACGTATAAAGAAGGAAAAAAAGCATCAAAGTGATCCGCTTGTCACTCGTGGAATGGAAGTAATCTACAAAAAAGAGACGCCATTTCTGTTTCACGACGTTTATGGTGTTGCAGGAACGTCAATGCCGTACGCATCCTTGATCCTTTCTCGTCGGCGTTCTGCGTAATTAGGACCGTAGATTCCTACACGTTGCGAATTAGATGGGCCTGCCGTCAGCTAGTTGGGAGTGCTTATGGGTCCTTACCTCGTCCTTCGCCCAGTTCTGCAAATGTATTCTCAGCGGGTTGTCGGTAAGCCGTACGCAGCTTTTCTAATTCCTCATATTTGTCCAAATTCTTCTTCTCCTTGTATCCCCACAGAGTGCCTCCGGTAGATTCAAAAGCCGCCAGCGTCACTGCCAAACCGGCTCCGTATCCGAAAGTTGCGGGGAAGCTTCGGGCTGTACAGGTGTCGTCAGTAACTTTTGAAATCGACAGAGTGTTTTCACAATAACTCACCGCGCAGTCCAAGGATGGCACCAGAAAAGAAACCACCGATAGCTCCGTTATACGGATCTTCCGTTTCTCGAAGGTTTGCGGACGCAGTTCGCACGAATGTGTATGTGCCACCCATCGCGGCTAGACAAATATTGTAAGCATTCGCCTGTGCCTTGTAAACGACAGAGCCATTGACATACCAAAGACAGCAATGGTGCCACCGGTTCGAAAGAAGATGCCGAGGGGGCCGACATTCTGTTTGGCCAGGGTATTCTGGACGGCCGAGGTGAGGAGACCGGCGCCTCCAGTCAAGGTAGCGCTCTTGATCGTGGCGGCAATTGCATCCTGAGGATGGTACGTCGCCTCTTCCGTATGTGGTGAAGCCATTGTGAGCTGGAGCACACCGAGCAATGCGCGACTGGGCAGGACTGTCGACGTGGTTGTCGTCCGCCCCCGGACGTTGGACTTTGCCCGGCCCCATTCTGCCACCGCCTAACACAACCGGTCTAGCGCCATACAGCACGCTGCTCTCCAAGACTCAACTGGGGAACTTGTGACAGTGCTGGCACTGCTGGAAGCAATACGAAAAGCTATCGATGAGGTGATTCAGGTCCTCGCAGAACCAGTTGGTCTTCTGTATCCCGTTATTTCGCGTGCGCTGTATCACTTGACTGACCGGACATTAGTCTTGGCACCTCCAAGCAAGCTCCAGGCAAACAAACTGGCCACCACGACAACCACGTCCAAACACGCTGGCAGCTTCGTTTGCAGCTTCGGTTATTTGTAACTGCGTGTCTTTACTTCCTTATTCAAACTATTCACTCTACTTTTTAAAGGGAAATACGTTTATGAGCTCTTGCCGACTCGCCATCCACTGCGCTATTGATTGATCGTCTGCCCCTCAATACACACCGTTGAGATCTCGCTTGCTGGCAAAGCACATCGGACAGTCACTGGTACATTTTAACTATAGGACATTTAGTCAACGTCACCGTCACCATCCGAATCCGCTTACGTCTCCCTCCTTCGATTCGTCCTTCACCTGTTCTCCGCGACTCCCCGCCCTATTAGTCACTACTCTGGAGTAGATGCCATCAGGGGGCATTTGAAGAGCTAGATTCAACTGTCTTACTGTTGGACTTTTACACGCCAAACCCTGGTATTTGAGGGTTCGCATTGCACATTTGCCACACATATGACGTCCCTGTACCAACGGGCAGGTAAGTAACCAGCCAAGCCATCTTTCGCCTACGGCTGTGTCTAACCCTATCGACGAACTAGGCAAGACTGCCCCGCGGTTTTTACATGATTTAAACCTATACGATTCCCAGAATCCTCCAGCGTCAGGCCGTAACTTACTCTCGGATACTCCTCCTATATTCCAAGAGGGATACACTGGTCCTCTAGAATGGTTGTCGCCCACTGCCTGCAAGCATACCTACACTCTTAAACCGAATCAGACACTCGTTCTTCCTTCAGAACAGAGGCGAGGCCGTGGTGCAGTATCTACAGTGTCTGCGGTTTGTTCAACATGTCGCTACCATCTCCAGGTTAAAGTGTCTTATCCCGGAAATGCAGGACCTACGTCAAACCACCTACATCATCTTGTCTACCAAGCTGGCACTCGGAAGAATGGGAGGATAACCCCAAAGGGCCAACATGTGGAGAGCTACTACTATGCCTGCTCATATCCGATGTGCGGAATCTCCGTGTCGGTGGACGTGATGTCCCCTGTGCTGCGTCCAGGGCACATAAAACTTTTGACTGACGTGGAACTGGTCAATAAACGTGCAGATGAGGCGATCGCAGCTCACCCTGAACGTCTAGAAGGGATTGCTCGACCTCAACCCGTCACTGTTCTGTCAAATCTATCCGCTTATCTAAACAATGCTCTGCACGACCCCGAGCGCAGCAAGCCTATTTCTGCTGTTAATAAACGATTTGTTGTTTGCTTTGGCGTCGATGGACGGCCCTGCGAAGACCTGTTGACATATTTATACTTTTCTTCTCCCAATGAGGGCTTTTGGAATCCTCCGAGACCAGACACTTCTGCTGAGAAACCCTATCGAGATGAATTGAACATCTTTCTCGACAACACTATTCACGAACTTTCGGTATTGATACAGCAACGACCATCATTAGAAAAGAAGACCCCATATTCTATAGACCCACTTGCCCCAGCAAAAAACGAGCTGTTTGATGCCCTCGAAGCTGGTAACTATTCGAAGGCATCTCGCTTTATCGAGTTTCAGATGCCCGGACAGCCTTGCTATGAGGATCTTGGCGCGCTGGAAGACATGTCTTCGGACCTTATCATCGAAGCATACCAACGTCAACTTGCAGTTGACCCAGCAAATGGCCCACACTATCTCCAGTGCTTGAGAGTCATCGCTCAGCTGAGAGGAGGATCCGACGGGAGCACTATCAATGAGGCTGTGATGATGGCGTACAGCAAAGGTGCCTACACAACAGAGGATCTCTACAACGCTTATCGATACTTCAGCCTCAACCCAGAAGACCCGACTCTCACAGAAGAGCTGATAGTAGGGAGATTCTATTCATACATCAGTTCAAGCACGCAAGAAACCGAAGCCCGGCAGCAACTTTTCCGAATAGGTGACGCGAGGAGAAGTGAGCGCATCAAATCTGTCGCTGAAGATAGGGTCTCTACTGCCGAGCAAGCCCAGGTGTTTCTCGGCGTAGAAGAAAATACGCCAGACGATTTTGTCATAACGATGTATACCACCAAGATAAATGACAGCCCTAGTAGCAAAGGCATTGCCCAGAAGGCCTTGTCACTCATTGCGGAAGCACGCAACTCGGAGGGCTTGAGGCATTTCATTACGACCGGTGAGAGCGCAGTGGGAGAAATGGACGTTGGCGATGCCTACCGACTTCTTCAAATCCCTGATAGGACAGTTGGTGATGATGCTATCATTGCAGCCTACACTATTTGCGTTGATGAAGCCCCAGCTCAAGTGGAAACATACTCTCGTGCCTTGGCAATCATTGCAAAGGAGAAGGATAGCCCGATGCTAAGTAGCTTTGTATCGGGCTCCGTTGCGCAAAATGATCGTGACTTGGCTGAATGGCCTGTTGGCCTGCAGAACATAGGCAACACCTGCTATCTCAACAGTCTGCTTCAGTTCTACTTTACCGTCAAACCATATCGCGGGATGGTTCTAGAGTTCGAAGACGCTAAGACCGATCTGAGTGAAGATTCTCTGCGTAAGAAGAAAGTTGGGTCTCGTAAAGTTTCAAAGTTTGAAGTTGAACGCTCCCAGAAATGTTGGTCCTACCATTTTCCAGAACTATGTGTTCACGTTAACTAATTTTTAATCAGTCTTGCGAGAACTTCGCACACTCTTCCAAAACATGATAACAACCCCTCGAGCTTCTGTGCGACCCGAGCAAGAGTTGGCTAGATTAACTTTAATAAGCTCAACTAACGAAGCTGAGATTCGTCGACGGTCCACTGTCTCTGGAGTGAGACCGTCTGTTCTCGGTGAAATCAATGGAATGCCTGTTGCGGGACCACTAGGGCCACCTCATTCTGCAGAAGCAAATGCTATTGACATTATCACGACCGAAAAGATTGTTTCCGCCGAAGACACTCACGTTAAGGACCCAGTCCCTAGTGATATTGACAGTGAAGCGACCCTCGTCTCCGAACCTATACACGCCAAAGAGGACCAAGCTGGCAACATCCAGCAGGCAGTTGAGGGACCTCTCGATTCGGGGGACAATCAAGTTTCGCCAAATGATGTCTCCCAGCCTGCAGAGAAAGTAGAACCGCCAAATAGACCGCCTCCGGTACCCCCACGCCCTGCAGAAGTACAACGGAACAAACAGCTCATTGAAGAGGTTGAGCTTGGGGCCCAACAAGACGTGACGGAAGTTATTAACAATGTCCTTTTTCAAAGTGAATGCGCGATTAAGCCGAGGACTCTCGAATCCGATGGTGAACAAGTGGACATAGTGAAAGAGTATGCAGACTTTTTTTTATTTTCTAAGTGGATTGGGACGTTACTAATCATTTAACCTTCCAGCTTGTTTTATGGGAAAACCAAGTCGTATATAACGGCAAAAGACGAGATTAGGTCAAAAGAAGAATTCTGGTCAGATATCAAGATTGATGTCGCAACAGGTTCTCGCGACATCTACTCGGCTATTGACGGTGCATTTGACATCCAGGATGTCTTGGTTGATGATGCTATGGCGGAGCAGTTTGGTTCGATTAGTAAATTACCGCCGATACTGCAAATCCAGGTGCAGCGGGTGCAGTTTGACCCTGTCAAGAAGGTATCCTTCAAATCGACACATCATCTGGATTTAAAAGAAACCATCTATCTCGACCGATACATGGACACGCAGAAAGAGGAAATAATCAATCGACGTAGGGATTGCTGGAGCTGGAAGAAAAAGCTCAAATTGCTAGAGGCCCGAAAAGCAGAGCTGCTGCGTTTGAATGTCAGTGTCTATCCGTGTCCGAGGAATGGGAGTAACTAATTGTCAACTAGGAGACCGATGGGCAAAACATGCCAACACTATTCAAGAACACGTCGCAACTGTTGGAAGATCTTGGTTCGTTAAACGAACAAGATCAAGAGGGAGATGACTCATTTGATATCAACCCGCACCTCGCCAATGAATTAGAGCAATTCTCGCAGATTACACAAACAGAGCTAGCCTGTATGTTTTGGATAAAAGCTAAGAAGCCTTGTTACGCGAGATTGGCTAATAAAGAAGCAGACATTGAGCAAGAAACCAAGGATACGCAGACGATGATTTCGAGCCAATTTAGTGACTCTACGCGTCTTGCATATCGACTCTACGCAGTCTTCATGCACCAGGGCTCTGTGGAGTTTGGTCATTATTACATTTACATTTACGATTTCAACAAGGAGGTCTGGCGCAAATACAACGACAATGAAATCACAGAAGTTCAAGACACGAGCGAGATTTTTGGAAAATCTGGGCGAAACTTGGAGCGAGCCAACCCTCCGACACCGTATTTCTTAGTCTATGTGAATGCTGCCATGAAAAACAAGCTGGTGGAGCCGGTTTGCCGCGAGATCCAGCCCGAGCCTTCTACGGTCAATGATCCCGTGGCAACAGTTGAACCCATCACGGATGGAGCCATGGACGTGGACACAAAATCATCGTCTTATGAAGAAACCTGGATTGAGAATGGTCCTACAGGTACGCAGACCAACTTTTTTTCAGAAACCTCTGTCTTCCCAGATCAAAACCACAATGTGTATGACAAGAGACTCGTCGTTCAAGCTGACCAGTTGGCGCGGAATTTCTGGTAGACGACACTCCCCATGCCCATGCCCATCCTTCCTCCACGTCCCCTTTGTCACCTACATCCATCCCACTAAAGCGAAAGGGGTCCGAAGATGATCAGATGGATATCATGCAGTCCTAGATGAGAAAGTTCTAGGGCAAACCAACACGCTTCACCACTCTTTTTTTTTTTTACGATGATGATACGTTATAACGCTTATTGTGAGTACTCATGATGGATCTTTGTGTGTATCGCATTCTCCTTTGAGCGTATTATGGAAATATTTTTTTCTCTCTCAAGACTTATGGCGTGCATGTCTATTTATTGGTTTTTCGGTTTTTCGTCCGCATCCTCATCTTGTCCTTTTTCTTTTCTCAGAACATTTTTAAACGCAAGTATATCCTCTCTTGTATTGATACCATATAACTAGCTTTCCGTGGTTTATAGCTGCATTCACTGTTACTGTCTTATAAAGGTTGTTGTATACACCACAAACGTGAAATTTAAGCACGGCGGCATTGTTGTTGATTTCCAGGTTGTTTATTTTAACATGTGCTGTCAACTAGACAGGTGTATGTAATCTTTAAATTCTAGAGCGCCCTTGGATGTTGACCCTGAATCAGTAGAATGACTTCGTATTTCAACTAGCTATATGATATCAATTGATAGATACTGACAAAAAAGGGGCCCGCCCTGGCACACATTGATTAGTTCAAATGTTCTGTTCTGTTCAATGCTATATAGAAAAAAATCCCAATGGATGATGAGATTTTGGTTTTTCTTCTCTCCTCTTCTTTACTTTGAGAGGTTTAAAAAAAAAACCAAAAAAAAAATTACAGCTCACACAAACAAGAGATAGCCATAAAAAAACAATAACAAAGCTTTGATGCATGCTGGGGAATAAAGTCTCACAAATGGCCTGACCAAGAGGCAAGAGGGGGTGGTCATTGCTATACACAAAGTATAATTTGAATTCTCCTTTTTTTCTGAGCCCAGACTCCCTAAAAAGACCACAGAATAGAGCATGAACGAGCGAAAACCAAAAAGAAAAGAAAAGTAAAAAGGAGGGGAAAATGCGAAACGAAATAGCCTACACCCACGTGTGTCGGAATTCTTTAATGCACAAAGTCACTACCACGCTGCAGCGATGCTTCAAGGTCATTTTGATGTGAATTCGAGAGAGCCGCTTCCTGTGGTCGGGGCTCGTCCTGCTTCCATGTATTCTGGTTGTGTTCGGGGATGGGCACGTTCTGAGGTGCTTGTTGGGATTGTTGGGCTTGGATGGCAGCTTGCTGCTGCTGGCGAACGACGGCACGGAAGTTGACGACTTCGTCCAAAATCATTTTTCGCATCTGGCCAACGTCTTCGATCACCTCGAAATGGAAGTCAAAGGTAGTGGGGCACGAGGGCTCGTCCGAGGCATCGTGCCAGATGTGGAGGTAGCGATGCTCCAGGGCTTCTTCGACCGAGATACGCTGGGAAGGGTCGAATGCCAGCATGCGGTCTAGAAGGTCCAGAGCGTCGAGGTTGGCACCGGGGAAGAGACGCTGGAAGGGAACCTTGGGCATGTATGGCAAGTTGCGAACGTATTCCTGTGCCCGCGGCGATCCAATACGGCAGAGGGTTTCCTCGGCCGGGGTTCCCAAGTAATGAAGGATTTGGTTGAGTTGGTCGACATAGTCGCGACCCTTGAAGAACGGACGGCCGCCCAAGAGCTCCGCGAGGATACAGCCGACGGACCAAACATCAACTAGAAAGAGTTAGAATCCATCAAAGTTGAAAAGAGAGGAGAAAGCACATACTGGCTTTTGTGTAGCTCTGGAAGCTCAACATGATCTCAGGAGCACGGTACCAGCGGGTAGCGACATACTCGGTCATATACCCGGCGTTCTCCTCGGGGTCAATGGAGAATCCTCGAGCAAGGCCAAAATCACAAATCTTCAATTCACAGTCGGCGTTGACAAGCAAGTTTCCGGGCTTTAGATCACGGTGCAACACGTTGGCAGAGTGGATGTATTTCAAGCCACATAGAATCTGGTAAATAAAGGACTGGAAGTGAGCATCGGTCAGAGGCTGACCAGAACGGATGATGGCCGCCAAATCACACTCCATCAACTCTGTTACATGTTAGCAGACGAAGGAAGGCGCGGCGCAGACACTATCCCTTACCTTCGTAGAGATAGGTTTCGTTGAAGTTATCCGGCCTCGGAATGTCCATATCATACAGACAGGTAATCTGCAAGACAGTCAGCGGATATCACCGGATCCTATCACACGGATCAGACGAACATTGCGATGGCCCCTGAAATGCTGCAACAGTTTTATTTCTCGCAAAGCGCGTTTTGCGAGAATCTTTTTGCTAAAGACATTGGTCACCTTCTTGATGGCGACACCCTCGTTCGACTGTGTGTTGACCGCGGCACTATACAGAAGCAATTTTCAGCAAGCAAGCAAAGGCGAAGCATTCGAACATCTCCGACATACCAGACAATTCCGTAGGCACCCTGGCCCAATTCCTTGGTTACATTGTACCGTTCGTCGACAACAAAGTCTTGATTGAACACCTTGAAGGTCTTTCGCTGGTGCAAGTCTGACATGGTGACTGACGGTTGCTGCTGCTGAAGCGGACGACGGAGACCAAGGGAGGATGGAGGAGAAATGACAACGACGAGGAGCGAGCGCTTTTTTTGGGTCAGAAAGAATCTTGGAATCACAGTCAGTCAGTCAGCTGTGTTGTCAACAAGACGCCCCGCATTCAGCTTGCCCTGTGGAGACGCGATAAGCAGAGCCGTCGGAGAGTTAATAGTTGGTGTGGGCAGCAGGACAGGGCAGGGCAGGGCACGTACAGGGCGTAAGTCAGGACTGGGCGAGACGAGGCGAGGCGATGAGAAGAGGAAGACAAAAAAACAAGAGTGACTGGCGTCGTAGCATCACGCTGTGCAGGGGTAAGTAATTAAGTGACTTGACGTTGCCGCCGAGGGGGGGGAAACGAGGGGCAGCGAGACCCGACGAGCTGAGGTGATTGGCGAGCTTTCGAGGTTGCCTGCAGCCTGCCATCACATAATTATTAAATAGTTAGTTAACACTTCAGTTTGTCTGCTTGCAATATACATCATCTTCTGACAATTTATCTCTACCCTCTTAACTATTTTGCGTTCTCCGTTATGGACGACCACGAGCTTTACATCTACGATATAAACAGAAACGCGAAGATTATCCCACGTAGCCTAGAAGCCCGTGATGGCACACAAGAAATTGGAAGACAAGATCAAGATGGACTACATGTACTCAGCACTTACATCCAAGGTCAATTAATATCCATACACCAAGAATAGGCAGAATCATTGCGAGGGGAGTTTGCATACAGCTTCCTTCACATTGTTACTGCATGTATAGATTACAGTAGCAGGAATCAGGATCATGTTCAATGTTGGCTGCACATGTCGCCGCTCTCTTGATCTATTAAAATTATTTACGTTAAATCCATAATATCTTCCGAGTCCCCTCAGACGCCCTTATTTCTTTCTGGATTTTGCGCTCGGAATTACTACACGAATCATCACCAGGTTACGTTTTTGTGTAGCTATTATTCTCTACACACGTAGAATCTAATTAAATAGTCAACATGCTGGACATAATAATAAGAAGAACGAACATTAGACTCACGAAATAGAACCTTTTAGGTTGTGTCATTAGCATACCGAAAGACATGTGTAAAGACCCTTCCAATAAGCGAGATCTAAGGGAAGTTGTGACATGAGCGCCACCACACACCCATGGACGCCGCAACCACCAGGTCGATCATCTTGATGCCCTCATCTTCAATAATCAGTTTGCCTAGCTTAGCACTCCTCCCGCTCATGCCGCCGCCTCCAGGTTCCCTAGCCAGGGAGAGGTCCAATCGGTCCTCATCAGCAGTCAAGTCTTCCGAGCTGCTGGCCGAGGGTGGCCGGAGAGGATTCGACTCGCTCCGAGCTCGGGTGCGAGCCTGTTGAACCTTTTGTATATTCGACGTGATCATCTGAGCGAAAGCACCGCGCTTGCCTCCCTTCTCCCCCCAGACGTGGAGCAAAGGCGATCGGAAGTGCGGGTCGAGCGGAAATGGGATATTGAACCGCAGCTCAGACACCGTTACTTCGGTATTATTGTGGCCTTCATGAGGCCCTGACATGGATGGGCCGGGAATTGTGTGTTTGCACTTGATACCAAACCCGTTGATACTCGCAACAAAGGCACAATTTCCGTTCCATGGAGAGGTGAACGAATAGTACCCCCGGCTGGCTTTGGAATTCGCCATGTCTGCTATTCTGGAATCCGCTGACCCAGAGCGCTGATGACTGCTATGGGGTTGGTTGTGTCTTATTGGGGCCACTTCCCTGCGAAAGACCGTGTCCGGCTCATCGTTTCGTGGTGTGTTCTGCAGCATTGCTTTGATTGCTTCTGCTGTCGCATTCTCAACATGACCTGCAGCCGGCAGATTCTGCCCTACAGCTGCTAGCGAGAAAGATTCATTGTTGAGAAACTTTCCATATCCGGGATTCGTGATCTCGATGTGAATGGAGCCTTTGTCTTCATCGAAACTGGACATGGTGCCAACGTTCCATTGATGACCAGAGGCAGGATCACGACGGATGAGGATGATTTTAAATGACGACGAAGATCTTTGATTGGGCGTAATGGGCGAGGGGACTTTCTCGGCCATTTGCGAATACCGCCGCTCTTGACCCGGATATTCATCTTCTGTGTCTAGTCGTTGCCTTTCCTCTCTGCCGCGATTGTATGAATAATCTGCATGAGGGGGGGGTTGAATAGACAGACTTGGTCCAGGAGCAGCACCTGATGGCGGATCATCAGGAAGCATTACAGGGCGTCGGGGGATAGTGAAGTGATTAGAGTCCTCGTTGCGTCCTGGTGGCGGACCGTGATGATAATAGCTAGGCGCTTGGTTTCTATTTTCGCCGTGGGCATATGGATTCGTTGGAGAGACAGAATCCTCCTGCCCTGCAGCCGGCTTTCTCGGAAAAACTGGACTCGGAAGCTCTCTATGTGGTGGTGGGGGAGGAGGTTGCGATTCAGCAGCACCTCCCACTGGTTTGCGGTGAAAGTCATTCAACCTCGACACGGTCTCTGTAGGCAACCCGGACATGTGCCCGTCCTGCTGGTGCTGGTGCTGCTGTTCATTTTCTGCCCCTATCGACCGGAGAACATCCTCGTCTGCTTCGCTAACCACATGCAAGTAATAGAGACAGGAGTTGACGGCTTCGCTCGAAATGTTGGATTTGGTTGGGGGTTTCAGTGGAGTCAGTATCACATCTAGAGAGCAGCCTAGTCAGAAGGAGTCTTCACGAAAAATACATATACACAAAAACCAAAGATAAATGCTGACCTCTACTTCCAGGGACCTTGACAATGTACAGCACAAGCCTGTCGAGGGGCGTCTGCGTCGGATTGCGCGGATATGCGGGGGGATTCGCAGCGATAGCGGTCACAGACGACAGAGACCGGGCTTCGACAGGCGTCGCCTGCGCCATGAATCGTCGCGAGCCGAAGTTGGTGCCGGATATAGCATAAACTGGTGTCGATTGAGTGCCAGGTGAGCTGAAAAGTAGTGTGTGAGTCGTGTCGTGTCGAGCGAGGGGTTTGTTTGTTTGTTTGTGTCCAGCGCTTATGACGAAAGTAATGATAGGGAATTCCTGGTGGGGAAGGAACAAGGACCGCGGGCTTATGCCAACCACTCCATGCGACAACCAAGACTGATATAAATTTTTTCTCAAGGCACGTTACTTGATTCCTGGACAAGTGACTGGACTCGGGAATGGGGCAAGCAAAGCCCGGTGCCACGAAAGGCGGTGGCTCATCACCCACCTCCATTAAAGGGCTTACGAATAAGCAGCCAACTAGGCAGCCAAAAACCACCCACTCAGCTGAGGGCTAACGCTGGAAAGCTTATGGTATGTCTGGTGGGGATTGTGGTCTTATTATTATAACTTCAGGCTTATATTACACGACTTTTTCCTCGCCGTGGCTGTGCGCGGCTCTACCTCCAACCTTCAAAAACGACTGACATATGTTCAAGTTAGAAAAGAAAGATTCGTCGTTGTGCGTGTTGTATATGTATGTGGTGGTATCTTCCAATAATAGGGATGATTTAGTAACAGAAGCAGACGTGCTGCAATGCGAGCTGCTTCCCTGGAGCAGACACAAAGAGACAAAAAGAAACATAAAAAGAAAGAGACACAACCAAAAGAACTCCTGAGCACCGACCCTGCTCGTCATTATAGCAATTATACGACGGTTTCAGACCGCTCGCCTTCCGCAATGACAGGAACGCTGAGACCCCGGTCCGGGCTTTGCAAGACCAGTTGCTCATGCCTGCGAGCACGAAGGAATTCACTGACTGATCGGATGAGTATAAACCACCCAACAATCATCAAGATGTAAGAAATCCATTCGTTTGTCGTAATTGCAGCCATGGCGCCATTCGAATCCCCGTGGCCTTGACCAACTGCCGCTGCCGCGTTGTCGCCAATTGAGTTGGGATCGAAATCGTGGCTGTTTGGGTCAGGAGGCGGCGTGTAGTCCTCGCCGCCGTTGCCAGACCTCGAGTCGCCGCTTCCCTTCATATAAAATCCATATTGAACCAGAGTGAGACCAAGACCAGCTTTGCTTCCGTTTTTGGCTGCGTGCGTTGTGTGGAGGAGATAGGTGAGAAGGAAACCGACAAGCTGGAATGACATTGAAATCATTCCGTTCCATATGAAAGAGAAAATAGAGCCAACCGGTAGGCCGTCCACGTAAACCTCGTCAGAAGACATGCCGGGGGCCATGATCGTGGTTTCCCAGTAGGGCGGAGTCGCATCAGCGGCTGCTTGCTCATACGACTAGACACAAGTTAGCGATTATACCATTGATACCATAGAGAATATCGAGACTATACCGGAGGTAGGTCTTCATCTTTCTCGCCTCGCTCCGGCTTCGCATTCAGATTGGCAAACACGCCGTCATTGGAAGAACCCATCCCGACCGCGCGGGACGCGGTCGACGACGAAAAAGTTGGAAGAAGAGTTCCCCTTCTTTGCGTTGATGAAGACTGTGGACTTTCGGTGGTGGTATTATCTGCTGCTGCTGTTGCTTCAGGGCTGGTCACGGTCGGGTCGCCTCGCATCAGCCGTTGCCTGTCGTCTGGCTCGTCGCCATCGTCTGAACCCTCGCCATCGTCAAAGGCATCTTCCATATCATTATTGGCAGATCCGCGCATGGGATCTTCGTGGAGGAGACGGCGCGACGATGGCGACGACGACCGCGAGTGGAATGAGGGTGGCGGTGACGAGGGGATTGGGGGGGCTAGGTTGGGCACAGTCGGGAATGCCTCGACGTGGCTATCCTCGTCGTCTTCATCGTGGGCATTAACCTGCAAGAAACATGTCACATCAGCCGCATGCTCGTTACATAAAGCTTGGCTTCGAGATGCCATGGGTGGTCACATACACGCTCGTATCGCTGAGAACTCATGATAAGCCGGTCGGAGCGGAAGCGCCGGCGTGGAGGTGCATAAAGAAAAGGAGCGAGGAAAAGCCGGTCTAAGGGGGAGAGAAAAACGCAGGACAAGGAGAGAACAAGGAGAGACAAGACAGACAGACGAAACGGAGGGGGGGGATGGCGATGGCGATGGTAATGGAAGCGAATCGAGGCTTAGCCGGGCAGGGGTGAGACTGGGCAGGTGACGGAGTTAAGCGGTGCTGCGGTGGCGGCAGCCAAGTGGAATTTCGCCGCCTGAATCGTCAGGCAGCAAAGCGACGGTTTCCGGAGGAAAAGTAAAACTGAAGCCGAAAACACCAGAAATTAAACTACACCACAACAATCACCAAGCAAGGCGAGCGCTGCGATCGCTTTTGTTGATTAACATCCCAATTCAACCCTCCATATCCTCGGCTTCCTTCTACTTAAATCGCGTCGCCATGTCCAAGTCACCAGTGAGGTTTTCCCTGTTCGTCATATGACGTTGTCGCGCGTACGATGGTTCCTAACGAATCCACCAGCAGACTGCCTATACGCGCATTGCGCAAATACTGCAGAAATGGCCCGTCGACCATGTGCGCCCAGAGCCAGTTTCCATCCAGCATTACCTGCGCACGCATCTGCCCAAGGCCCAAGGCGGTCTTTCGGAGTCGCCATCGCCGTCCCCTATCTCGGACTCGTCCATCAATGCGCTTAATTCGCTGCTCAAGGACACTTATAGCCAACGGTACCCTTTGTCTAGAAAGCTGCGCTTCCCGGCAAGCAAGCCCGATCATTACGATGTTCTTTTGAAGGAATTTGAAGAGGCGCCCACCCGGACTTGGTTCCAGAGGATACAAAAGCGATTTGGTGGTTTCCTGCGGCTGAAGTAAAGCATTCTCTCTTTTGCCTATTCAAGGGCTGGGAATTTTTGTGTAAGAATATGGGTTTATAATTTCCTGGAGTTTGGATTGTACATTATCATGCTGCACGCAAGGCGTTTTTGTTCGATTGTAACATTCAAATATTTCCTATTTACAAGATGCATACAGAGGTATAGAAACCGGTAAAAAAGAGGGATTCAATTCGTTCATAGCATTTTCTTCAAATCATCAGCAACCTGGAAGGGGGCCTCTGTCTTCGCCTTAACCTCGTCCACTGTGACCCCATCGGCAATCTCAATTAGCGTCAGACCCTTGGTGAAATCGACGTCGAAAACGGCCAATTCTGTGATGATGCGGCTGACACAAGCTCTGCCCGTCAGTGGAAACTCGCATTGTTTGAGAATCTTCGGGTTGCCTTTCTTATCCGTGTGTTCCATGGTTACTACAACCTTGGTGGCAGAAGGGTTGGAGACAAGGTCCATGGCGCCACCAAAACCCTTGATCTTTCCTGGAAGCATCCCTGATACCATGTTAGAGAATATGTCGCCATGATCATTTTTCAAAAAAAAAAAAAAAAAAAAAAAAGGACAAACTTACAGTTGGCTAGGTCTCCTCTAGCACTGACTTGCATAGCTCCGAGAATGGTCAAGTCGATACGACCAGACCGAATCATGCCAAAAGACTCGTCACTTCCAAAGACGGCTGCGCCAGGGTTAAGAGTGACAGTCTCCTTTCCAGCATTGATGAGGTCTGGGTCCTCAGAGCCCTTTCGAGGATACGGGCCCAGCCCGAGAATACCGTTCTCAGACTGCAACATAACCTGTACCGAAGGGTCGACAAAGTTGGGAGCGAGCATGGGCATGCCGATACCCAAATTGGCATACATGCCGTTTTTGAATTCTTTGGCAGCACGGCGCACGATGCGCTCGCGTTTGTTGGCCGTTTCGCCCTGGCCGAGAGCCGACATGTCGTCGCCCTCGTCTTTGGCAAAGGTATACTTTTCAATCTTCTTATCTTCAGTGCTCTGAATTACACGCTTGACGTATATTCCAGGCAGATGGACAGCAGCCGGGTCAATCTCGCCAACCTCGACAATGTTTTCGGCCTCGACAATGGTCATTTTGGCGTTGCGGCCCATGGCACCGTTGAAATTTGCTGCGGCGAACCGGAATTGACAGTTGCCCAGCTTGTCTGCCTTCCATGCCTTGACAAAGGCGTAGTCTCCCTTAATGGCTTGTTCCATAACGTAGCTCTTGCCGTCAAACACTTTGACGTCTCGCGCATCCCCATACAAGGCGACAGTCCCATCAGCGTTGTGCTTGAGCGGCAGCTCACCGGTCTGAACCACAGTACCGAAAGCAGCAGGCGTATAAAAGGCAGGGATTCCCGCACCACCAGAACGGCATCGCTCAGCAAGCGTACCCTGCGGGGTCAGTTCAAGCTCGATCTCCCCGCCCAGGTACATGCGCTCAAAGGTCTTGTTTTCGCCAACATAACTAGCAATCATTTTCTTGATCTGCTTGCTGGCAAGTAGCAAGCCCAGACCCGAGCCGTCCACGCCGGCGTTGTTGCTGACAGCAGTCAAGCCTGTGATTTCCGGGTTCGCGCGAACCGCGTTGATCAGGGTGTCTGGCACACCGCAGAGGCCGAAACCGCCGGCGAGGACCGTCGAGTTCGACCTCATGTCTTTGATTGCCTCGGCGGCAGACGGGAAGATCTTATTGATCTCATTTCGTCGCACAGAACTGGAAAACGCGCGAGCAAGGAATTGCTGGTGCTGCAGGCAAAGTCAGTGGTTAGTGTAGAAACATCAAGATGGGTAGGCGTACCTTGGCGGGATTTGCGCTAAATTGCCGCGCCAGGCGAAGGCAGGACATGACCTGAGAAGGCATATTGACTTGCCTTCGGTATAGTCCGATTCACACGTGAAGAACGTAAAGAAGTGTAGGAAAAGAAAAAGAGAAAGGAATATCCCAGGTCAAAAGGAGGATGAGCGCGGTAATTCCGCAGCTGTCTGGTGCTCGGCCCGCTCCCCCGCAAAACGCGGCCGGCTAGTGTTGGCGGCAATTCCAGGCTTTCCGACACCCCGGAATTCACCTTTTTATCCTCGGATATAGATTTATGCGGACAGAAACGCTCCGTTTATGTATATTTGTATTTGTAGTAGATGTCATTTTATCTTTGTAGAGCTTTATCGACGATAGCTGTATATAGTCTCTCCATTCTTGGGCAACTCATTCAAGTTACTTGGAAGGTGTAGCAAACCGGTTATTAGCGGCTACAGGCGGAACCGGGAGTAGATACCCTTGGATCACACCTAACTACTCATCGTCGTTATTAAAGAAGCCTGGATATGGTTCACTTTTTGTATCCCATCTTAGGAATAATTACGTCGAGTTGATCTGTGACAATAGATCGGGGCCATCGCATTGCTTCGAAGAATTGTGACCGACTAAACTCTACTAGGTCTACTAGGCCATGGAAAGAGATCAAGATCAGGAAGAGAAAAGATAGATAATTTAAATGAAACAAAAAGGAGCGTCTATTTGTTGAATATTTATTTGTCGATTCAATAACAAGAAGTTCATTTTTAGCGTAGGGGAACATACCTCACTCTGCTGTGTTGTAAAAACTTCTTGTTATGATTTTAAGTTATGTGACAGAAGAAATCTTTGCAACTGATAGACGGGATTATTTTATTGCTATGCTAATTTATACCAATGTGCATGGCATAGGGGAAACAATATAAAAAAAGTCATGTAGCTTCTATATCTTCTCCAACTCCGGATACGGCGCCGTCAGTATCATGCTCAAGCGACGATACAACCTCGGCGCTCCATTTCTGGATAGACGCCGCGTGCGTTGGTTTTTCTATGCCGTATCCACCGTGGCTCAGCTCCGAACGCAAGCTTTCGTCTTCATCATCCGAGCTGGCCGAAGAGAAGAATCTATAAGTGGGCGGTGGCAGAGGGGAGGGTGCTAGTTCCTCGTGAATACTAGCCACAACATGTGATTTGAAAGTGCTGTGGATCTCAGGACGAGGGATGATACTGTCCCTGGAAAGACGGTTGTTGGGAACTCGAGAATCCGTGTTGTTTTTTACGGCGTCTGCGACTGGCACCGAGGTGTGCTTGACCGTGACATGCACTACAAAATTATCGTTAGGAATCACACTCCCAACACCAGGCGCTTCTAGTTCGATGGGGCGCACCCTGGCTCCATCTGTTATCGGGGATAATGGTTCGTCGTTGAATGATAGATCTGGAGAGCTGGTGTCATATTGTTTGTCGTTGTTCTCTTTATGCTCAGTTTGGTAAACCGCAAAGCGGTCAGATACATGGTTTTCGGACGACCACTGGCATTCTCGGTTCTTGTCATATTTATGCGGCTCTTGGCAAATATCTGCATGGTCTAAACTATCGCAGGAATAGTCGATGTAGAACGATGCATCCTTGTAGTAAGCCGTCCTGCCATGAGGTGTACTAGACGAGAGCTTTGAAGACTTGGACGCCTGCGGAACCGGATAGACTACCGCAACTTGCGTCACACTCTCAACTTCACTGTAGCTCATCGATAACCCGTCAACCTCAGCTTCGCTTATATTTTGCAGAAACACAGATGGTGTATAATATGGATCCTTCTTTATGGTCGACATCACATCCATTTTGTCGGAGCCGAGTGGAACTCGTGTAGAATTCCGCGACTTGGCAGTGATTTCGTTGTCAACATGGATTTCCGCTTGTGTAACACTTGATTCAACAGGAACGTCTGTGGCGGCTTTCCACCTTAGGTAATTCCCATCCTCTGAAATGACCAGTCGCGTGCTATGTTCCTTGAGAGCTTCCAGACAGAATTTGTGTTGACTCACTGCCGAGGAAGCTTGTTCAATGCAATCTAGCATCTCATTGATGCTAAACCAACCACCTCGATTACCCTGCAGCAAACTGGACTTGAGACTCGAGGCATGATGCGAAGCATTAGGCGAGCACAAGCACTCAATCAACATGGCCAACATTCCCATACGAGTGTCTTTAGAGAGCAGCGAATTCACTCTTGGAAGCGATTTGTCCTTTAACAGCCCCGGTGGCACCGATATATCAGCTGCAAACCGCTCAAGGAGATTCTCCAGTTGTCTTTTCCTACGGATCGACAAACAGTGAGTACGAATCTCGAAGAGCTTGTCATCTCGCAAGTGGCGAGGGTTGGCCTCTCGATACCGTCGCAGTTTCCGTTTCATACGCTTGACGTCTAGGGTTAGGTCATCGATGATACCTCGAAGCTCCTCGTTTTCCCTCTCCCAGTCATTGGTGCGAATGTACGACAGGACCGGATCTTCCAGAGCGACAGTGGCATCTTTTTCACCGATCTGTATATCAATGTTGTCTACGAAGACAGGTGAACCATCTGTTTTTGTCCGGTCCGGTCAGCGACTGCTGGCAATGTATCTCCCATATTAACCTACTTTTTAGGCCGTCAATCTGCGAGGTCACCTTATGGTTGACATTGTCGAACCAATGGTCAGACGCAGACTTGTCCTGGCTGCTTTCGAAGACCTCGGGCGGAATTGTAGGAGACATCAAGGAAGCTCTTCCCTCGGTCACCAACAAAGATATTGTGATTGCCAAGGAGACACAGCAGTGCCTCAGTTGTTCGTGAAGATATGCGTAACAGTCCAGATTAACATCCCATTCTAAGAAGAAGCCAGACGATATCAGGGCAAAAGAGCCAAATCGAGGCCGTCAAACGGAACTGCAACTCGGAGGTAGACGGTCAATCAGACGCGGCGCCAAGTACACAGTTGTTGACGAGCAAACGCTTACAAAAAGAATCTCGTTTGTCTTGTCTTTGTCCCGTTGTCAGTCAACCTGCCCTGCCTTGTTCTTGTTGACAGACAAGGAAAACATCGTGGACATTTCTTCTGGGGAAAGAGGGCGATCCTGACCCCGTTCGATCCACATTGATGGTAACTGTTGACAGCTGTGGGTAAACAGCGATATACAAAGCGTTGATAGCGATCAGGCGCAACGAGGACGATCTGGCAATCAGAAAGCTGCACTGGACCGCTGGCAACCTTCCCGGCGATCGGGCCAATGACCGCGCTGCAAAATGCAGACCGATCGCGAGCCCGGCCTAATTGGACTAGCCCGGTCCTCTACATACGTGATACCTTTGATTGAACATTGAACATTGAACAATGTAACATTGTTACTCGTTATGGATTTATTCAGTATTCATATGGTTCTTTATAGTTCAGATTGTTATAAACTATGCATGACCGAGCAATACGAGTACAGGTGCAAACGCCGTATCACAAAAGCAGACAAAATCATGGATATTCGCTTCCTATTCCAACTCCGCTTGGTACAACTCGACTGGGAATTATAAAACTCGAAAAGGCGGTATATATCGAGTTGAATTTTGACAAAAAAAAAAAAAAAAAAAAAAAAGGGAGGGTGTGGAATGAAATGTCAAAAGCAGTACACGGCAACTCCTGGTTCCTTAAAGAGCAATCATATCAGAGATGAATGACGTGAGCCTCCCTCCCTCCAAAGCACCGTCGCAAAGGACGCGTGTGATTTCGTTCCTCCCCAGGCGCACGCAGTCCCCGTAGTTGTTGTGTTCCCGCAAGGGAAACACTAATGTACAGAATCTGGACTGCATCGCTGTCAATGTCACGAAGAAAAGATAGAGCTGGGCGAGAATCTGATCACGAATCAAATTCAAAGTCCAGTTTCGAGGTCGTATTCTGGTTAATACATGTATGCATATGTACCGGGACGCAGTAGTATTACAAGTAGTAGGGAGGAAACAGTAGTAAAGGAGTGGAATTTCAGTGACTTGGCGTTGATGTAGGCGTAGAATCGTACGTATAGATGGGAGAAAAAAAAATTAATAACGACCGTCAGGGTTAGTGACCTGAGCAACTGGAGTCAGCTAACCGAGTTCCTATTCAGGGGGTAGAAAACATACTGTAAGAATTCTCCGAGAGAAATCCTGATCATCAGCAATGCTGCCGTTGCTTTGGCGGCGCTGAGCCATGTAGTCTCCATCCCAACGCGAATCCGAGTTTGGTGTGGTAGGTTTCTTCTGGGCGAATGCATTGATCTCGGCATTTCGTCGGTATTCCTCTTCGAGTTGCCTGGACTTCCTGCGTCGGAGGAAAAAAAAGGCAGCACCGATGATAACAGAGAGGCCAACAACGCCGACGACCACACCGGCGGCGATGCCAGCGGTGTTCACGCCACCACCATCTGACTTGGTGCTAGGTTCCGGCTCGCTGGAAGCTGTAACAACGATCGTTTGGCCGGCTTGAGTGACAACAGTAACGCCGGCAGTCGAAGTGGTGCTGCTGGTAGCACTTTCTTGATCCATAATAGCAACTGTAGGTGTCGTGCCGGTGAGGAAGACTTCGTATGCGCTCTTTCCACCGCCTAGGATATTTGGTTAGTCAAGCTGTAAAAATCTCATCATGCGGTCCGGAGTCACTAGTTGGGGAGCCTACATAGATGATCGGGGAAGCCTGAACATTTGGAATCGCAACCAGTCGTCTTGGTGGCATTCGGAGGGAGCTCGTCGCCGCAGAGACACACGTTACCGCGATACAAGGCCATAACAGGGTATCCCATTTGAATACATTGGCCCTGGCAGTATCCATCCGTTTGCCATGTGTACGTTCCATTATCCTTGTACCCTGGCACCTCTGAGTAACAGTCGACTCGAGTTAGGGCGGGGTCTGCCGAGGCACGTAATCGGTCGGCCAAGAGTATGGACGATGCCGCCAACACGGCATATCCTGGTGAGAATCTCATGTTTATTTGCAAACAAAAGTCGGAGCAAAAATAAATAGAATGTGAATGAAGTCGGGCGCAATATTGGTTTCTGAAGGGACGACCGGCGTAACCCTCGACTGTATGTTGCTGTCCCAGGTGTATTTTCAACGATTTCCCCCTCTCCACGTTGAGGTGAGTCAAAACGCACTTCACCGCCCAAACAAAGCCCGAATAATCTATGACGATTCGAGCGCGTGAGAGAGAGAAACAAGCGGTAGCAGGACGATATGTATTTGTTCCAGAGCAAGACGCCAGCCGGCGCCGTGCACAACTGCCCCTGACGGTTAGGCAGAGAAAGTAGGCTCAGTATGTGTGTCGGGAGTGGGCTTTGATCTCGCGTGGACTATACAGGCGGTCACTTGGGATAGGAGGGAGCGGTTTGGCGATGGTTTGGTTGATGGAAAGGCGAGGAAAGGATGGAAGTGGGTGAGATTAACGAGAGACAAGTGTGAAGCAGCCGGCACCAAGGACGAAAAGGATCGTTCTGGCAGGAGGTGGAGAGGGAGACGGAGGAGCGCGCAACAATAATGCGGCCGTCAGGGTCACTCCTGGCCCGGGAATGGCGGCGCTAGCCCACTTTGGGTAGCGAGAAACACGGTTGCCCCACACGGTATGTTAGGTCCAACTAGCGGGCCGCTAGTGGGGCCCCTGCCCGCTGCCATTGGTCTTGGTCTTCATGCCTGGTCCCGCTAGGCGGAATTCGCGTCACTAGGGGTGCTGTCATTGGCCGGTGCCTGACCACCGCGGGCTGTCCGTGCTCCGAGGTTAATACACAGCCCCGGTTCGCAATAATACCTGTTTACCGCACCACATTGCAATAAATACGCAGCAAATACGTGTATTTACAGGCCTCTTGTCGCCACCTGCAGACATCGTCACAATCACATCTATATTAATTAATTATTCTGGCTCCCGGCCAGTCAAATCTCGTACGTTAACTAGCCAAGTACTCTTAATTATGCTTATATACGTTACTAATTTATATGCCTTTGGTTGTCCACCGAAGGCGCGCATTTATCGCCACCCGAGGATGTGACTACATTCCCTTGCATTCACATGACGGCAGACGGGTACATACTGCTCACTATTTAGCCCGTTGATGACTCCAACGAACCAACGGTGGTACGTAGTGATATTAGTAGTAGTAGTATTATTATTTATTTATTTGTGGCGCATAAACAGCAAACTGATTCAGAATCTATAAAAAACATGATTTGATAAGTCTTGCCATGCTAGCAGCCAATATGGCTGGTTTTCCGCTGAGTTGCGTATTAATCTACTACTTTTACTCTGTATAGTGGGAATGAATAAGCATGCCTATTTTCCTCTTCTTCATACTTATATATGTTGAAGAACATCTCGAAGCTTTAAGATTCGCAATAGCTTTCGAGGCTTGGACGTTGCATATTCTCGAGATTTACGGGAATCCACTTGTCAAAGCTTATATTTATGCAGAATTCCTTAACCCATGAGAATCTAACATATTTGAATTTTTCTTGGTGAGTTTAGCTGGCGGATTAACTGTGTATTTTTCCTTTAAAGAAAACTAATATCTTCTTGTCCAATGCAAAACATGGATTTCGTAATAGTAACTTCCGCCTTTTTATAGGCACATCGAACATACACTGTTTACTAGTGGTATAGGGGAATGCCGGTGAAGCACCCCGTACATGTACATATGTACTCGACGCTTTGTTATTTACATAACCTTACATCGAATGACCTGTTGAGTGGAATGCGGCTACGTTTTGTTTTGTTTTGTTTCTTTCTTTTTTCTCTCTCTTTTTGTTGTGTCCTAATTGTAATTTCTATACAAAGAAAATCAACCGAGCCGAGGGAGCCTGTCACACGACAACAAATCGACTCCTTGCACAGCCTCAATACAATAAACGTGAAAAAAAAAAAAAAAAAAAAAATTTTATAAAACTAATCGGCTCCGATTTTGGCATGCACCAAAATTATTACGGACTGGTCTCACACCTGGCCAATGGAAGGCCCCGAAAACGCCTCACAGTAGTGACTGATGCAGGGGAGGTGCGTAAATAGTTCGAATACCTAGAAACTCGGCGACATTGTTGTTAATTTTTACTATATATAGCTGTTCATTTCCATATTATTTAATTCTTCAATATACTCCATTAAGACCCAAGAATTATTCTGAAACAAAGCGATGACACTGTCGCAATCCTGTTGAAGAAATACGGAGAAATACTTTGGTAAATCTGCGACGTTGCTTGGGCCGCGGCCTAGAACAGTGTCATTCTCCAGTAATTCTCCACCAGGCTGACGATTCTCGCCTGTTCTTTACAGTTACTACATAGAAAACCTTTTTACTATTATTTGGGCTATTCCTAAGGATTATTTGCGCAGCGGCGGGCTCTCGTTAAAAATACGGGAATTGCCCGAACACGGAAAAAGCAAAACAGCAGCCTCACTTGTTCTAGACCTTCAATCGACCCCCTGTCATAAGAGTCTTAAACTAGTTTCAATATTATCCTGTCCGAAGTTTTCTCACCCTGAGACATGTGAACAAAAAAACAAAGTTAAAATAATGGCATTAAAATGTACCCAAAACCTTCTGAGAGGATTCTTAATTTCCACGTTTTCGAGGTCATCTGGGGCAACTGATTGGTATTCAGTACAACTGTGTATTGGTATTATGGTTTACGAGATAGCAAGAAATGGAAGTTCTCAACAAGATAATCGTTGGGTGATTTACATGTATGCGCTCATTTCCCCTGTATGCCGTGGTCATAGTAGTAGATCAAAGCGTATCTTTGTTACAGTACAAATTAATACTGTTGTCATACCATGTCTCCTCCCTTCAAGCTGCCGATAGTTTAATGCGCAAGAGGTGAGAGGGCATATTAAGCGCTTACTGCGCATCTGTAGATATCCAACAGGCCGGGCATTATTCAATCCAAAGGAGCGTAAGATATTTTTTCTCCTTCTCTTCTCTTCTCTTTTCTTTTCTTTTCTTTTCTTCTCTTTCCTTTTTCTTTTTCTGTTGAGAGCCACGTAATTAGAAAAAGCTTCTATCCCGATGGCCTGTTTATCGTTTTTAAAAATAAAACCATATCCACCTTTAGGGAACCCTTCCAAGTTCAACAAATTCCCTAGGTATCTGGCTCGGTCTCAGCAATTAAAGAACAGCATATTTTTAAAGCCATTCGACGACTTCGAAATGCGTGCCGCTGCTTATCTTCTGTCGTGATGATGATCCTCCTCGGCAGTAGCATGGCGATCCCTACCGCAGACGGTGGGAAATTTCCTTATATCCTATATACTTAGGAATGGATGGACTAATTTTTCCATGATAGGCGACGCCGACGACATGACCCGTAACAGTTGGTCTGCTTAAACTGTTTCGTCACTGCCCATTGCAAGAGACGAAGAGGAGATGGTTTACGAGCTGTTGAAGTATGAATACATCTGTCTTCCGAGATTTTCAGGAGAGAATAATTTGTTCCGTGTATTCTGATTTACGCATTGGATAGCAGCCTTTTCACTGCTGAAGCTAAGAAAACTCAAGGAAAGAAAGTAGTTAAATACTGAATCGTATAATTTAGTCTAGGCAATTTTATAGACAAGTTGACACATCAATCGAGCCACTCGAATATTACGAGAATACCCATGTATACTCCGTATATAGTTTCTGATAAGGCAAATACAAGCCTCCGGGGAAATCGGTAATAATCCATGTTAGGGCTTTTTTATTTGCTACGTCCAAGTTTATTTAATTTAGAAAATCACACGATCATTGATCCCTGACTCCTCAATCTACGGGGTTTATGCAATGCAGAGCGGCTGTAGATACTAATACCGGACTATAGTTCCTGGGGCGTTAATTTGGCGGTTTTCAAATGTTATTTCTACTGATATTCTATTAGTGCTTTATGTGGGCAAGCTCTAACCCATGGCAAACATTTCATGATGAGATCCGTAGCCTGCTCCGCTACCGCATACAATGTTGCCTGAGGATGTCCACCGATGGACACGGGCAAGACGCTCGCGTCGACAGCCCTGCTCATCGCCGCCGTTCCGGTGGGGGGTGATAGAGTCAGGAACGCGGGGAAGAGTAGCCCTAACATTAAATACAACAAAGAAACCAACGAAGAGCATAAAATTATAATATCTCATATATTGTCTTCATCCTAACACTCCCAAGTACTAGGTATCGAAGCCCTGGTGCGGTCTGGTTCCACACATCTTCATAGCATTGAAACCACTCGATACGGTAATCCAGCAGTATTGATCCAGCAGTATTGATTTGAAACACTACGGGTGCTATTCCTGTAACACCAAATATCAGACGGGCAATTATATATTAATATTTGGTGTAAAATTCATCCCTATATACTAACTCAAGAATAACACTAGTAATTAATAATAACTTCAATAGGCTCCGAGGTGCGTCTCATTTGCAAAGGCCGCCGTGGTGACATCGCCCCTGGTTATAGACGGACAAGTGAGGTTAGGGTTAGGGTTACACCAACACCATGCATGGCTTGTACGTTGCGTGCATGCTAGCATGTACGTAAATACAAAGACAACCAAGGAGTAATCAAAATGTTTGCCGTGAGGTTGTTCGATGTGATTTCTTTTTTGGCATCTCTCTACATCGCAATGGCGCGAACACTTGTCTTGATCTCTGGTAGTCCATCCTGCTGCTCTTGTGTCGAATACAGACAGACAGCCAACTAACTGACTAATGTCCTGCAGGAGGAAACCAGGGCCTGGGCTACGAGGCCGCCAAATCGCTTTTGTCTCAAAGCGACAACTACCACATCATAATCGGCGGTCGTGTTCTCGCCAAAGCTACTGCGGCCGCTGAATCTCTTCGCTCCGTACACGGCGGCGCATCGCTTTCAGCAATCCAGCTCGATATCACCGACAATACCTCAGTCGATGCAGCAGCAGCCCAGGTAGACTCACAGTATGGCCGGCTCGACATCCTCGTCAATAATGCCGCCATATACCTGATCAACCGTGAGCCGGTGCGCGACGCCCTTCGCGACTCGCTAGCTACAAACGTCACGGGCACAGCCAGCCTCACTGAGGCCATGCTGCCCTTGCTTCAAAAGTCACAGAGTCCGCGTATAGTCTTTGTGAGCACGTCAATGGGGTCCCTTAATCTTAATACTGATCCAAGCTTCCCATCCTATGGCGACTATGCAATGGAGTATCGTGTTACTAAGGCTGCACTAAATATGTTGCTTGTTCTGTACAGTAACAAACTCAAGAATATCAAGGTCATTGGTGTGGACCCTGGGTTCTGTGCTACTAATGTGATCGGGGACCCAGAACAACTGAGAAAAATGGGTGCCATGGAGCCTGAGGTCGGGGCCCAGTTTATTGCGTCGGTTGTTAAAGGGGATAATGATGAACATGCTGGAAGGTTGGTTGGAATGACAGGAATCATTCCATGGTAGTTAGTAACTAGGTGAACTTGTTTTGTATTGAAATAACATCCAATATGTTCTGAATCTTTGATATGTTCAAGTGCCGCACACACACACATACATGCAACCACAACAATCTAATTGGAGTCAACACGGAATCCATCAATCTTCGAATATCATCTTTTATAAGCCAAACAATTGATCAAACACACTTTCTGGATCTGACGCGGCTTTGATCTTCCTGAGTCGATCAAGATTGTTTCCATATATCACCGACAAAATCTCATCGCCATGTGCAAAGTTTCCATATCTAACCAATTGATAACTGTTAGTAGGAAGTCAACGTATTTTCAGCATTTTTGCACATACAAAGCTCGTACAACTAGCCTGCAAGAAGCTCTCCACATGTCTCTCATCTTTTCCCTCAAAGACACCGCAGCCGGCTGTAGGCTCTCATAGTATTACCATAGAATGGCGATAGTATTGAAGTTGACCGCGCTCCGCCGTAGAAAAAAGAAAGAGCTAGCTGGTATTGACCGGGCGTTATCCAATAAATATCCTTCCATTACCACAATACTGTTTCCTGTCCCATTCTTTGGCACCCGCATCACATATTCATCTCACACACCCTTCCATGTGCTCGCAACCATATCTGAGTAATAGAGCAAGCTATAGAAAAGGCCTTATAGTCATTGGCCAGATGGACAATCACTCCTTGACGGCCCTTACTTTATCGCATATGAAAAGGTATGCAACAGCATAACGGCTTTAAAAACCTTATCTAAAGAGCTTAGTGTAAATTCGCTAGTCAAATCTTGGCCCTCGCCGGCATGGGCTTCACCAAAATCTCGCAATACTTTCAGCGTATCTCACTGATTATGTCATTTGTTGTCTTTGGGTGGACAGTCTCGTTCTTTTTCAGTAATCTGTTTACATGTTACCCCGTTATGCCCTTTGTCGAACCATTTTATGGACACAAATGTATCGACTCGATTGCAATGTGGTGTATTTCGTGTGTGACCGATGTGGTTGTTGATATGATTATTCTAATTATGCCATTGCCGCTGGCTATGAAGCTATATATGCCACCAAGGAAGAAATTGGTTGTATCAAGGTTATTCTTTATGGGGACAACGAACGTCTTTTCTCCTAGCACATTCAATGGAACTAACAATCTTGGTATATAATGTTGTTGTAATTAGCATTACCCGCATGGCCATGTACTTTTTCACGTTGGCACAACCATATCCAAACACTCCAACGACGTGACTTTTATCAATCCCTTTCTTGATCCTCGAGTGACTTTTTTTTACAGAATATCTGACATGAAAACAGTCTATACATCGCCTGTGTTTTTTTGGACCAACATCGAGATCTCTCTTGGTGTCATACTCACATGTCTTCCCATACTCCGCCCCCTATGGGTCCACAGCACATCTCCGGTATTAACAGCCAAATCGCGACAAGTCCGGGGACGCGGTTTGTCGAGCAATAGCCGACGTAGTCAGAAGCGGACTCCGGAAGACACATTCGATGAGCTTGATACGTTTCGTCTGATGCAATACGTTTCATCTGATGCAGCTACCGAACAGACATACAGAGGTGCAGATTGAATCTAGCGGCGAGAGTGGACAACAGAAGAACCCTGCTAGCGAAAATAACGGTCTTGTCATTGCGGTCCAGCAGAGCATTCCGCAGCAGTATAGCAGGAATAGTAATTCAGAAATTGTATGATTTATTGATTGGGGGCCTACATCTAGTTACACAGGGCCAAATAGCTTTGAGAGAATGAATGAATATTGATATTCCCAGGGTACCAACTTGTACAGTCTAGCAGATCCGGCTTCTAAAAAATCACACATGGCCCAGACCCTGGGGATAGTCAAAAATTGTATCTGGATCCGCCGATCTCTTAACTGCCTTCAAGAGGTTCAAATTCGAACCGTAGTAAGCAGCCCCGAAATTTTTAAGTTGAGGGTCGACGTAGTTCTGATAGGCATGCCAGTCACTTTCCTTTGGTTTGCTCTGTTTGATTGCATCTGCTATCTTTGTAATTCTGTCCACAGCGTCGGTACGGGTATTAGGGTTATCGAATCCCGGAAACTCGTTTGAGTAAATCTGCGTCAGAAAGAGACTTTGCCGATGGTTGAAAGACATGTCGTCATTGATAGGCCTTCGGTTGGTTCCTGACCCCGGCCCATTTAAATCAAACGAGACATGGGTACGAGTGCCATTGATATCCATAGAAGCCTGAAGAGCAGCGACAACTGCCTCGATCGTTTCGAGTGTGTGGTTCGGATTACCATCATCTAGAAGCGATTGAGCATAATACGGTTGAGTAGGTGTCACTGAAGCATCCAATGAACCCATAAGATCAGTGAGAGCTGCAACCCAATCATCGAACTCGCGAGCATAGGATCCTGATTCAAGGAAGCTCACTCCCTTTTCTCGCAGCTTGTCAAGAATCCTGTTGATAGCAATCGTATAGTCGCCCTTTTCCCCGAGGTACTGGCCAGTGAACGTGCAGGCACTTCCAGCATTCGCGTAGTGATCGTTGAGGATCAACTCTCCACCTAACTCCACGGGCAGACCATCGAGATTATCAGCAGGAATGGATCCTAATTCTTGTAAAACCAGAATAACTCGCACACAGTCGTCATTGGTAGCAAAGTTCACGCCATAGTTAACTATTTCAGAAGGTGCTGTCTCCACAAGGTATGTAAACGAAGTAACAACTCCAAAGTTGTTGGCTCCAGCACCTCGCACTGCCCACCATAACTCCGCGTCCTCGCCTGTTGAGCTAGAGTTCAGAGTCTTGATATTTCCTTTAACGTCGACAAACTCTAATGAAACAACTTCAAGAATTAGGAAGGATCTTCTCAAATTATATGAGATGTTGTAATTTTCATCCCCAAGAAATACTGCCACTCACTTCGATCAACAAGCCATCCCCATTTACGAGACGTATAACCCCACCCGCCGCCTAAGCTGTGTCCCGATATTCCAACAGTAGGACAAGTGCCATGAGGTAGAGCATAGTTCCGGTTGCCTATTGTGAGAGCTAATGGTCCTAATGATTGCCCGAATTGAACACTAACTTGTTTCCTGTCATCGTCGAAAGTGATAGACCTCATCTGGCTGGAATCAATAACTACCTGCCCAGACAGGCTGTACGCAGCATAACTATGACCGCCACCGCGAACACTGACTTTTGTGCGGCCTTTCTCGGCAGCTACGCAGCGAACAGTTGCGGCGACCTCTTCTGCAGAAGACGGAGTGACAATGACCTCGGGATATCTGTGGTAGTTGGAATTCTGTGACGTAGACAAATTGGTATATATCGACTGGTTAGGATAAACAAGAGACGCTCCTATTGTGTTCAGACAAGCGCGAACAGAAACCGGAAGTACATCCTCAATGCTATTCGAAAATGATGCTTCAACAAATACTTCTTTTCTCCCAGCCAGTGCCACCACGGCCAATGCCACTAATTTGACCCATGGAAACATTGACAATATTTTCCCAATAACTTCACCATAAAATCATCAAAGTGCAAGAAAAACAGCACTTTGGAATCAATTCTTCAAATCGCGGTCAAATATCGCTGTTCGCGCGCCTACATTTGAAGTCTCCAACTATTCAATCTCACCCCTTGCTTTCTCACTATGTCTTGGCTCCAATTACAGACTAGGCTACATTCCACACGGTATAAGTATGTGTTGCATTCTCATTAGATATAAAATGTCATAACTAGACATACCTTCCGGTAAAAGCCCCAAATCACCGAATACATCAATTGATATAGTTAATATCTTACAAATCTTGAACAATGGAAGTGATGTAGAATGCAGCGTGTTTTAGTTCTACTTTAGTGTATGTATATATATAAAAAAGACACCCCATCACAACTTTTGCGTAGCCCCTAACAATTGTTTCAATTCAACTTTCACCTGAATCAACATAATACCTGGTATACCTTGGGACTTGTCGAGAAACTAGGGTTTGGGTATATGCAACGACTTGCTAACCATAAGACAGCCCCAAAGAACAAATAGCAGTGCAACAGGGTGGAACTCAAAGATCGTATCCTGTGCAGCGAGTCCAAAAGGTAAGTTTTCATGGGTCCATCCCTGAGAGACCCAGTATGCCATGAGACTTGCGATCGAGAGAGATGTAGGTATCGGGGTTCCTTCAAAATACGTGGACTTTCCTGTTTTGTCCTTCGGGAGAACGGCGACCGTGACGTTGAATCGCGCCAATCTCGTCAGTCCGCAAAGAACGAAAAAGCTGAGCAAGAGGTGATCGACTGGGGAGCGGATGCCAATGGCAAATGCAACAGAAGCGGGAGCGACTCCAAAAGAGATCTGTCAGTTTGTGAATTAGCAACATTCCAATCTTCCTTGCAATGTGATTTGAGGCCCTACCAAGTCTGCCAAAGAGTCTAGCTCTTGTCCCATCAAGGATGACTTCTTTCGCCATCTCGCGACCCGCCCGTCCATGAAATCAAAGAAAAGACCAAACGGCATAAAGATAAGTGCTGCCCACAATGGTGCGGTATCCTCTGGGTTTGCCAAATAACGCATCGACGAAAGGACCGACATAACTGTGTACCGTTTAGCAAAGTAATAACGCACGCTGTGTTCGACCCTTACATCCGCAGAAGCCTATCGTAAGTCAGTTAGAAGAGACAAAATAATCAAATAAAGCATATCAGTATACTTACCATTAAGCTCCGTTATCAAATCGGCAAGGTGAAGGGTTCTAGGGTATATGGTCAGTGCTGGAATCTTCCCAACGCTGGTAAAAGAGAGCTATGCGGACCTGACCATATTGAAATGCCCAGTATCAGCCTGTAGAAGCTTTTTCTGCCTTTCCTGGCTTGCTATAGTTTGTCAGCTGCAAGTCACAAGTTGTACACGAGGTTCAGTCATCCGTACAATCTCCAGCCACACTGCTTGTGCCCTGGTCCGAGCCCGACGACAGGTTCGACGTTCGGCGAGACATTTTCCTTTTCTAGGAGGCTAAAAAAAGAACTCTGTGAAAATACAATATATCCAGGCACGGAGACAATTGAGCGAGTCGGTGCCAATTTGTGAAGGTGATGTATCCGGCGAACGTTGTGCCGCCGTGACTGCGGTGAAGTTGTGGCCGCCGCCTAAACGTCATTGTTTGACTGGTTTGCATCAACTCAGCCACAAACGCCGAGCAGGCTGAGGAAAAAAAAAAGTTGGGTGTGTGGCTGGTGTCTATATTTATTGAAAGATTTTTGCAAGCTATTCGTGAAGAACCAGGCAAGATCATGTAAATAAAAATCGCGTACGATGAAATAATTTACAACCTTGATTTCACCAGACGGTAGACTTTTATAGATACGCAGAACAGCTGTAGCGAAAGAAAAGTATCCGTGCCCAATCCCCAAAACGCCGGAACGAGATAAACAGACATATTGGCGAGAAATTGCAGAATATCTAACCCCGTCCACGGAAGCCTCCACGAGGACCCCCACGAGAACCGCCTCTTGAAAAGCCACCACTGCCACCACGACCCCGGGGTGCACCAGCACCTCCCCGGCCACCGCGGAAACCACCAGGTCCTCCACGACCACCACGAGCACCACCTCTGGGTGCTCCTCTTCCAAAACCACCACGTCCACCGCGGGCACCTCCTCGAGCTCCGGCAGGCTTCTTGACCTTGGGACCTAGTATGTGTTAGCGAGTGCGAACGAGAACTGCGGACATTGAAAAATACCGGGTGGAGCCTTTGGCTTAGGCAAGAACCTAGACGCACGTTTAGCGACATTCTGGCACATGAATCAAAGCTGGTTTGTGGTTTATCATACTTTTCCAAAGGTAGCAGCTTGTCACCGCCGATGAAAAATTTGTCCCCAGCCTTGAATGAAGTTGCAACAATTCCCTCTTGCGGTTTGATAGTGAAATAAACTTGGTTAATGGGCCCAAGGACTTCGTCAACCTTGCCGACAGGTGTCTAAGTAACAATTTGTTAGCAGAGGCGCGTCCCAGGTGAGCTTGCGTGGGAGACAAACCTTGTTCTCCAGGTAGATCGGAGCGTTGAAATAGGGGATCTTGGGGTTGATCGATTCGCAGACCATTTCACCCTCGCAAGCGTGCATGAAACTGCCCATTTCTATATTCGTTTAGTTGTGGATAATTGCGAGTAGGAGTCATCGTAAACCGTACCTAAAACCTGAGCCGGAGGACCGAACGATGGCTGGAAGCCTCCACGACCTGTTCACTAATCAGCAACCTTCTCCAGAGCAAAAAAAAATAGTCCTCTGACCTCCCCGGTTAGCACCAGTAGCGAAACCGCGGCCTCGGCCGCCTCCGCGAAAAGACATCTTGGGCAATTGCGAGCTGATATGATTGTCGAGTCGTTGCGGTTGAGAATCGCTAGGCCGAAGTTTTTCGATGTGGGAACCCGAACAGGAAAAGATCGAGATCACGTGACACACCGCCTTCGGCGCGGCTTCCCCTCCAGCCCACCAACCAAAGCGGTAAATTTGTTGACTCACCCCGCCTACACATTTATTGTGTTCTCTGCCAACAACCACGACTTTTTTCGGCGCAATGGCTTCGGAAGAGTCCAAGGAACTCCCAACCCGTCCTGCAGGAGACGCCAAGATGGCCCAGGCAAACTCTCTGCCCGATTTCATACTTGAGAGGAACAAACTCTTCGAAGAATTATGGCAGGAACACGTCAAAGAACAGGCAGAGAAGCCCAGGTCAGAAATCACTGTCACGCTCGATGTCGGCAATGGAAACCCCTCTACCGTGGCCGCAAAATCATGGGAAACTACTCCCGGGTCGTTTCTGAGAGATGTTCCCAAGGAGATCAGCGCCAATATCGTGATTGCCAAGATAGACGACAAGGAGCTCTGGGACCTGAACCGCCCATTGGAGAGGGACTGCAAGGTCTCTCTCCTGCCATTTGATCACCCAGAGGGACGGGAAGTCTTTTGGCATTCTAGCGCCCACTGCCTTGGAGAGGCCTGTGAGCTTGAGTATAACTGTCTGCTCTCCCACGGTCCACCAACTGCACAGGGTTTCTTCTACGACATGGCTATACCAGAGGGGTAGGTAACTCAAAGAGTTTTCTGGTTATATGCTGACACTATTCTCTTCATAGTCGGGTTGTCAAGGAAAGCGATTGGCCAGTCCTGGACAAGAAAGCCGCTCAAGTTTTCAAGGAACGACAAAGCTTCGATCGATTGGAAGTCACAAAGGAAAATCTCAAAAAGATGTTTGCCTACAGCAAATACAAGCTTCACTATATTGACAATTTGGTCGAGGGAGAGAAGAGCACCGTCTATCGTTGTGGTACCCTGGTTGATCTTTGCCGAGGACCCCATATTCAGAATACTGGCAAGATCAAGACCTTCAAAATCATGCAGAACTCCTCGGCGTATTTCCTCGGAGATCAGTCCAATGATTCTTTACAGCGTATTAGAGGTGTTGCCTTCCCCGACAAGAATTCCATGAAGGAGCATTTGAAATTCCTAGAAGAGGCGGCGAAGCGAAACCATCTGAGGATTGGTAAAGACCAAGAACTTTTCTTCTTTGACGACGCCGCTCCTGGATGCCCTTTCCTACTTCCCAATGGAACCAAGATTTTCAACTCTCTTCAAAAGCTTCTTCGCGGGGAATACCGTAAGCGTGGGTACCAAGAGGTGCAGACACCTAACATGTATGACGTTAGCGTTTGGAAAACCTCTGGTCATTGGGCTCATTACAAAGATGATATGTTCAAGCTAGACGTCGAAAAGAGAGAGTGGGGTCTTAAGCCTATGAACTGCCCCGGCCATTTCTTGTTGTTTGGACACCGTGATAGGAGTTATCGTGAATTGCCTCTAAGAATTGCCGATTTCGGTGTACTTCACAGAAATGAGGCATCTGGTGCTCTTCATGGCCTCACCCGTGTGCGCAAGTTCCAGCAAGACGATACCCATATTTTCTGTACTCCTGAGCAGGTATGAATTTTTTGTTGTCTGGTTTTTTCGACGCTAATTAACTATGATTCAGATCTCGTCTGAAATCGACGGACTTTTTGATTTCTTGCAGTCTATCTATGGACTTTTTGGTTTCACTTTCAAACTGAAACTATCTACCCGACCCGAGAAATATATGGGAGATTTAGAGGCTTGGAACTTTGCCGAGGAGCAACTACGCATTGCACTAAACAAGTTTAAAGGAAACGATTGGGAGCTGAATGAAGGTGATGGTGCTTTCTATGGCCCTAAGATTGACATCACCATCTCGGACGCGCTGAAGCGCGAGTTCCAATGCGCCACTATTCAGCTCGACTACCAGGCACCGATCAATTTCAAGTTGGAATACATCACAAACGAGAAAGCAGCAACTGGTGGAGATCAGGAGAAGAAAGAAGAGAAGAAAGAAGAAAGGAAAGAAGGGGAAGAGAAAGCCAAAGAAGTCGCCAGTGGCCGTGCTCGCCCGGTCGTGATTCATCGTGCAATCATCGGCAGTTTCGAGCGTTTCCTTGGTATCTTGACCGAGCACTTTGGCGGTAAATGGCCGTTCTGGATCAGCCCTAAGCAAATCCTGATCGTCCCCGTCATGCCTGATCTGAATGATTATGCCAAGGAGCTTCAGCAAATTCTTCAGGGCGATAAACTAAACGTCGACATTGATATTTCTGGCAATACTTTGCAGAAGAAGATCCGTACTGGCCAGCTTTCTCAGTACAACTTCATCTTTGGTACGTTTATTTTTAATGGCCAATAAAAACTATTGGAAACTAACTTGATGCAGTCGTCGGTGCCCAAGAGAGGGACAGCCGAACAGTCAACATTCGCAACCGTGACGACCCAGCCAGTCAGACCAAGGGAGAGTTGGTTCCGCTTGAAGAGGCACGCGTCAAGTTGTCGGCTCTCAGAAGGGAGCGTAGACTAGTCAACTCTCTGTAAGGTAAAGCAGCGGATTCCCGTGGATGAGGGATGAGATGAATGATGGTAGACGAGAAGAATTCACAGAAAACAGAATTGTCTGATTATTTGCATCTGACTAAATATACCATATTTTGTGCATGAAGGAGCTCCATTAGTATCAATCAAGGCACTGTTAAACTAACTTTACTCGGCATGTAGTTGATACTGTTTATTCTAGATAGTTTTGAGTAAATTAAGCAAAGTGTGGAGTATTGGATATTCGCAACAAGTCAGAACTTCCCTTTTTCGGAAATCTACGTGTTAAAACCAGTTGTCGTGGCTCTGCTACTCTCAGGCATACGAAGCGTATTTGTTGTATATTATTGGAACTTATGCATTTTCGTTCCAAATACTATTATTATTAAATCCCAGACACGCCATAATAACCGGTCCTTTCATGATATTCCACCCGGAGCAGCCGGATAGCGATGAAACCAGTGGTCAAATTAGTCCAAAACACGGCGGCTGTGTCGCTCCAAATATTCCAAATAAATAATCGAAAAAGATAAAACCTACTGTATGATTATCATAAAGGCACCAAAAGAAAGAAAAAAGAGCTCATATCATGTCTAAACAAAGGCAGCCAATGAAACAAACTCGATGGATATCAAGCTGAAAGAAGATCAACTGTAATTATCAAATTTAAGAACGGCTAATATTTAGGGAAAGAGATCTACCAGATAACGCGATTGTGGATCCGCTACCAGCAATACACCTTAAATCATGTATAGTAATTTGACCCTTTTCATATGCAGGATTTTGCCATACAGCCAAAGCTCTCTGTAACAGTCGGTGTGTCAATACCGATCTCGATGAACCTCAAGCCTTGGCCTGTATTAAAAAGCGGGTTCAACTTGTTACGATACAGAAGGATTTAGCGCTGCCTGATTAGCAGGCTGGTGGGCCCTGACGTTGTTAACTTCAAGGACCGAGTACGAAGTATACGGCGAGACGTACACGGGTATTGTCGGTTGGTTCGGACTATCAAAAAGCCTGAAGTGCACGTCCAAAAAAAATTACTGCGGGTTTTGTTTGGTGAGCTGGTACAGTTATTATTTCTTGGCTGCTGTTTTAAATTACTATCTGTATCCGTACGGAGAGCTCCGTAGTGAGTATGCAATGCGACGTGTGTATTGTTAGATTAGGCCTTACATCTCGTGCCATGCTTTTCCGTGGCACATGGCGTTTGCGATTGACCTTATTCGACTAGTTTTAGATAGATATAGCACGTCAGGAACTATCGACTTTGTAGAGTTACATGCATATAACCACACGACCCGGGTCGTCAGAAGCCCGAATACCCCGAACGAGTTTTCCGAATACAATTACATTGTCCACGTCTTTGAGAGCAGGAAGGTGGAGGAGAAGAGGAAACCAAAAAAAGAGAAAAAAAAAAAACGAAGATTCATTCTGACTAGCTTGCAGAGTGGAACCACCCGATTTTCCTGTCAATTTTTTAAGAAAATGACGACTTTAGACAATAACTCGTGTGATCATCAATTCTAACGTCACGACTCGCAGGAGAAGGTCCATCAAGGTATCTCGCTAGCTCGAGTTCGGGTTCCTGCGTCAAGGTGCATCTCTGCAGTATTTCCAACAGTGAAATGGATCCCGAGGTATTCAGTAAAATTAATCATGGTGATCCTTTCGCTCGCAACTACCCGACTACGTACTCCGTGCCCTTGTCCTTTGGTAAAAGCCCTTTAATATCTTAATACATAACATGCAACGTGATATATGGATTCCTTGACATCAGATTTCTTTTTTCCTCCGGGGATGGCGACGTCATATCAATCAAAGCAAAGTGCGGAACATGGCAAGAATAACTGGAATTTCCGTTTCGGCTTTGCTGCTGGCTGGATTCAATTCAAATAGGAGCGTGCACAGTAGTCATCAAATGTCTCTTATCGGACTTTATCTCGCTTGGCTAGTCAAATGAATGTACGGACCGGCGTATGCCGCCGTACGACATATCAGATAACATATATCTCCCTATTAGCCTAAACTTTATAAAATTCTGATGTCTAGACAGGCAATTCCAAGGGGGGAAAATTCTACAGCGTCGTGAAAATAATTCAAAACCATGTATCTATCGGAGTACTCCGTATCTATTGCAACTTGCAAGGTTCCCCGGCCTCATGCCATGTCGATCAGGACCAATTTAATATTAAAAATTTAACATGGATCTCCCATGCAGGATGCAAGCGTGTCTTGATCTATTGTTCCCCTGGTCTTCTCCGCATGGAATTATTAATTACTCAATACGTAATATTACGTACTAAGCGACCCATGTCAAATTCCTTTTGTCGATCGCCCGGTTCTTGTTGTCTTGTACGTAGTTGTTGTAGTCTCCAATTCATCCGCCAGGTGCCGTGACAGCCGACTGGCTCTATATCGCCGGCACGGCCATCGTCCTCAAATTATCATTTACTATAGAGAACTAGTGCATGTGATGTGGCAGTGAAAGAAGAATGCACGTCCTCACCATGTACGTAGTAGTAGTAGTGTGTGTGTGTGTGTGCACAATCCCTCCGTTAAAACTCCGCGTGCACGTCCACACTCTGTAGGAAGTTGTACTCCATACGCGCAAAAGATTATCCTGCGTGTTAGTTGTACGTGGTAATATGCTCTGTAGCACGGACTGATCACATTCAGTTGAATCTGCAAGGCACTTATTACTCTGTACTACGTACAAGCAAGAACCTCCTTTCTTTTGATCCCCAAAAAAGCCTCCAAATGCGACTAGTCCATGACCATACACGTGCCATCCCTATCAGGGTTTCATTTTCCTGGTCAGTACTGTAGCATGTAGCATGAGGGGGTTGTGGCTGGTCCCGTCTTCGACTGTTCAGTACTAGGCTTACTACGTAGTAGGTCTAGGCCGGTAATTGCACATCGCGCCCACGTGCATCCCATACGTCCCAATACTGCTCAGGGGTCAGGGGAAAGCAAACCTGCATAACCCCGTACATACAGAGTACGCCGTAGTTACTCCGTACGTAGTCCAATCCTTACACCTCAGTCTCCATCTTGGGTTAGATTCATCCTGCCAGTGTGGACTCTCCCAGTGCCAGGCTTACTTTTACCCCAGAGACCAAAGAGACAAAAAAGAAAAAAACTTAGCCAAGATGGCGCTTGACTTGATTCAGAAACTTTGCAGCGATCTACCTCTAGAAGGATCAGCTTGGTGGAGACGAAGGATTCAGACGAACCAGGATTGTTATCCGAACAAGAAACAAGGCGTCCTCCGTTCTCTTGGCCTTCCACGGTACAGAGTAGTGTGGCACACTCAAGTGGTAATCATGAAAGGCTGAGGCAGAATCCAACTCGGCTCGCTCAGGACATCGTCGCTTAACGGTTCGACTGGTGATCCTGTTCCTTAGTTCCGAGCGTAGGTCCAATGGCAATAATGAGACTGGGACAAAATTGGAGGTTTCAAAATGTCAAAGCTTTCTATAAACCTGTAGGAATATTCACTATTTACATTGTTGCATCAAACAGACAAGACGCCACCAAGTTGAGTCTAAGTTCTCGTATACATCAATTCACAAGGTGAGGGGTATATGGTACATATAGTAATCAAAGACATAACAACGTCAAAACATCATAGCGTGTATCGAATCAAAACTCCAAAAAAAGAAAACAGGACAGGCGCCTCATCACCCCATTCATAGTATATACATCGTAACACGCTGTTATAAGATATAATCAAGAAGAGAAAGATAATAGAAAAATTGGTCAAAAGCTCCACATGCCCTTGATGGCACCATTGACACCCCGCGGTTCAGAGAGACGCGCGAGAACTTGGTCGCCTTCATTAAGCAAGCCGCCGATGCGAGCCTCTTGGAACCGAGACATTCGAATGAACCTCAACAGCGGTGTTGTGTTGCATCTGAGCGATGGCGGGATTTGATTGCGTGAGACATGCTCCCACATTGGCGCCAGCGTTATCATGCTGTAAATATATGCCCGAGACAATCCAGCGAGGTCCTCGTCAGTGCTTTGCGGCAGGCTGTCGTTAGGCTCGAAGCCGTAGGCCCAGCAAATTAGAGCGCAAATGTAAATACTCCAACTTGTTTGTAGCAGATTTGACGCGCTAGACCGAGGAGGTGATGGTAGGAAATTACCATTCCAATGCCCCGGCGTTGCCGATACTGATAAAAGTACGTCGGGATCATCCACAATGTAACGCAGCGCACGTACCGCGTGCCAGACCGCCTTCTTCACGTCTTCTGTGTCTGAGACCCACTGCCGAAGGGCAATCTTGGCGCTTCGAAAGTCCCCTTCTTGGGCAAGCTTTTGATTGAATAGCCAAGATTCCCCGCTAACGCTCAGCAAGGTATGAACTGGAGTGTAGCGAGTAGCAAGCATGGTGTGGACAATGAAAAGTGTCCGAGCGTGAGGCGAGGCCACCAAGGGAGTGTCACCAGCTGCATCTTCAAGCGCCGTAAATCCACTCAGGGAGCTCTCTGGATCGCCACTCTGTGCGCGTCCAGATAGCCCGTAAGCAACAAGTAAAGATGCCTGGAAAGTATCAATCTGGTCAGGGTGGAGTCCTGAATTCTGATTGAAACTCGCAGAGGCAGTAGCAAGTGAAACCGGGATGTAAGCTCGTGCCAACACCAACCAATCGCGTGGGTGGTTGCTCTCCCAGAGATCCGAGGTGCAAGGGAAAGGAATATCCATCATGCGCGAGTTTTGCTGCCATGTATTGGATGGGACGGAACTGGGCTGTAGTAGTACAGGAGGCTGGCCAAAGAGTGCAGACTGTTGAATATCAAGAATAAAAGCGGCTTGCAAAACACGACGTCGCGCTTCATGTTCCACCCAAAAGTTCTGCGCACTTTTCAGCGCTTCTGGAGGGAACTGGGCAGGCAATGTGTTCAGGACAGCCAGAGGGTTCACATGGACCCAATGCCTATCCTGAATGAAACTGCCATATAAGCTCCGGAACCGATGCGATATCTGCACATCTGCTTTTCGGGACCTGAATTTCGACAGGAATTCCAATAAAAAGACGGTCTGGATATCACACACCCGGGAACGACTGGTGATGGGAGATCGTTTGGCGAGAAGTTTTAAACAAGCCTCTAGAAGAGACAGAGAGTACTCCTTAGAGTTTGGCCGGGTGTCATATTGCGAGCCAATCGCAACCATGGCTCCGGCCAACAACGGACTGGGCTTTGTGGCGAGAAAAGTAGGACGGTGAATGATGGGAAAGAGGGGGTGAAAATGCTGCCAATAATATTGAAGACAATCTTGCCATTTTAGAGTGTCCAGGATCTCCAGGCTGTCGTTTCCGGAAACGACGCCGGGCGCTGAAGTAAGTTCTCTTCGTAGGGCATACCATTCATCCCGACCCACGTGGGAGAGCTGTACTGAGGAAGGTTCTAAAAAAAAAAGAAAGATGGGCGAGTTAGTCCGAGTACGTAGGTGGTTTTGCACCTAGAGAGGAAGGTTCACCTACTGGCTGGATCATCTGGTTCCCATCCATGGCAACGGGCATCATATTTGGAGCGGGGACAATATCCACACCATCCCATTCGCGCGTAGTAGGCAGCTGGAGAGGAGATGCGGTCAGATCGTGGTAGGCGTATGGCTCCATGACCGAGGTTGGGGCAGATGATGGGTGTGGCATGACATAGTCAGATGCAGGCGAGCCACAGGTTTCTGGAGACGAATAGAAAGGCATGTCATCTGGAGAGTCACGAATGTGGCTTCCAAAGACAGTTGGGCGCGGCTGGAAGGGGATCTCCATGCCACTCCAGGGCAGCGCAAGGTCGCTGCCGAGGTCCGGGTGGATTGCGCTCCCAATGATGGGGCTTCCGGCCGACATGGGAGTCGAAACCTGGCTGGCAGGGTAGGAAGCGGAGCTCACATCCAGAGGCATCGAAGTGACCATGCTGGTGGGAACGGAAGTGATGGAAGGCGTGGTTTTGCCCTGGGGTCTCCAGGAGCGGCCGCTAGCACTGTCTGATTGGCCGTCCAATTCACTAGATAAGCGGGTTAGCAAGATAGCAACAGAGCCGATGCAAAACAGCGAGAACGTACTGTCGCTCCATGTGACGAGCCAAGAGATCGGAGCGGTGGAAGGCCTTGCGGCATCCGTCGTAAGTGCAAGGGAAAGAAGCTTCCGGGTTGTGGTTCAGCTCATGGCGGCGGCGGTGCTCGGCACGAGTGAAGACCTTGTTGCAGCCGGGGAATTCGCAAGCGTGGACACGCTTGCCCTTCTTGGCCTTGCTGATGCGGTGAGTAGTGGGAGTGTAGGTGATGGGCAGAGGAATTTCGGCCATTGTGTTTGCGCGGCGCATTGTGTTGGTGGGAGCAGAAGTGGGAGCAGGAGCGCGAGTGGTCAGACGATGAGACGACTCTTGGGGGGACGAGGCCGAACTGTAGGCAGTCGAGGTCGACGAAGCGGCGGACAGCGGACGACCGATACTTGCTCCGTAGTGGTAAGGCGCGTAGTTGTAACCAATGGGCTCCCTGTCCATGAGCGAGAGAACCAACGACAGCGAGCTACTTTGAGATGGGTAGCGCTGGCTATCACGAGAGAGGAAGAAGAGTGAGAAGAGAAGAGTGTTGGTTGGAAGGAAGGAAGAGGGGGAGGGGGAGTGGTGACTGGAGTCAAGACTTGGTCGAAGGAAGGAGCGATGGTGATGGATGGTGAAGCAGGAGCTGGAGCAGGAAGGAGGGGAGGGGGGAAGGCGCGATTATGTATCGCGAGATGTCCGGAGGAGTAAGCACTGTGAAGAGCAAGACCGCCATGATTGTCGATCGCAAGAACTGGGACCCTCATCTGGAGGGTTGAAACGTGGGCAAGCTAGGCCAGTACGCAGGTGGCTCCCCAAAGCCAGAGAGCCCTGCAGCGCGATGGCTAGCGGTTTCTGGATGATCCCCGTATGCAGGTCACGACACAGGCTCGAGTATCGTACGAACGGACAAGAGAGCGAGCGAGCTCGGGCGGGGCGCGCTAGTATTGGTGAGGTAGGTTTGGCAGGACGGTAACGCGCTAGTCCCGATGGGGAGGCTGGCGCATGGGGCTGTACGGTAACGTTGTCCTAAAAAAAGGTGCTAAACGAGTCGCGCGATGGACGGCCTGAATCCGGCATGCTTCTCAAAACGACGATGCGGCTGAGCCATTACGGGATTACGGGTTACGGACGATTACCACCATCGCCCAAGACGGCAGCGCACGCTAGTGCCCCACCCACACACCGTGCTGCTCCACAGCGCGCGAGCGGCTGGAGTGGGGCGGCGGTAATGTATGATACGCGACGATTCAGCAAAGACGGCTGCCGAAAGACGCCGTCAGCGTCGCTAGCGAGTCCAGCCGTTCGTCGTGCTGACTGTCCGTCGCATCAGCGGGATGTACTTGGTAGTCTAGATGAGACTGCGCTACGATAGGACTAGCTCCCCCGTGTCTGGTTTCTGGCCTAAGCAAAATATTATTAATATGATTAGTAGTAGTAGTAGTAGTAGTATTATCATTATTATAAAATGCCGAGCGCGCGCACAACCATGCTCGGTGGCTTAATTAGTTGGCTTCGTCGTCTGTCATACTATCAACTACGTCCAGTGGAGACGCTGATCTGGAGAAGCCGCTGGGCAACAAGTGTTGGTTGTGCTGCATTAGGCCAGCGGCTGCCGCGAGCGGGGCGTGGCTTTTTGGCTGCCAACACGTTGGCGAATCTCCCGAAATAGCGTCAGCTGGATGGAAAGACACCATCAACAATGAATAATAATAGTTAATTTGATTAATGATGCATGCTGTGCTTGCCAGCGGTAACTGGGGTGATTGGTGCACACTGCAAGATTCTCTTCGTATTGACTGCGGCAAGTCAACACCATCTTTACTCGTTCTACGTGTATGGCTGCATGATGGGAGAAAGGTGCAGACTCAGCTCGGCGCAGCTGACCGCCGGATGGCCTGATTGGCCGCGTTCCCGCCTCAGCCTGCGATTTTACGATGCACGCTATGCTATTATTTATAACTTATACTCCGCAAGTAGCATTATAAAACCACCTTATCGGGGTTTGCTGCGATATTTATAGAGCAGATATGGACGTACGTACAGAGGGCAAATTAAACAAGCTCGTATTGTTGTTGCTATTCTTGATGTTGTTAATTATTATCATTATGGTAATATTAAGGGCGAATGGTTGGCCAGAAGTATTCGCGCGCGCCAATCAGGTTAATCGCCCATTGGCGCTTTTTGACGGCGAGGCAGACAGCAGAAACGGCTTGGCGTCTACCCACTCTTCTAATACCCGCCACTTGACAAGATCAATACGGACGTACTATTGTTGACATTAATTACTACCATAATACTGAATAATATATTGTTTCAAGATTATGGAAGAGGTTAATTATAGCTACATCAGCCACGCAGTATAGCAAACGAGAGTCTGTCATTATACTTTGCGGAATAATAATATAGTCTAATCTAAGCTAATATAATAATATAATATAATACGTATAATATACGTGCTATATTATATTCTATTATAGTAGCATAATGATATATTCTATAATTATAACTAATTAGACGTCCTGAGCGCACCACGCATGATACATGTGTGTAAGTCGAGCGCGGCCTGACTCGCGCTGTGCCTAATCGAGTATTGCCGATTGCTTCTCTTGGTCATTTGTCATAGTGTCGCGCCGATCCCTGTTTCCATCTTTGGCCATGTCGGACGATCGCCCAAACCCCAACAGGTAAGTCGCAGCCAACAATATGAACTGGTTACTGTGTTGGTGTTGCAGTCTCCACCCAGCTGAAGCACAGCGATTGGCTTCAAGCACCCAATTCAAATTAGACTACTCCGTACGCCAGCAAAAACAGGTGGCTGGACTTGTGGGGACCCACTTGACGCGGTTTTTTTTTTTTTTTTTTTTTTTTACTCTCTCACAGCCCAGCCGGGCCACACAGACCCCTTGGCGGGTGCCGAAGATAGTAACAACGAAATAATTTCCACATCGAATACACGCTACCAATTCCTAGAACAATTAAGATTATTGTGGGTAAGTGTCTACTTCGCACTCAGGGCCACTCACGGAGAATGTCGTCCCCCTACAATCATAATCTTATCATCTATTTTCCCCTTTGGGAACAAATCCCAGTACGTACATACTACGTACACTTCATAGAGTCCATAGACAGTGGAGACGCCAAGCCGTTGTGTGGGGAGATTAATTACCACCTCTGCTAGAGCCAGACTAGCCGTACATGAGACCAACGCTAGGCGTTTAATTCTCGTTCTTCTTCTTTGCTTCTCGACGCACCTGAGCGCCCGGCTAATGCAAGGGAATCGCATGTTCTCCTGTATTTTTGTGCCGTTCGTTCGGTATGCGCGTGCAGGTCAACCCGCGAAGAATGTCCTGATCACAAAATATGGTTCCTTCGTTCCCCGTAAAAAAAAAAGGGCGTCGTAATAATAATAAATAAATACTAATAACAATAACAATAATAATACATAATACATAATATTAGTACAGAGTACTCACGGACGGTGGCATGCTACATGTCAAGCACAGGCCAGGTAGGAGAGAGGCTTACTGTGCTTGGCCTGGGCACCATCCTGATAGAGAGTACAAACTGCGACACGTAATCGTCGGCGGATGAATTAACGTGATGTCAAACGACAGGACGCACAGCAGGGGTGCTGCTCCTTCCCGCCTGCTTTGGGTCTAGCATGGAAGGATTGCAGCTTCGATTTCCCTCCAAAGAATCCCAAATTGGAACGACGGGGCTCCACTGCGTCGCTGCTGATTGGACAGGATACTTCGGCTCTCGCTTGGAACTGCGACGCTGTGGTTGTCACGTGACTGGGCCCTAGGCCAGGTGCCGAATCCTTCGCGCAACTATGCCAGAGCAACTGTAACCTGGGCGCACACAGACGTGTTGAAACGGCCGCGCGTGTACCACATGCCGATCCGGCCATCGAGATGGCATGATGAAACTCTGTCGACTCTGTACTGTACCACCATGCACGTGGTGTATTCTTCACTCGAATAATTTAATTATCTCATACTCCGTCCACAATTAGTGTCGGTGACTTTTGTCAGTACTATAACCAGGGTACCAGAATCATCCCGAGACGACCTACCCCATGACGACATTTGGGCTAGCGATTCGGTGTTTTCTGCGAGACCATGGAACCCCCTGGCTCGCAAGGTATAGAGACACCACACAATAGTAAATACTAAGTACGTCGTGGTACTGAATAACATGCGTTATCGGGGCGTTTGCTTTTCTGCCATCATTATTGTTACTATTGCGCATGATTTAACATGAGAACGGCTGAAGTCCGACTGACTCATGCTTTTTTCCTTTTTATTTGGTTCAGTGAATCCAGAGACGGCGGTCTGGACAGCGGTTAATCGGCTGGTACGGGGTAGACTTGGCGACTCAGGCCCCACTTGGACTTCCGGCGATTGGCCGATCACAGCTTCATTATCAATATGGCGCTAGTTGATCATTTAGTATTTAGCATCTAATTAGTATTGACTAGACGGAGAGATGGATTGAATGACGCTGTCGAGTCGTCTGTTCACGCGGTGGCAAAACTACTCCTATTATTTCTGCTCTCGAGTCGGACTCTTGTCAGTACGTACTCTCTTCCGACTCTCGAGTCTGCCAGGCTTGAAGCAGATCTTATCCTAGAACCACGGAACCTGCTCGGCTCGACTCCGCACCTGACTGGGGACCCTGGAGCCAACAACAATCTCATCTGCAATAATAAAATACGTAGTTTGTAAAATCCGATATTAATATGAGACCATAAGCAAATACTACAACATTTGAGCCCAGTGTGGGTTAACCATTTAAACGAGCCGATAATCAAGTGGTCAGCGATTTGCGACCATTGTTTGCGCTATACTCTGGAGCCTGTACTACCGATATCCATGGCGCATGGTGTCATGTGTAATTGTACAAACCTTAATCAGGATTGAAGTTTGGTCCTCGACCTATCAACCACGGTTAAACTGCCAACAATAAAAAAAAGCCATGATTCTTTGGTCCCAATCATCAACGCGATGGAACCGGCGCTATATTTTTCCCTTTTGAAAGAAAAAGTTATTATTTTATTACATAAGATAAGATATGTCTGAAAGATGAGTTCCTTCAATGAAGAAAGCAGATCAGCATGTGGCTTGTGAGGGCATGCTGTGATTGGCTGTTTGTGTAGATTTTTATCCATTAGACCAATCATGTTGAGTGTGGCAGAAATAGTGCTTAGTTGAGGATCGTTCATTACATCACCATCAGTTGGTGGGTGGGTGGGTGTCTGCCTGGATTTTCCATGTTGATTGAGGCTTTGCTGTTGTGTTTTTCCTCTACATTCCCTTCTCTATTTTCTTTTTCTTTCTTTCTTTTTTTGGGGTGTCTTTTTTGAGTTCATGCATGTGGTTTCTTCGTTCAAGACAGGGATAAATATATACACTGACTAGTTCTACTTGAAATTTACCACCTGCAGCCGTGTATAGAATATATTAATTGAACTATACTAAACATTTGAAACTACACGCAGTATCATCCAAATAATGTTATGTAAAGGGTTGTAACACTAAGATCCATGTTCATAGCAATTAACCCCAGTATTTCCAATCTTATACGACCGGACGCGTATGTCCATGTGTCTGACAGTACAGTCATCTGCACGGCGCAGCGCCACGGACATGGGATATCCCATCAATTGATGGTGTTGGTGACACCAACAGCACAAGGAATAATCATCCCTGGTAGTAGCTGTGGGTGCTAAGAACATGCAGCGCTCCACGCATTACTCTTGGTACGCATCTACATTTGCATCAACAATACTCTGGTGCCAGTTGATACCCCAGAATATTCCGGTATACCTTTGACTGGAAAGATCTACAGTCATCATCACAATCGTGGCGATAACGTATTCCAAGATATCCATCTTTTGTATTATTTTGAGTTCTACGTAACTCTACCCGCATCTAAAAATAGTACCCAAGCATCGAGGCTACATCTTGGGGATCTTGAGACAGTGGCAATTCCCATTGATGCGCCGGATGACCCGAGCCTCCCGCAGGTGTCCATGCCCCGTAGATGTCTGGGGAGGTGCATGACATGGCTGTTTCGGGTTTGTTAGGGCGATCAGCCGGTGGCGTTCGCAATGTGCTTCTTCTTTGAAGAGGCATGCATATTCCAACATACGTACCAACGAACTCCTGTCATGCATACGTGTTTTCTGTCCGGGGTGGAACAGGGCGCACCAAGAAACCATCAGAAGTCTTCGGCTCAACAAACAAATTGATGGATCGTCGATTGCCTTCCACAACCAGTAATTCGATATGCCAAGGGACAACGATGTAACTGTTGGCTACTTTTGTTCGGTCCTCGGTATCCGTCCTCTTGTCTTCCTCTGATGGATCAAACACGGCATACTTTAATTGTTCGATTGGGCTTCTGGAAGGTCCAAGAGCAAGGGCACGATAACAGGGGGGTTGGGAGGCGCGTCTTCCTAGCAAATCAATAATGTCCCGCTTACTCCATAATTTTGCAAGGACTGGACTAGGGCGTAATCTCGCTAGCCATGCTCGTTGTGCCGTGTGTGGCTTGATTGTCGTGCAGATCTGTTGGTGCACGTAGCAGATGATGACCGGAATGCATTTTCTGATAGTAGTTGTAATCTGCAAGGTTATCTGTGTGACAAATAGCAAAAAAAAGAAAAGAACAGAAAAGAATCTGTGGGGTGGTACTGTAATATTCCTGCAGCTGCGATTGGCGGGAGAGCGCGTGCCTGAACTTGTTCCAATAATTGCGACATTCCTGCTGCCATGATTGGTGGCTGGGTCGTTCCCCACCCCCCCATTCTCGAGACTAAGTACAAGATAGACGACGTATGGTATGTAATTTTACGAAATACGTACGTAGGACTTGCCAGCCCGTGATAAGCCCGCATTCTGTCCCATTTTGGAAACATTCCAGAAACATTTAATTCTTTCCGCCATGGCCCATGTGACCCCTCTCTTCTGCTGGACCCACTCCCACCGTTCTTCTTTCGCCAGCAAGGATACTCTCTGCATGGAGTGCACCACATTCCCGATTCAGCACCCCTCGCCGATCGACAGGGATCTCGCTCTCACACTCTCACACAGTTGGTCATCATGAGGGCAAGAAGGTAAAATTTCAAGGCACAAAGTGTGGTTCAGTGCACATAAATTAGTAATACACCGAGAGAGAAACAATGGGTGCTTGACCAATCACTACAGGAAGCGTGTGCCTATCATGCGAGAAAAGCCACTCGGTATATCATTGGCTGATCGACTGGTTATCCTCAGCACTCGACTTCTGACATCGAGATTTATGATAACGATAGTAATAACGATTAAGACCGCGTCGGTTCAATGTTGCATTTGAGTTTGGCAGGAACCGGTACGTTGTATATTCTGAATCTGACTTTGATCTGCCGGCAAAGTATATTTCTCTCATCTTGTTTTCACCCTGTAGGTTCAATGTTCACGGTGAATTTGATCTCCTATAGTTGATGTCTTTAATTATTATGCGTGCTTTCTCGCAACCACCCTCTCATTGACCTGGGAAGAGCGGGGTTTTTCGAGCAAATGAAAAACAATCAATCAATCCTGCGAACGCCCCTCATCTGCGTGATTTGCAGCCGATTGTGGGATTCTAAGTGTAGTACTAACTACGCCTACTAAGTTCCTGACAAGTTAGCAACAAACTTGTGCGCCAAAAATTGATCAACCATCAGCTTATCGTAATAATCTGCGTCGCGACTACGTACTACTACTAACGACGGACGGATACTATTCAGAATTCACCCACAGTTCGTTCTGTCTTACGTGTGTCGTATATTTCCTTTGCATATTCTGTACTCCGTCTCCGTACTAAGGAGTAATTAAAATCCATGCATGCAGACATGCATGATGAACTATCTCCTAGTCCACTACGTACTAACTCTAGCGATCGTCGCTTTCCCGCCTTGTTCAAAAAAGGTTGATTCTTGTCAAGTTGAGTCAACTGATCGTCAGGCCCCTCGCGAACTATCGAAATAAGAGTGTTGGTGAAGTGTTAGAGGAAAAAACTCCAATTCGCTGGTTTGCTGGTTTGCTCGTTTTGGTTTTGTGATATGGGTTTAATACCCGCATCGGCGCTCTCCGGTGGTTGACAAGCACATGTCGACATTGCCGAACACTATGTTGTAATTAATTAAGCACTGTTGTGATTTTGACTCAATTGCTCTGCTTATTTTTTTTAATTTTTATTTTTCCCTTTGCAGTTCAGCCCACCCTTCGTATCTGCAAATACTCCTCATTCGCAACATCCGACATACGTATCCTTGAGTGAACCTCGTACAGTCGTGGAAAAGAAAATCACCCAACCACACGGGCAACCTGCAGGGATACGTACTGGCCGTCTCGTATACCGTCGAACCCTTGTTGTGCTGACAGGACTGAGCGCTGTCCCTTGTGCAACAGTAATATGTTTTACTTTTTTTTTTATTTGAAGAATAAATTTAGAATAATCGGTGCTTTGACCAAAGGTCAGACATGGAGTAATGTGTTGCGAATAGGGTAAATACCAATTGCAGTAATAACCGTTTTTCGCTGCATTGCTTATTCTCCTGTGGCTGCGTTGACTGCAAGCCAAGTTTCAAGACATGTCAGTTGCGACTTCCTCGCGCCGGTGATTATTGTATTTTATTTTTATTTTTATTTTTTTTTTTTAAAGTTAAAACATCACCTTTAGTGTACGAGCTGAAAGGAGAGATGCTGCTGTGGCCGTTGCGCCGGAAAATAGTATGATAATAAAATAATACAAGAAAAAAAAATTTTTTTTTTTTTGATGGATGTCGACTGGGGAAATGATTCGCATTGATTATTGCTGACCGCTTGATCGGTGGATATCTTGTCAGCAACACCATGGACGGGCGCATTTACATAATGAGAAATGATTGCATGTGGGCTGGCCATTACGTGGACTCTCCAGCTCAGGATTGGAGGTTTCCACAGCAGAGGCATTTAATTTCTTTCAATGTTTTCAATAATATTTGGATTTTTTTTAAATCAATATACCTTACATATGTAGCTCTGGAAGTTTCGATTTTGATATATACACGTAAGTAGGAAAATCTGTATACATATTAAATGGTATCAACTGATGCTACATGTAAGGTACTCTCTTATCTTTTATTTTATTGGCCATGCCCCTACAGACGTGGGTTAGACTGTTAAGTCTCGAATGTATTGCATATCAATTGATGGGTATCTCTCCGCCACCGCTATTACTGACGATCTTATATCATGCTCTTTTAACCATACGCGTATCTACTAGTTGATTGGTAGTCCGGAAGAGGTTTGTTTTTTTACTTACTTGCTAGACAGTAACGAACCAGGGAAAAAAAGCTCTATATATGTTATATATGTGAAAGCTTACCCCTGTTAACCCACTTGCTTATATCAATTAGGAACTACTAACTTATGGCTTTATTCTATTGTACTACCCACCTCATATCATCCCTATTAGGGAGTTAACATAAAAGGGAGCTAGGAAAATAGATGCAGTAGATTCAAAAAAAATAATAGAACAGTAGACTAATTACAAAGAAATCAACCTGGACCGACATACAGTAACGAGCTGATGATTGTATGGTACTAGGGCTGAGAGGGGACATCGTCCTCGTCTGGACCTTCGTTGTAACGATTTGTTGTTTGAGGTTTCGAACGACGAAGGCGGCTTCCTCCTAGAATATTAGACTTGTCGATAGCTTCGTGCTCATCCCTCTCTGTTTCCGTCCATTAGCATTGTGGATATCAATACGCTTTTTGCTTCTTTTCTTCACATACCGAGTTGCTGGTCAGAATTTGATTGTGGCGGCTTGAAGGGATCATCGTACGGTCTGCTGTCTGCCTGTACAGGGGTTCTTTCGGATTTTTTGGTGTTGTAGGATGAATCCACGACGTTTCCGGAGACAGGCGAGAAGTCGTTTTCCGCTTCGTAGCGGTCTTCGGCTTCGCGTTCGTAGCGGTTCGACATGGTTGTGGGAGTTTTATTTTCCTTTTCTTTCAGTTCTTGAAAATCAATAAGAATATTTTCTCCTTGTCGGTTTTCGGTGAATGGATATAGCTCTGGTTTGTAACGTTGGACAGCTTTATAGAATATTTTCTCCTATTTCGTCACGATAACGCACTTTGGCCATGACGCATGATCTTAATGATTTTGTGATAATTAATCCTCACCACTTTCGTTACTCATGCAGGTTTAAATTTCAATTTACCTGATTTCACTTAACAGTTGTAATGATTCTTGCCACTAGACCGAGCAGTACCGTGGAACAAATCGGGTTTTCCGTTCACATGGTTATATTTTTGGCATATGACGCATCGATTACCCCAAATGAAGTATTCTTACATTGTTTTTCTTTCGTTATATTTTTTTTGACAGGTATCTATCGTCAGAGTGAAGACATCACAATGCAGATTGCTAGATGCAATAGAGATTCTGAGTGTGGGAAAGTGACGCGGGCTAAGCTATATAAAGAGGCTGTTTCCAGTCTCGTTATTCCACATACAGCTCCAGGTCTTCCAACCATCTCGAAATCAACATAACCCAGAACTTCTATATTCGAAAATACATTAATACTACCAACAAAAATGACCGCCCCAAATCCCAACCCTGGTAACTTCGCCAACCGCCCAGAAGATGAGGTGAAGGATATCGCTAGCAAGGGTGGTCAGAGCAGCCATTCAGGCGGCTTTGCCAGTATGGATCCTGGTAAACAGGTATAGCCAATTCCTTGCAAGCAGTAATATGATCGGGAAAAAAAATCGTTGACTTGATACAGCACGATATCTCGTCTCAGGGAGGACACGCTTCGGGTGGGTCTTTTCAGCCTGGCGAAGAGCGTGCTCGTGAAGCCGGACACAAAGGTGGCTCTCGCACTGGAGGTGCTGACGACGATCAATATTAGCCGCCGTCCCACGGCTGGCCAGAGGAGTAACGTGGAAGAGAGTTGACATGAAATGATGTCAAAGGAGGATGCGAAATGGGTCCTGAAAATCACTGTATTCCAAATATACGTAATGCAAAGCAAATAAAGGCAATTTTTTGGAGTCACTCTGTGTATGAATGTTTACTAGTAGTGGTAGGATATGTTGATTTGACGGTCACATTGATAATAACATTGGAAGATATTATGTTCTAAAAGTCTAACGGATTTATCATCACCATCATAATTATGAGATCATTTTTCAATAGTTTAAAGGGGGCCTTTTCTGTAGAAGTAGATGAGCTTATGTAGTGGATAGCATATCTATTGATCTAGAAGTCACGCATTGACACTACACGAGTGAGCGAGACACCAATCTACTGGCTCTAGATATCTTCTATAAAGGCCACCCGTATAGAAACATGGCTGTATTTCAGTCATTGGTATTGGTGCATTGTAAAATGTACTACAGCTGCTATTACCTCAGCTTTTTCGTTGCAAAGCACTTCTAATAATGGCAGATAAAAGCTCTTCGAAAGATATCCCATTCTTCTTGGCTGACACCGTTAACGGAGAATAACATGGAAGAAGACCGGAAATAGGATTGACCTGTGTTTTCAAGTCGTCAGCTGTATGGCCGGAGGTACAAAGGGTAGATGGCAGAGAGTGACCTCTAATATATTCGGAACACTGTTTGGGTCGTCATTATCGAACCGGATGTCCACCCGCCCAGCATCACGACACAACAGACTTTTCCAAGCATCCAAAGCTACCTTGCATGCAGCATTGATCTGTGAGTCCTCTACTGTGGCCATTTCATAGTCGCAGGCACTCAGACGAGCTCCATTGTCGCTAGCATTATTAGACTTGGACTCTTTAGTAGCAAAATCCAATATGCAATGACAATCCGTTTCATTGCTGTCACAGTCTTTGAGGTGCCTCCCCCAGATATGTTCTCGAATACCAATGACGCGGCTATCTTGCCCCGTGCCTAATATGCTAACGGTGAATTCTCGACCAGAAAGGAAAGGTTCCAATATGATAGGTTGACCCGGATATCTCGTTTTCAGTTCCCTTAGTGCTTCATCTAACTCGGTAGGATTGTTGATTTTGTTGAAGTTTCCGATACCCTTCGATGACCCTTCGGTTGCTAATTTTGCAAAGAGAGGATAGGATGTCAGACCAGTAGGCAAGTTAGGGTAGCTCGCATCGAGGCTATCAGCAGCGACCACATAAAACGGAGCAGTTGGAATATTCAAATGCTTCAGCATAACCTATTATACAATAAGTTGAATAAGATTAGAATCCTCCCTCCGAAAACAAAAGGAACAGAGAAATGTCGGGCCACCGCACCTTCGTATGCGTTTTGTCCTGACACAGCGCCATCGTGGCAGCATCGGCAAACGTGAATGGGATTTGGTACGCCTCTAGTAGAGCCGGGACCTGAAATTCCCTTGATTTTCCACAAAAGCCCTGCGACATGTTGAACACCAAGTCCCAATCCCGATGCTTGCTGGCCGCCAGCTGCTGGGCCAGCGAGTGGATGCCCAGGACAAGTGTCACCCTGTGATTCAAGCTCTGGAGAGCTGCTAAGACCTGCTCGATTTCGCCATTATGTGGAAAAGCCGCACACTCATCTTCTGAATATCCATCGTTCAGGTAATCAGACCGTCTTTCGGCTACTAAAGCTATACTGATACTAGGCATATCTGAATGTGGCATCTTGTCAAGTATCAATTGTTGGATGCAAAAGTGAAAGGCTTTCACATAACCTGTCGATATTTATTTTACAGATAGGGTTCTTCTAATTTTGTTGAGCTGAAAACGTCATAATCGAAGAGGTGTAATGACATCACCAAGGCTGTGGGGAAGGATCCTGCTTTTTGGCTTTTTGCATCGTATCTCTCCCATTTATCTAGCAAAATGGGCCAACTAATTGTTGGATTAAATTTACAAGATGCGATTACGTGAGTACTTTGAATCTTGTTTTCGCTTTAAAATCTATTTTGGCTATCACTTGCCGTTTTCGGCAATTCTCAAAGCAGTACATAATATTACATAATATCCTCAGTACTTCCCCCAGGGCCAAATTTTTCTCCTATTCTCTTAATTTCATTCCCATCTGACATTTGTCCCGCGATATCCATCGACTTTTTTTTGCGATACATATAAGAATATGATGTCGCATAATGCTCCCGTCGACCTGTTAATTGTCGGAGCAGGGCCCTCAGGGCTGATGGCCGCATGCTGGGCAACCAAGTACGACATTTCAGTTCGAATAATTGACCAAAAACCGGGACGAACGCCAACAGGGCACGCCGACGGGCTTCAAAGCCGTACTTTAGAGATCTTGGATAGTTTCGGTCTTGTCGAACCGATTCTAAAACAAGGTATGGCTGACGTTGAATCGTGCTACTGGGTAAGAAACCGAAAAAAAAAAAAAAAAAAGAAAAGAAAAGAAAGAAAAGAAAAGAAAATGCAAAAGAAAGAAAGAAAGCGATCATTTATTACGAGATGTGGGTTAATGTGAAGTAACAGGGACCAACTCGCTCAGAGATAATGGATAATATCCAACGCTTTCAAAAGAAGGCGTCCAATGACGCGGAGAAGTCCAGATTTGGGAAAGTCCTGTTGAATCAAGGAGCTATAGAGCAGGTATTCCTTGACTTTTTGGAAGAACAGCAGAATATTAGCATCGAGATGCATAAAAAGGCGGAGAGCTTACAAATCGCCTCGATTGGTGACGACGATGAGGGCTTTCCTGTATCTCTGGGGATCAGGCATACCGGACAAGGTATGTTGAATATTTGTCTTATGTATTTCTTATATATGTGTTCTACCCCTTGACTAAACAAACTGCACAGGCGAAAAGGGCGAAACCGAGAGCATGGAAACCATCAATGCACGCTATCTTATCGCATGTGATGGCGCGCATAGCTGGGTTAGAAATGAACTAGGTGTTTTGTTTGAAGGGCACTCTGATGATTCCACTTGGGGGGTCCTGGACATAGTCCCTATAACAAAATTTCGTGCGTCGAATCCACTCTCTTTTCTTGCGAAAAGACTTTGCCTTGGAGCTAGCAATTAACTGGCCCATCAGCTGATATACGGCAGTCCTGTGCCATTCAGTCAACCGTTCATGGTAGTATTATGACGGTACCAAGAGAAAAAAGACTTGTCCGGTTTTATATTCAGCTTCTTGGAAGACAGGAACAAGAGGCTGTGCAGCCATCGAAGGATCTACCACAAGCTTTGGTAGAAACCGCGGAGAAGATAATGGCACCTTACAGTCTAAAGTACGAGATCTGCGATTGGTGTTCTCTATATACAGTAAGTATATATATGTTTCGTTTATGGAAAAACTGACTAATTGAACACAAGGTAGGGCGCCGGTTAGCTAAAACTTACAGACCTCATGATCGGTATGAACACCCCCTTTCAGGTCTTGTATCTCATATTAATGGCGTCAAAAGAATATTCCTGGTCGGAGATGCTGCTCACACTCATTCACCAATGGGGGGGCAAGGTATGAATGTGTCCATCCAGGACTCATATAACCTGATTTGGAAAATAGGAGCAGTACTTGCAGGCCAAATGGACCCTTTTATCCTGGCGACTTATGAGAGTGAAAGACGGCCTGTAGCTGAAAAGCTTATGACTTTGGATTCTCAGCTGGTACAGGAATACGAATATGAGGGAACCAAAGACCCTAGATACATATCACAAGCTCGTGACTCCTATGCCGGATTCATGTCAGGTGTTGATGTGAAATATGGATATAGTTCATTAGTCGACAACAGAACAGGAGATGGTGCTACTAGTCTTGCCAAACACATCACCCTTGGTATGCGTATACCATCGACTTCATTGGTTTACCACTGTGATGGTACCCATGAGTACCTCGGGCGAAGACTGAGGAGTGATGGATCGTGGAGGTTGTTGGTATTCCCAGGCACGTTGCACGAAAAAGAGAGGATGGAAAAACTACATGCGTTCGCAGCTGTCTTCATCGACCTGTTTCAGATGAAATCGCGACGAAGGAAGCTTGCAGCCAACTATCCCTCCTTTTTTGCGGAGCCTATCCTCATATATTCAAGTCGACAGAGCGCAGTAAACTTGTTAGATCTTCCTGACATATTTCATCCGTTTGATGATCGATTGGGGTGGGATTATTGGAAAGTATTTGTCGAAGATGAACGGGATCCAGCTTATCAAATGTACGGTATTGAAAGAGAGGGGCCTTGCTGCCTTGTTCTTTGCCGTCCAGACCAGCATGTTGCCTGGATAGGAAGTACGGATAATACCAACGATCTGAAAACCTACATCTCGGAGATGGCTTGTAATAGCCCGACGGGGCCACGAGACTCACAAATTGGAGTCGAGGTTTATTGATAATTCGTTAAGAAGAGTGATTGCACATGTCACAAGTCTGGTTCATGATTGCGTTGGTGTATACTATGTTCAATTTCATATCCTATATATCTAGTGACTGAAAGACCGACAGGAGGAGTCGATTTATCAGCGTTGAGAAAAAGCAATGAGTAACATAATTTCAGGTATTTACAAGAAGGTATGAATTGCAGTCCTGATATGGTAGTCACTTACTCGAACTATTGTTGGCAAGTATTTTTCAGGTATTTTTTGTGGTGTTAATGATTATCATTCGTTCAATAGATTCTAAACATGATTTGCTCACGACCAACTGATTATGTTATTGGGTCTCCAAGCTGCTGAGCACTACGTTTTTCTTCGATCATTCTAATGTAACTGGACTTGAAATATATTAAGTTTAGAAATTAAGTTTAGAAATACTTGCCAAAATTTTTTAATGGGAATCGATAAATTGTGGCTTTTTTTTTTGGGACGATGCGAACAACACCTGACGTAGACATTCCATCAAATACCAATTGTAGTGGCGACACCGCCGTATCCACATTGCGCATCATTGAAATCTCATCATTGATGTTACCGCTGAAACAGCTAATATATAAGCGAGTCCTAGGGAAAATGTTCCATTTCATGTCCGCCAGCATAACCTACACTGAAAATACAACTGTTTTGTATCCACGTGATTTTTTCCATCAAAGTGTGAAGAGGGCAAAACTGCAAAATGGCCGAAAAGGTGAATAATGATCAGTTCAAACTGGACAATCTTTTCAATGTGAAAGGCAAAGGTACAGCTATTTTTAACATCCTATACCCTCCAGAGGAGTATGCTAATCATGGGGTACGAATGATTAGTGGCACTGGTAACGGGCGGTGGCTCCGGCATTGGCCTGATGGCCACACAAGCCCTTGCCGTCAACGGTGCTAAAGTGTATGTTGTTGGCCGCACTCAAGAGAAACTCGATCGTGTGGCCGAGTTATACGGCAAGGGCATAGACGGCCAAATCATCGCGTTGCCGTCGGCCGACGTGTCCACCAAGGAAGGTGTGGCACAAGCACATAAGGATTTCGAGGCCCGAGAAAAGCATCTCTCTATTCTCATCAACAACGCCGGAATATCCAGCTCTACAACGGAAGACACTGAGCGTGATACTCCTCACGGGCTTCGCGAAACGCTCTTTGACCAAGATGGGCAGACTGTAGAGGACTGGCAAGCAGTGTACCGAACCAACGTTTGCCAGCTCTATTTCATGGCCTCAACATTTCTGCCATTGTTAAACAAAGGGACCGAGGTTGAATATGGCTGGTCTAGCACCGTGATTAACATATCGTCGATTTCCGGTATTGTGAAGCTTTCCCAGCATCATTTCAGCTACAACACGTCAAAAGCGGCAGCTATTCATTTGACAAACATGCTTGCACATGAAGTGAGCTCATCTGGCCTTAAAATCAGAATTAATAATATTGCCCCAGGCGTCTTCCCGAGTGAGATGACGACACAAGGGAGCAATGAAGCCCAGAAGAGCGCTCTGCCCAAGGAAAAGTATGAAAACAAAATTCCAGCCGGAAGACCCGGGAATGATAGGGATATGGGGAATGCGGTGCTCTTTGCAACTTCAAATCAATACGTTAATGGGCAGACGATTGTGGTGGATGGAGGTTACGTTCTGTCGGCGGGTAGCCTTTGATTATCTGTAATTATATAGGTCTACTGCTAGTGGTTGGCTTCATTCGGATTAGTGTACTAAGTGAAATCATTCAATACATATATTGTTTATAGTATTTTGCCGAGGCTTTACACATGTCCTTGTTAATGTAGTTTGCACCTACTTCCCCTGCAGACTAACAATTATTCGGCAGTACTACGAGCTTTCGCGCACACAAAACCTAACACAAACACTTATCATCCGCCGTTATTTATGTATATTTTTGGCTTTCTGTAGAAAGCGGTGCCACCTATATCAGTTGGATCCATAAATGATCATCCTTGGATCCTCGGTGGATCGTGCCGTACATCCACGGACCTTAACTCTAATAAGTAAAAGGGCTTATCGTATCTTATAAACTAATCAAAGTGCGCTGATCAGCCAACTGATGTCATAATGAACAGCTCATGAGAGAATTTGCAAACAACAGGAAAGTTGGCTACAAGACAAAGAAGCTATAAAATAGGCAGTCTGACAACAGACGAGGTACTTTGGATAGAGTTGTTCCTATTTACTTATCTAGACCAAGACGATACCAACGTGAAACAATGCCTTCCTATGCCGACTATCAGTCAATGAGTGCTACTGCCATTGGGCAGCAGCAAATCACCGACATCAAGAATGGTAAAAAGGACAATGATATTGAGATCAAAGTGGTCGCGTCTAAAGCCAAAGTCACCTCGCAGCGCCTGCCAGCCACCTTCACTGACCAGTTCATTAAGAACCCAGGGTTGGCCCGCAGTAACCTAGCAGTGTCGGTGGACAAGCCGAACGGAGACCTAGAGTGGAGGAGCAGGGTTAAAAACTATGTGAGTCTTGAGTGTTTTCGTCTCATTCCCTCGCACTTTTCCCCCTCCGAATTGCTTATTCAATCTCATGAACGCATGGCAGACTACTCTTCAACAACACATCTTATTCTGGGATTCAGATGAAGATGGGCAAATCTTCCCGTGGGATGTCTACAATGGCTTCCGCCAGTTGGGATTCAATATACTATTTTCGATTTTCGCCGTTCTCGTCATTAACATCAACTTCTCCTACCCGACACGGTTGGCGTATAGCTGGTTTCCAGACCCGTGGTTCCGAATATATGTGCATAGCGTGCACAAGGCAAAGGTGTGTTGCCTTTGAATGAAACTTTTTTTTTCTTTCTTTTTTCCTTGTCTCTTTCTTCTTCTTCGTTCCTGGCTGACTGATTTCTTAGCATGGCTCGGACAGCGGTACCTACGATCCCGAAGGTCGCTTCGTTCCACAGCAATTTGAGAATATCTTTTCCAAGTACGATGGCGACAGTGATGGTGCATTGACGCTGTCAGAACTTTTTAAGCTCATGCATGGCCATCGTTGCGCTGCTGATCCGTTCGGGGTAACTAGTTTTGTCCAAGAATAATTCAGAAGAACACCTTAGGTACTGACTAGCAATTTAGTGGGGGGCAGCGTTCTTCGAATGGGGATCAACCTGGCTTCTGATTCAGAAGGAAGGGAAAGTCTTTAAAGAAGATCTACGCGGAGTGTATGATGTTAGTTCCTGTTCAATTGAGTCGTGAACATGGAATAAGGGGACTGACTATTGCAGGGCTCGCTGTTTTGGAAGATTCGGGAACAAAGACAACAGAAACATTGAAGTTAAGCTGGTCTTGATAAACTTGCCTTTAGAGATGAGCCTATTAGCGACCTTTTTCGCGACTTCACGACAATCGGAGCCGCAGCTTTCTCGCCCACCCAAGTGTTTGTTCGCTCTTAGCATAGTTAGATATTTATGTTCTTGCACGATGTACGCATTTGATGACGGATCTATCGGTAAAGGCTGATACAGGCTCCTAGGCGAGGCAAAGGTCGCCCGTAAAAATATGATGATGACTATAATTAAAGCTACATGGATATTGATAGTCGTAGTAGTCTGCGTATGGCTAGTGTAGTGAGATGTCAAGGTAAATGAAACCATCTACCTAGACACTGTAGTTACCAGCGTTCCTGAATAATGTTGCCTGGAGAGGACAGAATCTGAGGCAACAACGCGTCCATCATCCCATAACATGCTCAGCTCATAGCCTTATTTATAGACTTGTGAATACGAAGTAGACTTACTACAGCCGACAATCAAGTCTCTATCTCATGCCAAGGCCACGGTGCGCCCATGTCTATAATCAAAGTGGAGATATGGATTTGTCTGGCTCTAATTTCCCCCATCAATTGATCAATGCTACTTTTGGGAAATAAAATAAAAACAACAACCGTGCATCAAGACAAGGCAAAGAAGTTTCGTCTGGCAACCACTTATGCGCTATTTTTTATAATCATTACATGTACTCCCCTGCCTACATTATCTTGAGTCTCTCTGGAGTAGCCACGAGGACTCAATACGGCCAGCCATACGAAAGTATAAACGAGTACATGCCCTCAGCTACTAGGATATAAGTAGAAAGACACTTCAAATATTGCTTCAGCAATTCAAACCACAAGTCAAGGAGCTTCCAAGTCTTTGCGACTGGGCACAATTCTCCAACACCACCCACAGCACGCCCTATCGCGACCATTTTCTTCATATAAAAGATATTTGCCCGTCTCGCGCTCGTCTTCATGTTCATCCACGCACGCACCCACTGCGACCCTTTTCTTGGACTTGCGTTTGACGACTCCTCCGATGCCGACTATTTCCTGCTGGAAATACCCCGGCGTATCGTCGTGCTGGACATTATCGGGCCTGCCTTGGGGCAAGCCCCAAGGAGTGAGTTCTTGATCGCTATGCGTATGGGCATCATGACCATGATTGTGAGGATCCGGTGTCGCCATCATCGAATCGTCTGCTTCAGAATCAACCTCGACTTCGATAACTTGAGCGGCCAGACAATCCATGCCTTTCCCACACTTGACACCCTGACAGCCTTCTCCAATGCCGGTCCCGAGACCACCCCCAAGATACGTGCTATAATGAGTTCTCCAGGTCCAAATACGTCGGTAGGTTGTATCTCTATTACGCAATGAATGGCCACATTTCTGACACAACCAAACTGCATTCTCGCATTCACAAGGACTGCGGGCAAAAGCCGAGTACGTAAACGCGGGTGGAGTGGCTGTATGCTGGCCGGATTCAGAGTTGGATGTCCATTTCTCCGGCGATAGATGGTCAACAAGCGGTGCTGTTTGACAGGTGGCGCAAAGGCGACGGAGTCGATTCTTTAGCATCACCGCGCTAGGAGGTTTGATCGTGCAGTTCTGAATGCCATCAGCTAACAAGAAATCACTGGCCGACTAGCTATCTCAACTGACCCTGCAAACCACCCGGCCACATCTTCGACAATCGCCCACCATATCGCGAGCGCATTTTCCAATTTTGCCACTCGTGAGTCTTCCAGCATCAGCATTGCTCTGATTCATCATCCAAACAACATGCTTTATGCTTTCCGGTATCGCAGCTCCCTTGGCCAATAGTTCGTTCAAAGTTTGTATATATTCGTTTTCGCAGCGTAGGGTTCGTTTGATGAGCTGATCACGGAATGGCATCAAGTTGGCTCGGTATTGGCGGCATGTTCTAGAGAGGGCATCGAGGCTATTCAAGTCCAGGTATCGAGCTAGTTCCCTAATAAAACTAGAGGCCATTAGTATTGACACGAGGACGATAAAAACGAAAATCTCACGGATAGCAACTCAAAGAGCGACCAAAGGCATCCAAATTGAGGGTTTCCGCTTGTCCTGTTGACTCGATCGACCTCGACGCGCTGTCGCGTCCTGCAGCAATGTTGATACTGCTCGACAGGTTGCTCGTATCAGCGTACTTTGTGGTCGCAGTAGACGCAACGGCCTTTCTATTCGACTGTATATCCGAGTGGAATGCAGGCCCAAAATCCTGCGGGCGGTGGTGATGCACGTCATTGTACGAATCCTCCTCATCGTAGTCGACAAAAACCACCATCCTGTCCCAGGGACACTACGCGAAAAAGATCCAACCAGCTCATACGAGCTAGATAAAGCTGAAGGCTATGGCAAGTTGAGATGAAAACATGAGATGCAGCATCGTTGTCTTAAGATGGTGATTCGGAAAGAGTCATTCCGCCAAGGTTTGGGATGCGGGGTCTGTTCGATGCCTCGGGCTTCCCATGCCGCGCATTCCTCATTACATGGTAGCGTTTCAGCTTAATTCTTCTCCTCACAGACACCAGAAAAATACGTCCTGGTTTATGCTAATCTTCGCGAACACCCAGGGTGTTCGAGGCACAATAATTATGGCAAAAAAGAAGAAGAAAAAAAAAGGGCGATCGACCAGAGCTTTCCTACGTATGTAATTAGGTTAGTACAATTATATGCTAAGACCCAATAGGAGGCTATATTTATGATCTCCTCATATAAAGTCTAACATGCGTCCAGCTTCTCATACAATTTCTCAGAAGCTATATAACTAGTGAGGGTATATCAAAAATTTGAAACCTTGACGGATCATGTGATATATGTCATATAAATACGTATGTGTTATATGATATGCGTATTTAGATTAGTATAACATAAGAGTCATATGATAAGGCTATTCTATAATAGGAAAAGTTTGATATTCTTTTTCTTACTATACCTATTATGGAAGTTAATTTATACAATATCTATTTCAAAATACTTAGTAGTAGGTAGATAAAAACGTAAATCTTATTTCTTAATTTAGATAAGTGCATCAGTTATGTAATTTGAATGCCTTTGTTTTTTTAAATTTGAAATTTGCTAAGAAGAAAATTATATGATATTATATTTCTACTAGTCTATAAATAGAAATTAGTGGGTTAAATTTTGATTTATCTTCCTAGGTATTAGTGTATCATGTGATGGCAAAGTCATATAACTTGATAAGATTTCAAAATTCTAAAGGTAAACCCTTGCTAGGTCTATGGCTTCTAAGAAATTGTATGAGAAGCTGGATATAATTTATACTCTATATAAGTAGATCACAAGTACGGTCCTCTATTGGGTCTTAGTATATAATGGCACTAACCTAACTAGGAAAGCTCTGGCCGATCGCCTGTTTCTTTTTTTTGGCATAACCGTCGTGCCCGCATGTTCGGCGGTCCTCCGATTCTAGTCCTCCGCTTATCGAGCAAGATAGCCTTTCGGCCGACTTCGGAAATGAGGGGTTTGTTATACGAGAGGCCCACGTATAGCATGGGTTGGGAATCGCGTATCCCCTGGAAATTATTCTCATCAATAACCGTTTTTGTTACTTGCTGCCTTTGACTGCTCCAATCCGTTTGCCAGGAGAATACTGTTCTGTTTCCGACAAGGCTCAATATGACGCTCACGTCTAAGGCAATCTACCCTGGTGGAGGGCATGCATTCATCAATTTTCCGAGTAGAAGAAGCACGGTTCATAGTACAAATGGCATTGTAGCTTGTACTCAGCCTTTGGCTGCTGCTGCAGGCCAAAGGATTCTTAGAGAAGGCGGAAATGCAGCGGTATGTCAATTGCAATACGATGGTTGCATGAGTCTGACGTTTTCTAGGATGCTGCTGTAGCAACTGGTATTCGCCGATATTCCACCATCTTTATGCTGAAACTCTAGCTAAACCAAATCCATAGCTGCCGCTCTGAACGTTACCGAACCAAGCTCAACGGGTATTGGAGGGGATATGTTTTGCCTTTTCTACAATGCGGAGACAAAAAAAATCAGCGCCATGAATGGCTCCGGCCGCTATGCAATGAAAGCCACTTTGGAAGATGTCCGCCGAGACTTGGGATTGTCTCCGGAGGATCCAGGCGCTATTCCTCTGAAAAGTGCTCTTGCCGCCACAACGCCTGGTGCTGCAGCAGGATGGGTGGACACTATCGAGAAATTTGGCAGTGGTAAGCTGTCATTGCAGCAGATATTGGCACCGGCCATCGAATTGGCGGAAGAAGGGTTCCCAGTTTCCGAATTGTCATCACATTTCGTAAGGACTTTACTTTCAGCTGGGTTTATCAGCACAAGCATAAGCTGACTCCACGTCTCTAGTGGCAAGAAGGCGAGCAGCAGGTCCGTAGTGCGTCCCCAAATTTCAGAGAGATGCTCAAAAACGATGCTTCTGCAAAAGATGGAGTGAGGGCACCTCAACCAGGGGAGATTATGAAAAATCCCACACTCGGCCAAACATTCCGGGCTCTAGCTGCGGAAGGAAAAAAGGGCTTCTACGAAGGCCGTGTAGCGAATGAGATAGTTAAAGTTGTCAGAGACCTGGGAGGCTATCTCACATTGGACGATTTGAAGAGCCATGCCGAGATTGGTAGCCAAGAGGTTGACGCCATCTCATTGACATTTAGCGGGCAAGGTGTGGGTAAGAAACAAGGTCATAGCAACCCCGAAAACGGCGTAGAGATATGGGAGCACCCTCCAAATGGCCAGGGTATCGTTGCCTTGATGGCATTGGGTATTTTAGAGGAACTAGAGCGCTCGGGAAAGATCCCTCACTTCACGCCAGAGCAACACAACTCTGCAGAGTACCTCCACGCGGTGATTGAGAGCCTGCGAATCGCGTTTGCTGATGCTAGTTGGTGGGTGACGGATCCGGATGTTGTGAAAGTTCCCACGCATGAGCTCATCTCTCGCTCTTACCTGGCAGAGCGTGCAAAGCTGTTCAATGCTGAGAAGGCGACCGATATCCTGGACCATGGAAGCCCGGCTCACAATCACTGCGACACTGTCTACTTTGCAGTCACGGACAAGGATGGCAATGGGATTTCGTTCATCAACAGCAACTATGCTGGCTTCGGAACCGGCATTATCCCCGCAGGATGCGGCTTCACCCTGCAAAACCGGGGCTCCAATTTTTCCCTTAGCCAAGGACACCCGAATGTCCTGGCCGCAGGAAAACGCCCTTATCATACTATCATTCCGGCGATGATCACCAATCTGGACGGCTCGCTTCACTCTGTGTACGGAGTCATGGGTGGCTTCATGCAACCACAGGGCCATGTGCAGGTTCTATTGAACATGCTGGCATTCGGGTACGACCCCCAAGCGGCATTGGATTCCCCGCGCATCTGCATCGGTGCGGGGATGCCTGAGGCAGGGAAGGAATTGGACCGCACAGTCTATCTGGAAGAGGGAATCAGTGAGGCGGCAGTCCAAGGATTGCGCAAGCTGGGCCACCAAGTTCAAGTACTGAAGGGGCATGAGCGGGGCATGTTTGGACGTGGACAGTTGATCAGGGTACACCAGGATGACGGGAAGTTGATCTACAGCGCCGGAAGCGACCCCAGGGGCGATGGTATGGCTATTCCGATGTAGGGCGATTCTTATTGTTATTTCTGTATGTCATAGCTGCGGTTTGCTCGTCTGATTGGGCAATGCGACGACTACTTGAAAAGGAATAAAAAAAAGCCCGCATATAGAAGCTACGAGAACAGGACCTCCTGATCTTTTTTCCAGGCTGACGGCGGTTAAGGCTATCATTCCAGCCAATACGGTCACAGGAGATGTCTTAAGAAGAGCTAAACCTTGCTAAATAATGCATCGAAAATGCACAATGTTAGAGTAACTACGTAGTTTACTGCAGCAGAGCAGGTTTCATGCATAACTTATTAGATAAGGTCGGCAGAGACCGGATTGAATCATGAGCGAATGCGTCTACGTACATACTATCTTGATCATGCATAAAGTCGTCATCTGTATCAAAATCTCCAAGTAAGGAGGCATGAGATGCCAAAAATTGAGTAGTACGGAGCGCATAGTGAAGGCATGGGCCTCTGGAAGCTTGTGACAATCCATGGCCAGGAGTCCAGCGGTGCCTGATGACAGGCACCATTAATCAAATTGTCGCACGTAAACATAAATTTCCCTGTCCCCTGTTGGTACCCAGGGCCAGCAGTCAAAAAGGGGCATGGGAATGAATGCAGCTTGACGGCGCGGTGAACGCTGTATCGCGCATCTCGAAGGCGGTGGCCAATCACGGGCTGCCAGAGCATCGCATGGAGCGGCCCGTTGCGCCTAATGCGCTTTCCGTTTTCGGAAGCCCTGTGGGGCAGCTCGGCTTCCTTCCTCGTGTGAATCTTCTCTCTCTCTCTCTCTCTCTCTCTCTCTCTCTCTTCCACCTCTCTTTTCATCTCTTCTTCCTGACTGGTTTGTTTGATGACTGATACGTGCGATTGGCAATTTCCCCCTGGGTCCCCATTTGAGACATCGATGATGACCTGACAAAATGGACTGAAAAGGGACTGACTGGGCACGCAAACGCCCACCTTTAGCAAGCAGTACTATGTCCAATCCGCCGTGGGCCCAAATCCCAAATTTGGTGGGGAATTATGCAGGACGTTTCGCTTCACTTTGACAAGCCACTCATCTGGCATGGTTCCCCCGTGAGTTAATTATTTGGGCCAGCTTGTCGGATCTCAACTTCCATCGACCTGCATGACCTGGCTGTCGCTCCTATTGGTGCCATTCGCTCAACGTTGGGCACAAACGTTCCTCGCATCGATCAGTGATGCTATCACCAACATAATGCCACTTCTTTTGTAGAATGTCTAATGGGGACAGTTGGACAAAAACACACCACCACTCCGTCCAAGATGAAATTGTCCCGAAAAGTGACTTGGACAAGGTGTTTGCTGTCCACAGAGCTGGACGCTGTTGCCAAGTCAACTCAGTGGGGATAGTCATCGAAGGATAGTTGTCACTTACACCAAACCGTGAATAGTCCTCTTTGTCAGCGCTGTCAAACGGATAAATCCAAGGCCCCACGCCTTCAATGTGACCCATCAGGTGACGATGCGCTCTTGCCGGAGCAAAAAGGGCCGCTATGGTTCCCCTCCGCCCTGTGTTAGAAGCGGGTTTATGCATCATTATGTCTTTGATGAGGATCATGGGCCCAAAGACGTGGCGCCAATCGCAACGTTAATGCAAAGCCAGCCCAAATTAGGTCGTTAGCCCGTCAATCTGTTGCATTATTTGCCCAAGGGGGGAAGAGTTCATTGTTTGTGGGAGGCCCAAAATCCCAATCACCAAATTAAAAAAAATTGCTTTTTGGTCGGTAATCCCAAGAATGTGACACCACGTCGTCGGATATATCAACCTTACTCGTTCTTAGGACGGGGATTTGTACTTTGACCATTACCAAATCTCATCAATCATTCCATGTTCTGATCGTTGCAGCAACCCCCCCCGATGTTAATTTGCTTCTTTCCATCGCCACACGCGTCTTTCCCCGATCCAATCACTCGTGATTCGTGATCTTCACGAGCATGTCTAGGAAGAAGAATAAGAAGAAGACCACCTTCAACCCCTTCCCCTCTGAAGAGCCCAAAGCCCATGTAGATGGCAACAATGCAGTACGCAAAACTTCCTCCATACCAGTACCAGAAGTGTGGAGGACACCATTATCAATCGTATAATCCTCACACTCTGGGCTACACATATCACCCTATTATTCCCAAGCCTACCACCCCTACACCACCGGAGAAAGACAACGAGGAAGTTACTGACCCCGAAACCGAAAAGGAGAACACTGAACAGGCCGCCGAGCAGGCCGTTGAAGAGAGCCCGCCTGCCCTTGCCGAAGAGTCATCCGCACCTCAAGATGAAGGTAAGGTGATCATATCATTTATGAGTCAATACTACTAACTAGCCTTTTTGTTTGTAGCCACGAATTCTGCAGAAGCAGCACCTGAGGCAGAGACAGCGGAGGCGGCCGCCGAGCCTGAGCAAAAGGCGGATAATGCTGAAAGCCAAGAGAAAGTCCCCGATGCTTCTGGAGACGCGAGTCCACCATCAGAGGAGCCAAAAGAACCTGGAAATGATGCTTCTGGGGCTGATGAAACAACTGAACCTGCAGCCGAGGAACAACCTGCAGTAGAGGAATTCCCACCAGAAGGCGATCCCTCGGGAGAGGTCTCGCCCACTGAGGATGTAACCACGGATGAAGGAACATCAACAGAGCCGCCGGCAGAAGAAATACCAGCACCGGCAGAAGAAGCCTCAGGAGAGGAGCCGCCAGCAGAAGAGTCGCCAGCTGGAGAACCAGCTGCCGAAGTAGCGCCAGCAGAGGAAGCCCCTGCAGAAGAAACACCGACAAAAGAAACCCCAGCAGCGGAGCCTCCTACAGAAGAAGCTCCTACAGAAGAAGCTCCTACAGAAGAAGCTCCTACAGAAGAAGCTCCTACAGAAGAAGCTCCTACAGAAGAAGCTCCTACAGAAGAAGCTCCGGAAGAAGCTCCCGCAGAGGTGCAACCAGCCGGAGAACAGCCTTCAGAAGAAGCCCCAGTGCAAGATGAACCGGCAGAGAAAGCTCCGGAAGAACCTTCAACGACAACCGACGAAGCCTCGAAAGAGGAGGAACCTGTTGCAAGCACCACACTAGAAACAAAGGATGAAGTTCTAAAAGAAGAATTGGGCGGGTTCAGCAAGAAATCCAAAAAGGACAAAAAGGGGAAAAAGAAGAAAGGCGCTGCGGCGGCAAAGGTCCAGGACATGCCCGTAGAACAAGCGGAGCCAGACAAAGCAGCTTCACCAGAACCTACCCCTGAAGCTGAAGAGTCCAGTAAAGCGCCAGAACCAGCACCAGAGACCGCGGGGAAAAAGAACAAAAAGAAGAAGGATAAAAAGGGCAAGAAAAAGGGAGCTGCGTCTGCCGAACCTGCCGCTGAAGAAACACCATCTGCTGAAGAACCGCCTGCGGAGGAGCAACAAGCAGTCTCAGAATCGCCAGCGGAAATGCCTACAGAAGACAAGTCAGTCGAAGAAACAACTCCTGCAGACGAACCAGTAGCTGAGGAACCAGCTATCGAAGAAGCCTCTGGAAAAGAGCATGCCGCTGAAGAGCCTCCTGTTGAAGAAACCGCTCCAGAAGAACCAGCTGCTGAAGACGCCACAGCTGAAGCAACTCCCGCCGCAGAACCAGTCACTGAAGAGCCTTCTTCTAACGATGACTCTACTGAAGCAGTTGCCCCTGAAGAACCAGCTGCTGAGGTACCATCTACCGAAGGAACAGCTCCAGAAGAACCAGCTGCTGAAGAGGCCCCTGTTGAAGCTGCTATCGAGGAACCGGCTACCCAAGAACCTGTCACAGTAGAAGCCCCTGCTGTCCAGGAAACTGTTGCTGAACATGCTCCTGCTGAAGCTGCTGCTGCCGCCGCTGAGGAGCCAGGTGTTGAAGGACCCGTCGCTGAAGAACCAGCTACCGAAGAGTCAACCGCCAAAGAAATAACTACAGAAGAATCTTCCGCCGAAGCTGTAGAAGGACAACTGATCGATGATATACCTGACGCCTGGGATATGGATGACGATATTGGTGAGACCGAAGCTCCTGAAGAATCATCTAAAAACGATGAACCAGGGAAAGACGGCGAGAATGGTAGGAAAAATAAAGCTTCCAACTCCAAATAACTTTGTGGCTGACGTTCCTAGATGATGAGAATTTCCCCGAATGCGACCCATCTGCAGAGCTGGACAAAGTAGAGGCTGAGAAAGAAGCCGAGGCTAAGCAAGCAGAGGAAGACGCTGAGGAAGCTAGCTCCCAGGCAGCAGACCATGCAGATTCACCATCACAACTTGACAATGGAAATTGGGATGATGCAGAAGATGTCAACCAGGCTGAACCTGTAGCTGAAGAAGATTCTGCAATAAAAGAGGAGTCTAAAGCTGAAGACGACGTGGCGCCACTAACCCAAGAAACCGAGGAAGCAAACCAGGAAGGATCTACGCCTGTCAACGCCGAAGAACCAGAAGCTTCTGGTGACGGAGAAGAGGCTCCTGGGAGTGAACCCCAGGCAGAGGTAGCTGCCGCAGAACCTGCAGCTGAAGGAGACAACTTTGCGGAAGCTGAAGTCGAGGAAACGCCTAGCCAAGAAGCAGTTGCGGAACCCGACGACGGTGTGAGAGAGGCGGTGAAGGAGGCTCCAAATGTGGAAGAGGATACACAGCCAACCGAGGAACCTGGCACAGCAGCCGCCGAGGTGGTCGACGTAGAAGAAAGGCCTGCAGAAGAACCAGCTGAAACCGTTGAGCCGGCCGCCGAACCCGATGAACCTGCTGCCGAACCTGCTGCCGAACCTGCTGCCGAACCTGCTGCTGAGCCTGCTGCTGAGCCTGCCGCTGAGCCTGCCGCTGAGCCTGCCGCTGAGCCTGCCGCTGAGCCTGCTGCTGAGCCTGCTGCTGAGCCTGCTGCTGAGCCTGCTGCTGAGCCTGCCGCTGAGCCTGCCGCCGAACCTGCTGCTGAATCTGCGGAGCCTGCTGCCGAACCAATTGCAGAGGAAGCCGCGGCCGAAGATATACAAGATGAACAACCAGCCGAAGCCGAAGCAGCGAAGGAAGCTCCTGCAGAAGAAATCCCACTAGTAGAAGCCGACCTCCCTGCTCCCGAAGAAGCCCCAGTTGCGGATGCTCAACCCGAACAACAACCAGAAGCCGGGATAGCAGAGGAAGCGCCGGCAGATAATGTCGATGACCCTGCTCCTGAACCTCAAGCCGAGGAGGAACCTGTCGAAAAAGCCGTTGACCCCGCAGAAACCGAAGTTGTTCACACTGAGGAGGTACCTGTGGAAGAAACAGCTGTTGCCGAAGATGTTCCAACCGCTGCGGAAGTCGAGGGCGAAGTGACATATGTCGAACGAGAGCCTCAAGATTCATTAGAACAAAATGGCTCCGATGACTGTGCGGTGGTGGACGACACTCGTGATGGTAGTCCGGATGCCGCTGCCGAGTCAGGGCACTCACGGAGAAGGCGCCGGCGTACATCGGCCTGGACTCGCGACAGGCTTCCATCAAAGGGGTCCATGGACAGCCACCGTGGCCATCTCGAACGCCCCAAGGGCGATGGTAGCATATTGAAGAACAGATGGGCCATGGCACTAGATGAAGCCCGCCGGCAGCAGGAGGCCAAGCAGCGCAAAGAGGCCAAGCTGAAGCTGGAAAGGGCGGAAGAAAAACAGAGACGTGAAAAAGAAGCCGCCAGAGCCAAGCGAGCAGCCGAGAAAGAGAGAGAGAGAGAGAAAGCCAGGCTGGCTGAAAGGCGAGCCAGCAAGGATATCAGTAGTACGCAACGTCGATCGACGCAACACTCGTCGGATCATTCGTCAGGCCACAGTCGAAGCAAGAGAAGAGACGTATCACCGCCTCAAGAGGACAGCGATAGCATCGGCCGTAAAGTGATTGACTCGTTGACTACAGGCGAGTCAAACACTAACGGGCCCCTTCTTGCCATTAACGCTACGAAAGCTGTCGCTGGTGTCTCTGCAGCGCCTGAGCCAATGAAAAGGTCGTCTACAAACCAGTCTGGACGTAGTAGTCGTCGTTCCCATGAGGAAAAACGGTCTGGTGGAAGCGGAAAGAGACCGTCTGACAGGCGAGAAAAACAACCTGATCGTCGCAAGGAAGAGGGCCCCTCTGATAAGCGAAACCGACGACATGATGAACGCCGGAGGGCTGAGCGTTTGGAGGAAACGGATCGCCGCGAACGTCGACACAAAAAGAAGGAACCTCCTCCACCTCCAACATCTCGACTGAAGAGCCTCGTGAAGTCTATTTCGGTTTTTTGAGACGACATGAGAGATTGACACATGTGTCTGCCTCATTTTCCACTCTTCACACATTTTTCCTTTCCAATCCATTTCATTTCCTGTTTCAATTTTTTTCCCTCCCCTTCTTTTTCTTTCTTTCTTTTTCTTCTTTCTCTTTTTTGGTTAGTTCTGTTCGATATTTGTAGTTTGATAACATACCTGCATTTCAAGGCTCGATATGCATTGATGGAGTTTTGTGTTGACTGCGATTGCAGCGTGACGGCTAGGTTGATGAAACGATATGAAATGAAGCACAATGTACTATTCGGGCGAATGTGGGATATTATTCTGTACAGTTGAGACGATTTGATTTAGGATTATTTTTTGACAATAGATTGACCCGACAGTTAATTTAACAACATTGAGATCAATTATTAATATCTCTGCTTATATCAAGGGGGTCTCCTAGAAAAGGTAGAATTAAGAGGTCTGGATGTCATCAAGGCATCAATCATATTGGAAATGTTTAGATCGCCATGAAAAAAGGAAAAATTTTTTTATTAAACTATAATACTTAAAGTTTCAAAGTTTCATGGGTCATAAAAACAAAATCAATGGTCAATTCCCTTTTCTCGCCATCGTGGCCCAAACTTCTTCATACTCGTCAAAACAGCCGCTCCAGAAACAAAACCCACCAGCCCCAGAATTGTGAATAGCCAGCCATTCCCAATTCCGTGGATGATGGGGGACGCGACCAGCGCGCCCACGCACGAGAATAAGTTACGAACAAAGTTGTTGAGTGCGACTCCCGCGGAGGATTTCCGTGGTAGGAATTCCGTCAGCATGGTGACCGAGACGGCAAAGATTAGCATACTACCAATTCCAAAAGCAAAATTTGCGATCATCTGATGTTTATTTTATCAGCACTGGAGGAAGCAACAGTTATTGGGAAGACAAGCCTACCGGCACAATCCAATGCACGCCATACCGCACCGTCCACCCATAAACAATGAGAGGGGCTGGATAGAGAAATGCACCTATTAAGGCGTTTTCTTTCATCCGGTCTTCAGGGAGGTAGATGAGCTTCCCCTTCTCATCATATCGACCTGCCTTGACGGCTTCGCGATGCATGATATTATCCATCCATCTGCCACCGAAGATACTCGTGATCATATATCCTAGTGAATTGGGAAGATAGAGTAGACCGGTAATGAGCGTGGAAAAGTCATAAGGAGAGCGTTGGAAAGTCTGCTCTACGCTGATATTGAGAACAAAGAGCGAGCCAAAGGTAATCGCCGAGTAGTATATCGTGAGTAGGATGGGGAGGTGTTTCAGATACAGAATGATAGCCAAGGGGTCGAGGAAAATCATCTTTAGAGCTCTCAACCACTTGGTCGCGCTGCGAGCCACTGCTGTGGAGGACACTCTGCTCGTGGTTCTATTTAGTGGCGGACGTGTATCTGCTTGTTCGGCTTCTCTCAGAGGATTCCTTCGTACGGCCAAGGTCTCTGGGAGCACGGCGAGGATGAGAATGAGGATAGCACCGGAAAAGATGACCATGAACCACAGGGTGCTTCTCCAGCCCCATTTGTTGGCCAAGAGACCGCCGACGATAGGGGCCAGCAATGGTCCGCAGAGAGGTCCCATGTAGAAGTAGCTCATGGCCCGGCCTCGCTCTCTGACCTCCCACATGTCGGCTATGGAGCCAGCTCCAACGGCCTGGGCGGAAGCCTGGAATGGAGTTGTTAGTATATATTACTCAGGGGCTCAAGGTGGATAACATACGGCAGCACCACCAGATAATAAACGCATGACGATGAGCATAGAAACATTCGTAGAAATGGCGCTCAGCGTATTAAATACAACGCATAATGAAAATGAAGCAATGTAGATGGAGCGTCGCCCAAATGCTTCGCTGAAAGAAGACCACCAAAGAGGGAAGATGGCCATGGCCAAGTTATATAGAGCGATGGAGAGATTGACAATGGTCTCAGTCGACTTCAAGTCAGCCGTGACTTGGTGTAAAGCAGGGAGAAAGATTGACGTTCCCATGGGAGCAGTCGCGCCAGCAGCGGCCACGACTATTGTGAGGAACCATCGTGTATTTCGCGAGTATGTCTTTGCGTTTTCGACTTCGGGCACAAGGGCCAATTGGGCAAAGAGGCCCCGGCGTTTCAGTCTTGGGACAATAATAGCGGGCCCTAGGTCTGTTGTAGTGGTCTGTCGTACAGCGGCCGGTGTATCGTTGTTGGCTATCGTCGACGCGTCTGAGCGGTCGCTGTCGTGGGGTTGCTCGTGAGTTTCGATGGTTTCTTCGTTCTTTGAAGTCTGCAGTTCCTTGACTACTGACAATTTCTCAGCCGTTGTCGATGTGTCCGAGGAGTCTAGTCCTTCTGTTGATCCATGGCGATGATGTGGGATGACATCGATGCTGTCCTGGCTGTGAGAACTATGAAGTTCTTTGACGATTGTCGACGCGTCTGAAAAGTCTAGTCCTTCTGTTGACGATGCAGGATGGGAGTTCTGAACAACGTGGATACTCTCTTGGCTTTGTGAACCCGGCCGTTCCTCAGTCGCTGCCAGCTTCTCGACGGGAGATGGCATCTTGGGCTCTCGGAGAATTATCCAATGCAGCAGTCACCTGCAAGGGAGAATGTGTCGACGAAAGCTAAAGAGGCTTGGTCATGAAAATCCAGAAGCCCGGGTCGTTAAGGTTAAGCATAGAGAACACGAGGCGAAAGAAAATGCAGTTGAATGATTGCAAAGGCGGGGTGCTGATGGCGTAATAGGGAAGAATTTCCCAAAGCGGATAGTATTGATTAATCCGGAGCAGCAGCAATAAATATGATACTTTAAACTTCTTATAACGAGTGAATTCGAGCTTCCCTGTGGGATTTGCAGGGCTCTGGATAGAATCCGTGACAGCCGCAAAAGAGGAGGCGCAAAAAGTGGTCAAAAGTAAGCATGTTTAAAGAGGATGAGACATCCTGTACGCCAGCACGAGCCTGGGTTGGCGTCACAGCGCTGCCCAATAGCCGCAATAGAATGATACGAATTGATCTGCAGAGTGGATTCAGAATGGATCTTCAACTTTTATAACCCGGTGGACTATGGGGTGCTAGTTGTGTAGCATTAACTGTACTATTCTTAGCCATGGCGAGGAGAACTATCCAGCCTATGCATGCACAAGCCAGGGAAAACTGGACCTGGCATCGGTCAGGAGCGCGAGTGCCATGGTCTATCAACGGCTGAGAGAGGTTTGTGACCTGCGAGTTGGTAGCATTGGAAATTGTTTCTTGTTTAATTGCGGAGCCAGCGTGGTAGAAGTTGGCGCCGCTAAGGCTGTGAGGTTTCAGGCACAGCGACGATCCCGACACCCGCCCCGACACCCGGAACACACTCAGCGGATCGTGGATTGGCCGATAGCCTCAGTTTAGGGCATTGTGCGAGGTGCGAGTGTGAGTAGCCAAGTGAGAAAGCCAAGACTTGCAGGGACGTCGCAGCCTGGCGACACTCCCTGTTGAGGCAGGAATCGGCAATGCTCTGCTCTCCCCTTAACCGGGCCCTGGACTAGATCGGATGGCACGGCTTTTCTCTTATCTGCGTCCAGAGTAGCATGATCGGCTTCGTCCTTCAGGAACCCGTCAAATCATGAGGCTGCGTTTCTGGCCTAGGCTGTTTCTGCATCCAGATACATAGTAAATGCCACTTGTGACTTGACAATCGATCGGCATTGATTGATTAATGTTGATGCCTGCGTATGGAGTAGGTAAACTCCACTGCAACAAAACTTAACCGCTTCTGGGAAGACCGAGCCTCCTACATGCCTAATTGGGAATTATCTCGGTAGTACAATTGAGACCGATGCTGCTGCTGGATGAACCATTGTCAGGATGTCGGTGTCAACCCCCATTGTTGTTGTTGATGATGAGGAGCTGGTCGACCCGGAGAAAAGGGAGGAAGATCGGATCGATGGCTCGGAAGGTGGGGTGGGCCTAATTAGAAGCTTCGGCTGCGTCGTGACTGGTCTCGTTCTTCGCGACATCACCACCTCCTTGCGCAGCATTCAGGAACATTGAAGTTTCCATCCCACAATGACAGAAGACTCCGACATCCCTCCGAGCGCCTTGCGCGATTACATGGCCAAATTTGAGGGGGAGGACTATGTGCAGGGATGGGCGAGTATGTGGGACAACAAGGCCGAGGGGGAGACCCTGCCTTGGGACAGGGGTTCTCACAGCCCAGCCCTCGAGGACTTTCTCGTGCAGAAGAAGGGATTTATAGGGAGCCCTGTGATTGAAGGACGGAGGAGAAAAGCCTTGGTCCCCGGCTGCGGTACTGGCTACGATGTGCTTCTTCTGGCTAGCTTTGGGTACGACGCTTATGGCCTGGACTACAGCGACGCTGCTGTGGAAACAGCCAATAAAGAGGCTGCAAAGAACAAGGACAATTATGCGGTACGGGACCCGGCTGTTGGGCGAGGAAATGTGATTTTTGTCCAGGGCGATTTCTTCAAGGACGACTGGCTGGCCAAGCTGGAGTTGGCACCACAATCTTTCGACTTGATCTACGACTATACAGTACGTCTCCCTGCCTGACCTTCCCCTAATTTAACGTTTATTCCGAAAAAAAAAAGAAAAAAAAGAAAGAAAAGCCAAAAAGATCTATAATATTCATGTCTGTATCTCTAATTTCGTCTGACATCGTAAAGTTTTTCTGTGCATTGGAACCACGTCTCCGACCACAATGGGCCATGAGGCATCAGCAGCTGCTTGATTCACCGCCAAAGGGGAATTTGATCTGTCTAGAATGGCCGACAACAAAAAATCCAAAATGGGGAGGTCCACCCTATGCATCACCGTCCTTTGCATACATGGAGCATTTGAGCCACCCAGGAGAAGAAATACCGTACGACTCTAACGGCAACGTGAAATTCGATCCCTTGCGAGAAACAAGTCCTCTGGGTCTCGAACGTGTCGTACATTGGCAGCCAGAGCGGACATACAAAGCCGGAAAGGACGAGAACACTGGCGAAATTCTCGATCGAGTCTCTTTATGGCGCAGACGTGCTTGATCAAAAGGTCGAAATAAACAGATCAGCTAAATCCCTCAAGTTGCTTTCTGCACTAGCGCGTTATAATGCTCCCCCAGCCCGTACGTATGTCGGTAGTATGCCAGCCATATTTGCCTTTTTCCATCGGCTTTGTCATCGGCCGATTCGATTTTCTCCATTCTGCCGTCGCCTTGTAGAACATTGATATCAACGCCGTAAGCTCTGGCAATCGCCTGCAATTCCAGCTGTCCGCCCCATTCGGCTGTGAGTCGTATCTTCTTTGTATATTCCTCCAGAGGCTCCTCCATGAACGGCACAAAGTCGTCCTGATGTTCTTTAATAAAATCGGCCGTGACAGCTCTCACGGCCCGATACCCATCGTGTTTCGCAGAGGCCACCGTATCAATCCGCGACAATGTAGCGGGTTGTAGCACAATCCGGCTAGGATCCGGTTTCAAGCCCAGTCCCAGATCATCCAACTGACATGCAACAGCCGAGTACAGACAATGGCCGTCTGGGTTGATTTCAATCTCCTTCAGCCCGATTCGTTTAAACTCGGCGTCCATGACCTCTTTCTCGTTCCCGCGATGATCGGTCTGTTTGGCGGCTTCTTCGGCAGCCACCTCAGCCTGCGCAACTCTCTCTGCTTCTCGGCGTGCTAGGCGAGCCTTTTGACGGTTTGGCTTTTTCCCGCGCGAAGCTGGTGCGTTGTCATTTGGTGCAGGCGGGTTTGATTCCGGAGGGGCGACCGGGGTGATGTCTTCAGACCTCTCATCCTCGTCCTTCAAGTCGAGATTTTCCAAATCGTCCGCAGCGGAGGAGGCAGAGCCGTCCAACTGTGAAATTTCCAGCTTCTGCTTTTCGTGTAACTCTTGCTGGAGCTTGTCACATTCGTCGTTGACACCTTTCCGGGTTTTCTTGGTGGCGTTCTTTTTCTTCTGGGTTATTCGGGCTTGAAGGTCGCGCTGTTCCTTGCGATGCCTGGCCTGCAGCTCCTCCATTGTGGGAAATATTATATGTGTACTTCTTCCCTTCTTTGTTGCCGGCTCTCCTCTGCAGCCCTCTTTTCCTGAGGACTGGCCTGATGGTTGAGAAAACTGAGAGCGGGGACGGTCCCGCACAGCCCTAACAAAAGAGCCCTAGCTGATGTCCCAAAGAGGCATAGTCGCCGCGTGCCTCTGGGCCTCGGTCTGGCTGCGGCTATTGCGTCGCCGTTGAGATGGACTCGTCGCCCATGGACTTTTTTTCTCTCTGGCCGTGTTTACTCTATTTTTGACTATTCTTTTGTCTACAAGGAGGTGGAATTTCCAATTAGAAACATCTGCGACCATGGATGTTCAAAACCTGTTCAATGTCAAGGTCTGTTCTCCTCCCAAGCTTCGAGTTCCCATCGGCTACCATTGGCTACCATTGCGACCTCACTAACATGACGTCTTGTAGGGCAAAGTTGTCCTGGTCACCGGCGGCGCAAAAGGCATCGGTCGAATGATCTCGGAAGGATACGTTACCAATGGCGCCACAGTCTACATCTCGTCCCGTGACGCAAAGGCATGCGAACAGGCAGTCGGCGAGCTCAATGCGCTGGGCAAGGGCAAAGCCCACGCCATCCCGGCTGATTTCTACAAGGAGGAAGAGATCAAACGACTCGCCGAGGAGCTCGGAAAGCGCGAGAGTAGTATGTCTGCTGGTTTCCTGCTGTGTCGCTTGCTTATACTAACAGTAACCGTCTTCTGCAGAACTGCACGTGCTCGTGAATAATTCCGGATCAAACTGGGGAGCTCCCTACGATGAATACCCATCCTCAGCGTGGACCAGGGTGCTGACTCTCAACCTGCACCGCGTCTTTGACCTTACCAAGGCCGTGACCCCGTTGCTCGAAAAGGGCGCCAGCGAAGGCGATCCGGCCCGAATAATCAACATTGGCTCAGTGGACGGACTGCGCGTGCCTGTTTTGGAGACGTTTGCCTACTCTGCATCCAAGGCTGGGCTGCACCACCTGAGCCGGGTGCTGGCGAGCCACTTGGGAAAGAGAAATATCACGTTTGCATCCCCTAAGCCCACCCCCACGCTATATGGTTTTGGCTAATGTGTTGTTGAATATGTTCAGGTCGAACACCCTCGCATGCGGTCCGTTCCGAAGCAAGATGATGGCGGCGACGTTGCGCGATATGGAAGAAGTGATTGTATCCGGTATTCCCCTCAGTCGAATCGGTACGCCGGAAGACGTGGCTGGCGCCTGTCTCTTCCTGAGCAGCCGGGCAGGGTCGTATGTGACGGGGGCTACAATCACTGTTGACGGCGGTTCGGTGGTTGGGTCTAAACTGTAACTCCGAGGAGTAGTTTCAAATTATTTTTTGTTTGTTTGTTTTTTATTTTCCCCCTCTGCGTTGTCAGCTCTGCTGCAGTGGGATAAGTAAGAAAACCAAGAGGAAAAATCTGATGCTGTGATCCACACCGCCTCGCGTAGGGGGGACACTACACTGTAGCATTATTATATCGACAGATTCAACCCACGCCATGGCCGGACCACGACGGACAAGTGGGGGTGGGCCCCTAGATATCAATGCGTCGTGCAAATGATGAGAACAAATATTTAGCAATGGCTGGAGAACGCATCGAAGGGAGCTTGTGAGTCGAAGTGGGTCGGCGCCCGCAGTGACGAAACGGGCGCTGGGAGGCGAAGTTTCTCTCCCGGTCCTCCTCACCTCAACCACATCTTATTTCTTTTCTTTTTCTGGTATTATTTTTTTGGTTTAACCTCAGCTGTATATTCCTCCCCCTGCTGCCCCTCTGCAAATCCCCGTTTATTATTGTTTTCGCCCTTTCTAGAGAGATCGGCGAGAACCAGGTGCAGCAACACAGCTCACAAACCAACTCTCCCCGCTAAGCTTCACCGGCTGGAGATCCCGCGGGGCCCTTATTATGACTTCGCAAAATCGGCTTGAACGCTCTGTTTCGATTGTGTCGGATCCCTTCTCGGATCCTGATGTCTACTATGGCGAGGACGACGTGCGTAACCGACATGCGCACCGGCGCACGTTTTCCGCTGTAAGAATGAGCCCCTCGTTTGGAGCTTGATATAATATACTATTTGCCTGTAGCTGACGCAGATATGCTCTCTCCCTAGGACATGAGGTCGGTGAACCGGGACGATATAAAAGAGTTTCTGGGAACGTTGCCTGCGCGGAGAGGCAGTCATGGTATGAAGCAAGAGTTGCAAATTCGATTTTGTTTTTGGGACATGACGCTTACGATTTTTGTGTGTGCGGACAGATGAGTCGTCACTGACTCCCCGCAAGTTCCTGATCGATGTCGACGCCACAATAGCCGCGCTCTTGGAAAGAGAGGACACAGACCGCAATTTGGAAATCACTATCGAGGATATGGGACCAAAGGTGAGACGACGCAAGTACATGGGTTACACAAAAGTTGCTGATTAGGGTAGACTATACCTCTGGGTACAGCTGGATCCCATGGATACAACAAGTTCGATGTCCGCGGCACTTACATGCTGTCGAACCTGCTCCAGGAGCTGACAGTCGCCCGCGGGTACGGTCGGAAGCGCATTGTGCTCGATGAACAGCGCTTGAGCGAAAACCCGGTGAACCGTCTATCGCGATTCATCAAGAAGATTTTCTGGAATGCGTTGACTCGTCGCATCGACGGCTCTAATATTGCCGTCGCTGGGTTGGACCCGAAGGACTGGACTGGAGATCCTCGCCCACGTATATACATTCCACCCGGAGCCCCAGAACAGTTTGAGTACTACACTCGGATTGCCGAAGAACATCCCGAGATTGGGTTGGATGTTCAGAAGCTGGAAACGCCAATTACCCCCGAATATGTCAAGGACTTGAACCTCAAACCAGGCCTGTTGGCTTGTGCAATGGAAGAATTCACGGATCCGGAAACGGGGAAAAAAGACCTCAGGGGTGTTCCATTCGTTGTCCCCGGCGGCCGGTTCAATGAGCTTTACGGTTGGGACAGTTACATGGAATCACTCGGATTGATTGTCAGTGACCGCGTTGATCTTGCAAAAGCCATGGTGACGAATTTCTGCTTCTGCGTCAAGCACTATGGCAAAATCCTCAACGCCACACGATCGTACTATTTGCTACGGTCACAACCTCCCTTCCTTACAGACATGGCTTTGCGAGTCTACGATAAAATAAAGTCGGAACCGGATGCGCTAGAATTCTTGCGCAACGCAATCCTCGCAGCTATCAAGGAATACTATAGTGTCTGGACGGCAGAGCCTCGATATGATCCGGTTACTGGCCTTTCGCGTTACCATCCAGAGGGCAAGGGTGTTCCTCCGGAGACCGAAGCAAGTCACTTCCTGCATCTTCTCACGCCTTATGCAGAGAAGCATGGCATGACGTTTACAGAGTTTGTGGCGGCCTACAATGACGGGTTGGTCACGGAACCCGAACTCGACAATTATTTTGTGCATGACCGTTCAGTGCGCGAATCTGGCCATGATACATCGTACCGACTTGAAAGGATTTGTGCAAACCTGGCCACTGTGGATCTCAACTCTTTGCTATACAAGTACGAGGTGGATATCTCACGATCAATTCGCACCTATTTCAAAGATAAACTTGACATACCTCCCGAATTCCGCACTGCTCAAAGCGAGAAAATAGAATTCGAGACGTCTGCAGTTTGGGATCGCCGCGCTCGGAAACGAAAGATGACTATGGACAAGCTTCTCTGGGACGAGGAAAAGGGTATGTTTATGGACTACGACACAGTCTTGCATCAACGCAAAACCTACGAAAGTGCCACGACTTTCTGGGCCATGTGGGCTGGTATAGCCACTCCTGCTCAAGCTGCCAAACTGGTCAAGCAAGCCCTCCCCAGGCTTGAGGAGTATGGTGGCCTCGTTTCAGGAACAGAAGAGTCTCGCGGTGAGATCAGCTTGACACGTCCCAATCGTCAATGGGACTATCCGTATGGATGGGCGCCACAGCAGATGCTTGCCTGGACTGGTCTGTTGCGGTATGGATATCAGGAAGATGCCGAACGACTGGCTTACAAGTGGCTGTATATGATTACCAAGGCCTTTGTCGACTTCAACGGTATCGTGGTGGAAAAGTACGATGTGACCCGCCCAATCGATCCTCACCGAGTCGAGGCGGAGTATGGCAACCAAGGCTCAAGCCAGACTGGGTTAGTTTTTTCCTGAGATTCTTAAGCATGCTGACCAACATATATGCTGACGATATTGTTCAGGTTTGGTTGGGTCAATGCCAGTTTTGTGTATGGGCTTGACATTCTCAATGCTCATCAGAGACGGGCACTTGGTGCAGTCACGCCCTATGAGACGTATAGCAAAGCTGTTGACCAGCAGTTCCCATACTAACCGCATACTAACGCATATAATTTGACTTTTTCTTGCTGCCGTGCTTTCTCTTTGATGTTGAGCGAGGATCTTGAAACGATGTTGGCGGTGTTTGGGTAGATAATGAACGACTATACTAGGCTATCGTAGAGAGTGCTCTGAGAAAGGGCTTCGAGTATGTTGTGGCGTTTCTCATAATTTCAACTTAGAGTTGGGGTTCTCGTCATTATTGTGAATGCAACAAAACATGTTTCCATGAAAAGTAGTAAAATCCCGCTTATCCCGCTACTCCCGCATTGTCCGTAGTCGTCATATGCAATAATTCATAACCATGAAGATATCAAATCTTATTATTCCCTCTCGGTCAAGTTCCGTTTGGATCAAGGAGATCCTTGAAGCAATTAATTGCCTATAAGAATACCCGACATCAGCCGATGACTCATTCCAACAAAAGCCCTAAAACTAGACGACCTTGATTCGGCGGTCCAGCCACTTCTTTCTCATAAGACGCTGTCAAAACATAGTCTCGTTCCGACAATTCTTCGTAGATAGCAGGCACCACGAAGAGCCGAGGTCTTTTGACTTGTTCGGGTAACGTTTGGTTTTTAATTTTCCGTACTAGTCTGGTAACCCGAAAACCGGGGGTGGGTTGTAGAAAGGACAGGACCTGGTTGTCGTGCTTTGGAATCAGGGAGATGATTGTGCAGTTCTATAGAGTTGACTACATATAGGTTTACTTGGTAACAATATTTAAATAATACTCTCATCATTTTTCTCATAAAAAAGGCGGGAAAATGTGTGCAGCTGTTGGTTATGGAGAGTTGCCGCGCTCACATGCAAGCATCGCCATGTAACGTAACGGTATTACCAAACCCATAGCTTTCCAAATGATGATGCAATGGGCCGATCCGGCCCTCCTACATTCGGAATCAAAGCACAAGTACGGTTTTTGAATGCTTTCAATGTTTTCAAATAGAGAATATGCTCTAGACTTTATAGAAATGTTAACGTGTTTGCACTTCTCAAGACGCGCAGATCGTGGACATGGAATGCAAATGCCAGGTCATCAGACCAAACCAAGATCCGGTGGACCGAGACCTGTCGAAAGTCTGACTGCAGGAGGCATTTTTTTTGCCTCCCGAATAACGGAGTAACGAATGACAGAATGTGATTAGTCTGTAGGAAACTAGATTTCCTTGTATTCTTACTGGCCCATACATTACTGCGCAGCTCATGAATCATTGTACCCGCTGGGCCGAGCCATTACCGAGCCAAGCCGTTGCTTGTGAAAGCGTCATGACTGGCCCAGATACAAAAAAGAGAGTTTCTGCTCGTGATTTTGAAACTTGTACTTTAACTGTTTTTCAATCCTTCTGTATACTTCATTCGCTTGCGACTGTACAAACGTAAAGCGCGATTAATATCCAAACATTGATCTAGCTGGGCAAGGACTTGGGTCTCCCAGACTGCGAAAAGAATATTTACCTAAAACAACCTCTTGAACCTTGCTGATCATTCAACAATGGGCGCTCAAGACTTTGCCGCCGAGGACCAGAAGTATCTGGACGAGGTCAATGCCGTCAAGCAATGGTGGAGCGATTCACGATGGCGATACACCAAGCGCCCATTCACTGCCGAGCAGATTGTGGCCAAGCGCGGCACATTGAAGATCGATTACCCCTCCAATGTTCAATCCAAGAAGCTTTGGAAGCTCCTTGAGGAGCGATTCAACGTTAGTCACAAACCCGGCGTACTAGTTGAATATTATTGACTTACCACACCTCTAGACAAAAACTGCGAGTTTCACTTACGGATGTCTCGAGCCGACGATGCTCACGCAAATGATCAAATACCTTGACACTATCTACGTCTCGGGCTGGCAAAGCTCGTCGACCGCTTCTTCCACTGACGAACCTTCTCCTGATCTTGCCGATTACCCTATGGTATGTTTCAAAACGTCTTCGTAAAATGTGATGGTGGATAGGATATTAATCTTGCTACATAGAACACTGTCCCAAACAAGGTCAACCAACTCTTCCTTGCTCAGCTTTTCCACGACCGGAAACAGAGGGAAGAGCGCATCACGACTCCGCGAGAGAAGCGCGACCAGGTCCAGAACTACGACTACCTCCGCCCCATCATTGCTGATGCAGACACCGGTCACGGAGGTCTGACTGCTGTTATGAAGCTCACAAAGCTCTTTGTTGAGCGCGGCGCCGCTGGAATTCACATCGAAGACCAGGCCCCCGGTACCAAGAAGTGCGGCCACATGGCCGGCAAGGTGCTTGTCCCGATCAGCGAGCACATCAACCGTCTGGTTGCCATACGTGCCCAGGCCGATATCATGGGTAAGTGTCGGTTAATTGAGTGGAACAAGAAAAAAAAAGGCTAATCGATTGAACAAGGCGTCGACCTTTTGGCTATTGCACGAACCGACTCTGAAGCTGCTACCCTCATCACCTCCACCATCGACTATAGGGATCACGCCTACCTGATCGGATCCACCAACCCCAACATCCAGCCTCTCAATGACCTGATGGTTGCTGCTGAGCAGTCCGGAAAAGTGGGCGACCAGCTGCAGGCTATTGAAGACCAGTGGACTGCACAGGCTGGGCTGAAAAAGTTCGATGACGCCGTGATTGATGCCATCAACGCTGGCGTTCTTGCCAACAAGAAGCAGCTCATTGACCAGTACTTGGCGGCCGCCAAGGGCAAGAGCAACACGGAAGCGCGTGCTATTGCCAAGGGTATCACAGGCGTGGATATCTACTGGGACTGGGACGCACCCCGCACACGAGAGGGCTATTACCGCTACCAGGGAGGCACCAAATGCGCCATCAACCGCGCTGTTGCCTACGCACCTTTTGCTGATCTGATTTGGATGGAGAGCAAGCTGCCCGACTATAACCAGGCCAAGGAGTTTGCCGACGGCGTTCATGCCGTTTGGCCTGAGCAAAAGTGAGTCACTTTCAAACACTTTTCTTCTTCTTAGCATAAGCACACATAACTGACAATTCGTCAAGACTGTCCTACAACCTGTCGCCCTCATTCAACTGGAAGGCGGCCATGTCTCAAGAAGATCAAGTCACCTACATCGAACGACTGGGCAAGCTCGGATACGCCTGGCAGTTCATCACCCTGGCCGGTCTGCACTCTACAGCCCTCATCTCCGACCAGTTCGCCTCGGCCTATGCCAAACAGGGCATGCGTGCATACGGCGAGCTCGTGCAAGAGCCCGAGATGGACCGCAAGATCGATATCGTCACGCACCAGAAATGGAGTGGTGCCAATCTCATCGACCACAGTCTTTCCATGGTGACAGGCGGCATCAGCAGCACTGCTGCCATGGGCAAGGGAGTGACGGAAGATCAGTTCAAGTCGAAATAGACCAAAGAGTTGCTTTGCAAAGCTTGTTTTAGGGCGCCGGTTATCACGTGATTGCGCGACGCTGGTGTCGGTTTGACTCCTGTAAATTGAGGCATTGTTATTACCATCACGAAGTTACTTTTATTCCCATGTTTGGAATTTCCTATGATATGCTATTGTTCGCAAAGAAATGTATTTCATTTAAGGTTTCAACGAACAATCAACCCAAGTAAAAGACAGTGGAGAATGTTTGGCGTCGGCACTCGGGAGTCGCAGTAGTGCACTGTTCGTCGCTGAATCATCATCAATTGATAACTAGTTGCACCGCAGCCGAGGCAGCGGCCTGTGACGATCGACCCTCCGCATTATTTGCTCCTTGCTCCGTGCCTCAAATAGTCTTAACACGACACTGCTATACTCTCGGGTGTGGCAAGACTTGTGGAGTAGTGCTGACATTTCTCTCATTACATATTGCTTGGACATCCCCTCGTCATATTTTCATTTGGATATTGGCTTTTTTGGTCTACATCTATCGATCTTGTTTCATTTTTACTATCCCTTGTATACGCGCTATATATTAACTTTGAGCGCTCCGCGCGAAAGGACCTTGGGTATTTAATAATTACAAACAGCCGACTTGAGCAAGGCTAGAAGAAGCAACATACTGATACCCTGATCTCCGACTCATCACCGCAAAAATGGCGGCCCGCGACGAATCCATCATTATCAAACCCCTCGAGTTTACACCGGTAGAAGAAGTCACAAAAAAGAGTGCGACAGCTCGAGGCGCTTTCTATGACTCGAAAACCCGTTCTGCAGACTTCCGCAAGCTGCAGCTTCGCAAGCTATACTGGGCGTAAGTACTGCTCCAATTTTATTTATTTATTTTTTTATTCAGCGGAACAAACTAAGACGATATACAGCATCCATGACAACCAAGATCGCATCCATGAAGCACTCGCTCGCGATTTCGGAAAGCCCTCGTACGAGGCATTCCTTACCGAGAGTTCATGGATGATGGGAGACATCCTGTTCATCCTCAAGAACATAGACAAATGGCTGAAGGACGAGTCTGCTCCGGATATTGCTCTGCCATTCAAGCCACTCAGCCCAAAGATCAGAAAGGATCCCATGGGCACTGTTCTTATTGTCGGTCCATGCAACTATCCTTTCCAGCTGACTATGGTGCCCCTGTTTGGTGCCATTGCGGCCGGAAACTCTGTCGTCATTAAGCCCAGCGAGCAGACCCCGAACTCTGCTATTGTGATGCAAGAGATCGTGGAAGCCGCTCTTGACCCTTCCTGCTATACAGTTGTACAAGGTGCTATCGACCAGATGAAGGCCCTTCTCGAAGAGAGATGGGACAAGATCTTTTTCACTGGCAGCCATGCTGTTGGCCGCATTGTTGCAAAGGCTGCTGCGCCGTTCATGACCCCGGTGGTCCTGGAACTGGGAGGCTTGAACCCTGCCATTGTGACTCGTAACGCCAACCCTCGTATTGTCGCCCGACGACTGCTATGGGCCAAGTCTATGAATGCTGGTCAAACCTGCACCGCTCAAAACTACATTCTGATCGAAAAATCCGTCTTGCCTGCTGTGCTGGAAGAATTGAAAAAGGCTTACAAGTCCTTCTACCCTAATGGTAGCAAGGGATCTCCTGAATATTCACGCATCGTCTCCGACCGGGCTTTCCAGCGCCTGAAGAAAATGATTGATGACAGCAAGGGCAAGATCATTTTTGGTGGTGCTACCGACGAGAAGGAACGATACATTGAACAAACTTTCATCCAGGTCGACTCCCTGGAGGACTCGATGATTGTCAACGAAGCTTTTGGCCCTATTTGCGCCGTGGTTACTATCGACAATGTTGACGAAGCCATCAGTATTGCCAAGAAGGTCCAGGATACTACTTTGGGAATCGCTGTTTTTGGAAACAGTGCCGAACAACAGAAAGGTGAGCTTTGATATTTTCTAGTTCTATCACAATCACCATTCAACTGACTCCCGTCCAGTGATGGCCAATCTCCGATCTGGAAGCGTCTCTCTCAACGATGCCCAACCTCATATCAACACTCTAGCCTTTGGCGGTGTTGGCGAGAGCGGCAGTGGCGCATACCGGGGCAGATCTAGCTTCGATGTCTTTGTGCACCGCCGACCATACACCAACACCCCCGGCTGGATGGATGCTCTGCTCGACGTCCGTTACCCACCATACCCTGCCAGCAAGCTGAGGATGCTCAATGCTACTATGGTGGCTACCCCGGACTTTGACCGCAATGGCCGCCAAAGCCGTTTCACATGGTTGCGATACATTATCGGAGGAACGCCAAAGTCGGCTGCTACTCGCGTTGCCGTTGCTGCTATTAGTAAGTGACTATCACTATTGGTCTTCCCTTTCTACCTTGAACTTACATCTCACACACACCCACTTATTTTTCTTTCTAATTTTTCTATTTCTACCCTGCCTTTTCTGATACCACCATTTTATTCTACTATTTGACACTGCTATTCAAATCTCTTACCATCGTTGTTACTTTTCAGATGATCAACCCGCTACAAATGGCCATCAAGAAACCAATGGTGTTGGATCCGAAGCCCCCAAAATCTGATCTTTTTCAATCTTGCATTGAAGAAAGAGAAAGAAAAAATCTTGCTACATTTTATTCCCATCTATTTCGTTATACCCCCACCCCCAAATGGTCATCTAGTGATAATATACCCCCCCAAAACACCTTCTTTTGGTTCTTTTGCTTGCAACCGCATGGATTCGCTGAATACTTATCTATATTATACCCTTATTTTTCTAACACGAAAAATTTCTGAAAACAGTCGTTTACTTCGCCCGAGATTATTTACAACGGATCCTGAAGCTTTGAGCTATCAGTCGTGCCATTTTGTCGTCATCTCAAATCAAAAAAAAAAAAAAAAAGGTTGGATATTATTTTATATGCCATCTAACAATTTGAAGTTTCAAAATGCTTGGAAATGTACGTATGTAGTATCAATAAATTGACCAAGTAGCGAATGTTTTTATCAAGTATCCATTGATCGTCTTTACTTTCACATTCCATATGTAACTTTGAAGACAGCTGCCAATCAAATCTGGTGCGTCTTGTATATACAGTAAAAGTCTAGCCAACTGGTATTTCCAGAAGTCCCCTCCACACTACTTGGTCAAGTAGAACTGCAAATGTAATTCGTACTGCTGACACATCATTGATAGGTTAACTGCCTATATTCCCCATAGACTCCTTTCATGCATGCAATGAATGCAATAAAATAGCAAAAGAAAGAAATAAGATCTGCTATTCAACATACCACGCTAAATCCCGAAAACGAAAAAAATTGTGCGTCCAAAAGAAAGGAAAAACAAAACCAAATCTAACATCGACGCTCAACACCTTTTCGACTGACACATAGATATTTCACGCCTTTGTAAGGTCGTACTCCTTCGCCCATGCCTCGGCTCTTGCGTGGATCAATATTTAGACTCTCGACCCGGATACCAGACGGTAGCCAACCCTTGACAGAGAATGAAACAGTAGCTGACGTGGGCATCAGAGCAGACAGTAGTTTTTCTTTGCGTGACGCCGCTTCCCGGAAAGGGGGATTCTGCGGAGGAGGCGTTCCTGAAGGAGACAGTTTGCTAGGCGTTAAAGTTGATTGTGGGTCGAGCATCGCCGTCGATGCCTTTTTAGATTTTGTTTTCTTCGTCTTCTTTGTTTTGGATGACTTGGGCTTCCGTGGTTTTTTGGGCTTTCCGCTCGAACCGGCCTCGGCTGTGTAGGCCGTTGGATCTTGTTGATAAGAATCAGCGTCATAATAGCCCTGAAGCATCTCTTGGCCGGCTGCCAATTCCGCTTCGGCCTCATCAAGGTCGTCCTGGTAGCCTAGGACCGTGCAGCGTAATGTAGCCGTCCCAGATACCGTCCCGGCATCTTTGGTTGGTATCCGCCACTCCAAGGAATTGTCACCAGGCGAATAAATAGTCTCGCCTCGGCTTGGACGCATATCGGTTATGTTCCGAACAGCCTTGGGTACAGGAACATGGACAACAACTTCTTCGAGGCTGGGTGTGGAAAGACTGTTGGCGCTAGATCCAACCCCTAGGAATGAAGGTGTCGAGCCCCCAGAGCCATTGCGTCCGCCCCCAGACGGTCGGAAGCCTGAGTTTGCACCTGGGAAATTTGTGTTCAACGTTAACCTGACCTCGAAATCTTTTCCAGTTGGACCCAGTGACTTTTTGATATCAACGAATGCTGGAAGAAATAGTTTCTCCATATGCCTCGGTGGAGCATCGATGTCGGGATCTATTGGTAACAGGTCTACTTCGTATCCAGCGAGGATGAACCGGCCATCTGGGGGCACGAAACTGAGCTCTCCAGGCCGTTCCCTCCATCGCGCAAGTCGAACGCAAGGGTGAAACACCGGCAGTTCCATTTTCTGGTTGATCGCTCTTTGGCCACCGGGGGTGGTCAGGGCAAGTAGAAGGTCAGGAACCCCCGAGATCTTTGCTGTAAAAGCAATTGTGCCCGAGACGAGGGCAGAAAGGAGGCGACCGGACGGCGCTATAGTCACCGATAATGTTTCTATTATGTCCACGTACAACTCGTTCGACGTGTGGCGTACGCCTGGTCGTCGCCATGGGATGGCGGGGCCTGAGGCAGCAGTAGCGGCCGCACCGGGTAACTGAGCTTTGCGTGGATTAAGCGGCGTAAGTCCTGGTGATGATGTCCTAAAACCATTCCATTAGCGATCTCAAAATCAACAACAAAAGCACCCATTGCTAACCCTGGCAACCCAACTCCGCTGAGGAGTTTATTCATCCAATTCGGTGTCTCTACATTCTCCTGGAGCGAATTTATTTCCGTGCTGCTCACCAACCCCGCATCACACATCTCTGTTAGGAGTTGCGCGACAACATCGTAGCTGGTCTGCAGCTTGGTTGCCAGCAGCGGGGCACCAACGAATTCCTCAAGAACGTCGACAACTCGGCGGAGAAACTCGAGAACTAGTAGTGGTTCGGTATCGACATCGCTGGGAGACAAAAAAAGGAGATTTGAATGTACAATTGAGAAGACTGTGACAGGAGGCGAGGCTTCTGGGAGATAGATCAACGAGGGACGCGGCGCGGGGTGTGCGAGAAACAGTCGAATGAGTGATGATGCGGAAGGCAGCCGCGACCGATACGTGTGTTCTAATATCGGCGCGCTTGATGAGTTGTTAGTAATTAGTCCATAAATATAAGATGCTGGGAATCTCCTCACTTGTATTCATCGTAAATATACAGCGCTTTAATAGCGCCGCTCATGGTGGCAGGAAGTTGTATGAATGTGGAGGAGTCGCATGTCTTGGCCCTATGACGCCGAGCCGCAAACTAAAGCTAGCGGGATTCTGCCGCCGCCGACCGCTCGTGCGGCGATCCAGAGACCGCAGCTCCGGGGGAATGCTCTTTGGAGGATAGCATTTTCGCTTCATCAAGGGATTTGCGTGCAAAAAACGGTACTAACAGAAAACATACAATATTACTCAAAGCGTTTTTTTTAAGCGAGTAAGTTCGATCCCTAAACGAGCAGCCAAAGTGGCTAGACCCGAATCAAATGCACTACTTCTGACGGTTTTCTAATTTGCTTCTGAATAGTTATATTATTATCCAACCGGCTCACAAATCCATGAACCCACCCAAAGACCGTGCTCCTTGGGAGCTCAAAGCGGAGGAGGTTGAAAAACAGATGTCAGGACAAGAACAGTTTCAAGATTGTTTGTCCTGTAGGGTCACAGGTAAGCAGCCCAAGAAAGTGTTGTAATAGACGAAAATTGACGGGGAATTTCAAAAGGGTCCGCTGCGTTTATCGGGCTTGGGGTGTATAGCTACTACACAGGAATGCGGAACCTCAAGCAGCGGGAAAAGGTCATTATGCAAAGCGCAAGTAAATATGGAATGGGCTCGAGGCGGCTGGGAATCGCTACGACATCTGCTGCTTTGGTAGCTGTTGGATTATGGAGAGCTTTCAATTGATATACATGTCTCGTGGTGATCTATGAACTTTTAATCTGGCATAATGGTAGCAGCGCTGCTTTCTCGGTACATAATTGAATTCATTAATGACGATGGAGCATCACTACTCATTTACTACACACAGAAAACAAGGAGGAAGAGGTTTCGGACGCCTTAATGCCTAGGAAATACCCTATGCAAATAGTTATATAAAAGAAGATCTAGTCTAAAAAAATGGATAGGATGGAACTGCCACCTATGAAAATCCACTAATGCTGAATGACTCCTCATAAATGCTAGCAAAAACCATCCTCCTCTTTCGGGTATCAAACGTGCATGTCATCATTCCGTCGTGCTAAACCAAAAAATGTCTTCATGCAAATCGACCTCGCTTACCACCGCCAAACAAATCACGTCCGTTCAAGCCAGAAACATCGAAGAAGTCTGGAAATTGGTGCTTTCGCTTATTACCAAATGAAGCGCTGGAATCTCTGGCCGATGATCGTCGGGTAGAGTTATTGTGCCGATTGGCAGACCACGGGTTCCGAGGCAAGACTGATATACCGACGCCTGGTGTGTCAGCCGAAGACGCTGAGTTCATGGATATATGATCAGGTGTTTGCGTGTCCATGTCTGGAGACATGGATGGGAATTGTGGTCCAGCAGAAAAAGTGAAGATAGAGGGCCGAGTGACTGTGCTCGAGTCGCCCGTCGGGAGGGCGGAAGACTGTTCATGGTTCGTAGGTGCGTGCGGTTCGGCAGCAGATTCGGCCTGTGGAGAGGATGATGACTCTTGTTGCGGTTTATCACGGTGTTCTTTCCGGAGTACTGCTGGTGGAGAACTTCTTGTTTGCTTGTCGTCGTCATCGCTATCGAAAGTAGCCTGGGTGCCTTCCGCTCGTTCAGTTGCCCATTGTCGAACTTTCCAACCCTCACCGTCACCCAGCCCAAGGTTTTCTCGATCTAAGAAATGTAACAGGTCTTCGATAGCCTCCTGGTAGCCAGCTTGTTTCGCTTGTGCTTGGTCGGAGGCGGCACTCTTGTACAGGTTGGTCACCGAGAGAGCAGCAGCTTTGAAAGCTTGTAGGAGCTGTTCGGGTGGCTGGGAGTATGATGTCGAGCTTGGAAGGGATGTGTTGAGCGATCTCATTGAGTCCATGGTGGAAATGCAGATGTATTGGAGTATTGGAGGTGGTCTGAGGAGGAGATGAAGTTCGTAGAGGAGTAATATACGTTGTCCTCCGAGGGGCCGTCAGTGGCCCGGGGTGGAGATGAAACCGAAGACTTTGAGAGGGCTGCAAGGCCGACAATCAGAGTCTTTGTCCAAAATCAAAGAAGAAGCGAGTTTGAGCAATGTACACACAAGAGCGTGGTGTGTCTAGGTCAAAGGATGGGGATACAACACGATAAGAAGGCGTGACATGGAGCAAGCATCAGATGACAGAAAACCAGACTAGAGCGGCAAAGATTCGACATTATTGTTGGTGGGAGCAACGGCGGCCTCAGGCCAACAAGGCTCAGGCTCCGCCGCCACGTGATTTCGGTACCAAAGTACCGATGCCGCTACGGCGGGCGGCGTGGAACTTCGGAGCAGATTTGGCGCTTTCCTTTCTGGGACGCGGCGCGACTAATGTTCCGGCCGCGCTGCTGAATCATCAGGGCCACGGCCAATCATCGCGCGTCATGCACGCGCCTGGTCCTGATTAAATTCCATTTGCCTTCCTTCCCACCGCGATCTTTCAATGTTGCTCATTCACACTACCTTGGCCGTCTGCAGAACTTCATCCACCAAGGCCCTCTCAAAGCCTCCAAAACTGCGGCAGAACGCACTCCGAATACCTCAAAGTCGCGATTGGCGGTATTGTTTCGAGCTAGCAACACCCTGATATCGATACAAAGTGAGGCTGCAGCTACCCTGTCGCATCTGGAGTGCAAACATCCAAGATGGCGCCTTCTCGCAATCTGCCAGAGTCGGATGCTTCGTCCCAGGCGGACACGCCTATGACAGATGCCAACGATGATTCTACAGCCCGGGTATCGGTTGATGAGCCTGATTACCCCATGGCGGTATGTATTATGTTCCTGCACCGCGCACCCAGAAATTTACTAACACGTTTCAAACTAGGATTACCAAGACACCCCTGATTACACAGTACGAAATTTCTTTTTAGGACCGCTATGCTAGGTATGCTGACGTTTCTTTCTAGGATTCTGACACCAACCCAAACACGACGGCGAGCAGCGTCGCAGGCGATGCACCCCACACAGATGGACGCAAAAGGAAAGCAGAGGAATCTCAGTTGAAGAAGATTCTCAAGAAACAGCACGGACGCTTAGATGAATCAAAGGTTTGTTTCTGGAACAAGAAGATTATTTTTGAATAATAATTAATATGAAAAACCACAATGCAGGAAGACGATTCAATCAGACGCTTCCGCTACCTTTTGGGTCTGACTGACTTGTTTCGCCATTTTATTGAAACCAACCCGAACCCGCGCATCAAGGAGATTCTGGCAGAGATCGATCGGCAAAACTCGGACGAGGCCAGCAAAACTAAGGGTTCCTCACGTAAAGGAGGTGCTGGTGGGGATAGGAGACGTCGAACCGAGAAGGAAGAAGATGCAGAACTTTTGAATGATGAAAAGCGGGGCGGTGAGACTACGACTGTCTTTCGTGAATCACCATCTTTCGTCCAAGGAGAGATGCGGGATTACCAGGTTGCTGGGCTGAATTGGCTGGTGTCACTCCACGAGAATGGTATCTCTGGAATTCTCGCCGATGAAATGGGTCTCGGAAAGACCCTTCAAACCATCTCGTTTCTGGGATATTTGCGTCACATCTGCGGTATTACACGCCCCCACTTGGTTGCAGTTCCGAAGTCCACCCTTGACAACTGGAAGAGAGAGTTTGAGAAATGGACACCTGAGGTCAACGTTATGGTATTGCAGGGCGCCAAAGAGGAGCGCCAGAAGCTTATTGCCGAACGGTTGGAAACGGAAGACTTCGATGTCTGCATCACTAGCTACGAAATGATCTTACGCGAGAAGTCGCATCTAAAGAAGTTCCCCTGGGAATACATTATTATTGACGAGGCCCATCGAATCAAGAACGAGGAATCGTCACTCGCTCAGATCATTCGTGTTTTTAGCTCGCGGAATCGCTTGCTAATCACGGGTACCCCTCTCCAGAACAACTTGCACGAGCTTTGGGCCCTCCTCAACTTTCTGTTGCCCGATGTGTTTGGTGACTCGGAAGCATTCGATCAGTGGTTCTCTAGTCAAGACTCAGACCAGGATACTGTTGTGCAGCAGTTGCACCGTGTTCTCCGGCCGTTTTTGCTTCGCCGAGTCAAGAGCGATGTCGAAAAGAGCTTGTTGCCGAAGAAAGAAGTGAACCTGTATGTTGGCATGTCGGAGATGCAGGTCAAGTGGTACCAGAAAATCCTTGAAAAGGATATCGATGCGGTTAACGGAGCCGCCGGCAAACGAGAATCCAAAACTCGACTATTGAACATTGTTATGCAACTCCGCAAGTGTTGTAACCACCCGTATCTGTTCGAAGGTGCTGAGCCCGGACCCCCCTATACGACCGATGAGCATCTCATCGACAATGCTGGGAAAATGATTGTTTTGGATAAAATTCTCACCCGCATGAAGAAGCAGGGCAGCCGTGTACTTATTTTCTCTCAAATGAGTCGTGTTTTGGATATCTTGGAAGATTACTGTGTTTTCAGAGAGCACAACTATTGCCGCATTGACGGATCTACAGCTCATGAGGACCGTATCGCTGCGATTGACGACTACAATAAAGAGGGCTCTGACAAGTTCATATTCCTGCTCACCACACGTGCTGGTGGACTGGGTATCAACCTGACCACGGCAGACATTGTTGTTCTATTCGATAGCGACTGGAACCCACAAGCTGACCTTCAGGCCATGGATCGTGCCCACCGTATTGGACAGAAGAAACAAGTGATTGTCTTTCGATTTGTGACGGAGAAGGCCATCGAAGAAAAGGTCCTGGAGCGTGCGGCGCAGAAGCTGCGACTTGACCAGCTTGTCATTCAGCAAGGTCGTGCCCAGCAGCAAGCTAAGAATGCTGCATCAAAAGACGAACTCTTGGGTATGATTCAACATGGCGCTGCTGATCTTTTTAAGAACCAAGGAGGCACCCTTGCCAGTGGTGGTGATATGACCGACGACGATATCGACCAAATCCTCCGAAAGGGCGAGGAGCGTACCGCGGAGCTTAATAAGAAGTATGAAAAGCTCGGCATTGACGATCTCCAGAAGTTCACATCGGATAATGCGTACGAATGGAATGGAGAAGATTTCACGAACCGTAAAAAGGATATCGGCATCAGTTGGATCAATCCCGCAAAGCGAGAGCGCAAAGAGCAATTCTATTCGATCGATAAATACTATCGACAGGCTCTAGCTACTGGCGGTCGCACTGCGGACACAAAACCAAAAGTACCACGTGCGCCCAAGCAAGTTGCCATTCACGACTGGCAATTCTTCCCACCGCGGCTACATGAGTTGCAGGAGAAGGAAACAGCTTATTTCCACAAGGAGATCAGCTACAAGGCCCAGCTTGCTGAGGGTACAGAGGAAGACTTGAGCGAACGCGAGGCCAACCGGGATCTCGAACAGCAGGAAATTGACAATGCAGTCCCATTGACTGAGGAAGAACAGGCCGAGAAGAGTCGCCTTTCTGAGATGGGCTTCTCAACGTGGAACCGCCGCGATTTCCAGCAGTTTGTTAATGGATCTGCCAAGTTCGGTCGAACGGACTATGCCGGAATCTCAACAGAAGTGGACAGCAAGGAACCCCACGAAGTCAAGGAGTATGCTAAAGTGTTCTGGGAGCGGTACGATGAAATCAGCGACTACCCCAAGTACCTCCGTGTCATCGAACAAGGCGAAGAAAAGCTGCGCAAGAGCACACATCAACGGAAGATGCTGCGAAAGAAGCTGGACATGTACCGTGTACCTCTCCAGCAATTAAAAATCAACTATACGGTGTCTACCACGAATAAGAAGGTGTACTCGGAGGAAGAAGACCGATTCCTCCTCGTCATGCTCGACAAGCTGGGTAAGGAGGAGGACAGCGAGGGAATCCAGATCTTTGAACGGATGCGAGAGGAAATCCGTGAGAGCCCGCTGTTCCGGTTTGATTGGTTTTTCTTGAGCCGCACGCCTGTTGAATTGAGCCGCCGATGTACCACTTTGCTCAACACCATTGCGCGAGAGTTTGAGGGTGACCCCAAAGCTAACGGGGAGGGTGGCAAGGGCCGTGGACGAGATCGGGTCGAAGAAGAGGGCGACGAGGATGAGGATGAGGCGCCAGCTAAGAAGAAGACCAAGGGCGCCGCAGTAGTAAGATTCTCCCTCGACCACATTTTAATGACATTTTTAACTAACTTGTTTTCTTTGTAGAACAAGAAACTGAAGAGTGTCAAAGGTGGAAGCAAGGGCACATCGGCCAGCACATCGAGAGCAGCGAGCGTCTCATCGACCAGCAAGCCGAAGGGCAAAAAGAAGTGAAGCATTGATCAATGTAGCGATTGAAATTTGATGCGTTGCAGTGGCTGTTTTATTAGTGGAACCCAAGCCACTGTGTTTTGGTTTTGATTTCGTCACTTGATTTGTTTGGATCGGCGTTGAGGGACGTGTTGTATGATGGCTGGAAGACGCAGTGGTGGTTCTATCTGTATCTCTTTCTTCTTCCTTTCCTCCTATTTCTTAACCCGAAGATTAAAGAATAAATAACAACTCTAATTGTTAAACTTAATATTATTCGGTGTTCTTCTCCGCATGCAGATGTCTATTGGAGTGTATGCCCAGTCGGTGTCAACACCTCCGGACATCAGACGACATTCTGAGACTAACAATTACGCTTGGCTTCTGCCAGATGACTGGACTGTTCGGGAAATTTTTGAACAAGCTCTTGACTTGTTTTCCTTACCAATCAGTATGGTGTACGACTGCTTCTCGCTGGCGGGTGAAACGATGGATCGGCGGGCATACGCAATCAAGGCACTAAAGTCACTACTGCATCGGTAGTATATGATTATATGCATTGGTGGTACTTAGAGTTTACTACATTTCTGGATGGCGCACATCAAATGCGTCCAGTCAACAGTGTTATCTAGCCCACACAACGGTCACCAAAGAAAGGTGTTTACACCTCTTCACTCTAAAAATCAGTCAGCCAGCCCCAGCCCACCTTTATCAGTTGGTGGTTATCGCGATTAAGGCTTCTGAGGCCCGCGCGCCCTGACGCCACCGCTCCAGGGTGTTACTTTAATTAATGTGAGCGTGACTCTGCAAGACTAGACTGGTCCACTGTAATAAATCACCTTATCCAGACGAATAATAGTCTGTATCTTGTGCAGAAAAAAAAAAAAGAAAGAAAAAAGGGGAAAAGGAGGCAGAACCATGGGCCAGTGGCAAAAACAGCAAGTGACCCTAGCGTGTGGCTCTCTGGTGATGCTGCAGCCTGGCCAGGATTTGATCTGGATCGCGCCACCTGCTAATACGGGCGGGAGAATCTGTGGCGCAGGGCTTGTTCTACCATATCACATCACTTGCATGTATTCTAGTACTGCTAAGGTATAAGCTATTCGATAGCTAGTTATAGTATACTGCTTAGTGACTCTGTCTTGACGGGTGGGGCTGCAGGCACAGGGCTGGCGTCATGCAATTGGCTGCGTCTGACGTCGTTGCGATGAGCGTCGTGAGGGGGATCGATCGCGAGCTTGCTGCTTCTGCTCTGTTGCAACTTGCTGTTCTGGGCCAGGCCAGTCAGTCCAAGGCGTGACTGGGACGAGTGTATGTCGCAACCATGGAGCCACGTTTGGCCGTGATCGAGCCCGCCAGCCCATCTGACGCGGAAGGCACCACCGTCGTCCACTCCTCCTACTGTCACTGCTGCCTCCTAGTACAAAAGGCCCCAAGTGAGCCCCTCATCTTGCACTCGCCTCTTCTTCTTCATCTTCTCTCATCTTGCTCCCACCTCACCTTCGACTCATCTGCTATCTTTACCAACCACCTTTGCTAACACAACCCGGCCACTCTTCTCTTCCAGCATGGCTTCCAAGGTCAACCTCATCTTCAACCCCAAGTACCAGCGCAATGGTCTAAAATCCTACGTGCACCTGCTCCGCAAATACGGCTTCAATCCCACCTTGGAAGGGCCGTACTTCCACGGCCCCAGCGTTTCTCAGCGCGGAAAATTCAGTGCTCAAGGCCAGCGTCCTGTCGGCGGCCGTGCCCACGTCAGTCGTATCTTGCGCAAGAAGATCGACGGTGGCCAGAGTGGCGATGTTCCTGCCGAAGATGTTCAGAACGACACCGAGTATCTGGCCCAAGTAGGCATCGGCTCTCCTGCCCAGACTCTCAAGTTGGATTTCGATTCTGGCTCTGCAGATCTTTGGGTATGACAGACAGACAACAAAAGATATATATTGCTAGGAAACATGGACTGACAAGCCTTTAGGTCTGGTCTACAGAACTGCCATCTAGCACCCAGCAGTCGGGATCAAGCCACACCATTTTTGATCCATCCAAGTCAAGTACCTGGCAGGAGCCATCGGGTGAGACCTGGAAAATCTCGTACGGAGATGGTTCCTCTGCATCTGGTGATGTCGGCAATGACGTCCTCAATCTTGGTGGACTGGAAATCAAGGGCCAGGCCATCGAGCTGGCAAAGACTCTGTCATCTCAGTTTGAGCAATCCGAGGGAGATGGTCTCTTGGGCCTTGCCTTTGGTAGCATCAACACTGCCACTCCGGACAAGGTGAAGACGCCAATGGACAACTTGATTGCCAACAACTTGATTCCTCAGGGTTCCCAGCTGTTTACTGCTCACCTCGGTGCCTCGGGTGAAAAGGGAGACACCTCTTTCTATACCTTTGGCTACATCGACCAAGATACTGTCAGCGCCACAGGTAACAAGATCAGCTACGCCGCCGTCGACAGCAGCCAAGGCTTCTGGACTTTCGATTCCACTTCGGCCACCGTCAATGGCAAGACCATCAATCGTTCTGGAAACACCGCCATTGCCGACACCGGCACCACCTTGGCTCTCGTTGATGACGACATTGTCAAGGCTATCTACGATGCCATTCCAAACTCCAAGTACGACAGCAGCCAGCAGGGCTATATCTACCCAAGCGACACTCCTGTAGACAAGCTGCCTACTGTTACCTTTGCTGTCGGAGATGCTCAATTCGCTGTGCACAAATCGGCTCTAGGATTTGCTGATGCGGGTTCTGGTTTCACTTACGGTGGTATCCAGTCTCGTGGTTCTAACAGCTTTGATATCCTGGGAGACACTTTCTTGAAGAGCGTCTATGCGGTAAGCAAAGCATTCCCTCCCCCCTCCTCTTCTCTCTCCAGGCGGTCGTGCACTCGGACTAATTCAAATTTCCAGATTTTTGACGTTGGCAACACCCAGTTCGGCGCTGTCCAGAAGCCCGACCCAGATGCTTCCTCGAGCTCTTAAAGTGTTTCTTCCAGCAGACCACGCGGTATGGCTTGGTGGTCTTTCCTCTCTCGGCTACTGCTTTTTACGCTGCGTTGAGAATGCTCTATCCTGGAGTTTGATCCTCTCTGCAACGGGCTCAATTGCAACAAATGTACTTTATTAATAATAACGGAGCTGAATAGCTGCATAATAATGAGACTGATGCTAAAATTACATGACCCGATCCATCTAAAAATACATGACCACACCCGCTCAATGAGATGATGACGAAATATATAGTACAGAGAAAGTTTCCGATTTTAATTAAACTCGAACGATTGGGGTTCCTTTGGAGGAATTTGTTCTTGTCGTTGTCCCCGTTCTCGTTCTGCTGGTTCTAGTTCTTGCGCTCGTGTTCGAATTTCTTCGTACCCGGCCCATTCTTCTTTTCTGATTTTTTCTCCCTTTCGTCTTCTTTCTTCTAGGTTTTCTTCATCTCGACGTAGTTTTTCTTCTAGTTTTCGTTCCATTTCTTTTTGTTCCCGCTCTAGTTTCGCTTGCTGTTCCACTGCTGGGAGATCAGTAATTTGCAGGGGAGCCCGCGTCAACATCTCTATCAGCATCGCTGCCGCCACGCTGACGTTGAGACTGTCGATGCCCGCAGCGTCCTTGATTCCCTGCATGGGATTGAAACGCGCACCGGGGATAGAAACGAGCTTATCCGCGCGAACTTTGAGTCGCTGCAACAGCCCCGTGGACTCATTCCCCATCATCAACACCGTGGGTGCCTCCGTCAGTGGGGAGGAAGTGTTGGATCCAACGCCCCTATCTATAGACTCCAATCTGTTTGAGTTTTCAAAGACATTGCCGGGCGAATCCGCAGCCAAAAAGCGCCAGCCGTTCTTGCGCGACACGTCCACAAACTCCTGCGGGTTGGATGTTCTGAAAAAAGTCATGTTCTCGGTGGCGCCTGCGCTGGCTTTGGCGGTTATCGCTGAATTGGGGGCAGAGTTGCGGCCAGCATAAACGATCCCGTCAACACCCAGGTAGTATGCAGACCGGATGATGGCGCCCATGTTGCCCGGATCGACAATGCCATCTACCAGGAGGATGAGAGGGAAGCGAGACTTAGCCTCCTCCTCATATCGCTCTGGGCGCTGGATTTCGTTGCTCAAGCCATTCACCTTTGCCTCCTCTTCGGATTGTGGGCTTAGCTTGACGTGGAACTTGTCGGCTGTAGGATCCGTGACTGGCTCTAGATGGGCAATGGGTAGTGTAGGTAGATGCGATGCCTCCAGCACGAAACCATTATGTGGACGGCCACCGCTCATTTTATCCAGCATGCTATCCCAACCAGCAAACGCCATCTTGACTTTGAGGCCCTGGGCCAGGGCCATTTTTCGAATAAGGTTTTGCTCAGGAGTGAGTGGTTCATCCTGCGCTTGGTAGATATAAAGTACGTAGAGCTTGCGACGGCTGCATCGCAAAGCGGCCTCGACGGCAGATGCCCCATAGATGAATACCGAGGCAGCAGTTGTATACGGTATGGAAGTAGGCACCTTCACGTGCTCTTTCACTCGTTCGGGGAATTCATTGGTGTACCTCTGATAATTTCTGCCCGGCGGTTCCTTTCGTAATTCTTGACGTTTTTGACGTTTTTCGGATTGACCCCTTCGCTTTGGCTTAGAGGGATCGGCGTAAAAACCCTCCGGTATATTAGGTCTGGTGCTGGGGCGCACCGTGCCCGATTTGATAAATTCGTCTGTATCGAGGTCGTACTCTGGGGAACGAAATTTTGAACGGGACCCTTTTTGGTTCAACTCTACGCCGAACTTATTAGGACGAGGGGGCGGTATATTCCTCCTGCCTCTTTCTTGGAAAGATTTCCTGCCTCCTTCTTCGGCGGACAAAGATCGTCGCCTGCCACGTTCGATGGCACTGGTTAGCGATGCATAACGGACCCCTGATATAGAATTTGGGCGTAGAAGCAGCCCAAAAACTGGACTGGGCCTGTCACATACTCGGAACGACCTCGGTGCAAGCGAAATCATTTCGTTCCGCTTGGTGTGTGTATAGGGCTGGAGCCGTCGAGTGATACAGAGCTGCAGCTGAAGTATTATAGACAGATGGTCAGACAAGCAAACTGAGAAAATAAAATGCGCCGGCGATAAGATAAGCGGATCAATGTCGGCCCCGGGCACGCGGCACGTCTCCCGCGCTTCTCTCCCGCACTTCATTAGGAAGGTACGGACTAAACAAATTGATTTGCGGATTTCTTGACTTCCTTTCTCTCTCCTCTTCACGATCCTAGTACGGATTTATGCGGGCAATCACGCCGCGATTCATGTCAGTTTGACATGACAATTGGGCGTGGCAATGACTTCAGATGACAGCCAAGGTTTTTCGCCCGCGTCTGAGGATGCCGAAGAGTTTGTCGCCGATCTCCTACAGCAGTTTTCGTCCGTTTCTCGCGGCGCAAAGGAACCTGCAGCACAAGATCCTCCGTCGACATCGATGCGGTCTTCTTTTCGCGCGGTGAACGACGCCACCAGGGCATCTTCCGCCAGCCCCTCTCCCGAATCTACGGTGGTTGCAGTTGAAGTGGCCCCGCCCCGATCTGATGTTGAATATGAACGTCTACCGGGACATTCAGCAGCTCGAAATGTTTTACAACAAAAGGAATCTCATGAATCTCTTTATCTGGTAGAGCTTCAGAGTCGGGAGAAGGAATGGGTGAGTCTGAGCCTCATGTGTCTCTATTAGTGAAGCAGAACTCTTCTAACAGCTATTTTTCATTTAGATGGCACGTTCGGATTTGAACAAACTAAAGAATGGACCGACCTCCTTGAACCGTTTCCAGAAATATGGCCCCCCCAGAACGAGAGCGTCTATAGCAAGACGAGGAGATGTCGCTACTGCAGACAACATCATTTCCTCAGACGACGAGGATGAGGAGGAAGAAAAAGAAGATGAGAATGATGACGACGATATTATTGTTGCCGGTCCGAGTAAACGTCGGCGCGGTCGTCCTGGTCGTGCACGTCGACCGGGCCGGCCTCCTAGACGTTCTACTACATCCGCAGAAGAAGACGAGAAGCCAGTACGACGATCAAACAGACAAACAAAGCTACTTCAAAACCATCGGAATATATTCTGGTCCAGCGATGAAAACTCAAGCGGTGGTACGGGATCAGGTGTTCCACGGCGTCGCTCTACGAGACAAACCAATCGGCGGTCATCGATGAAAATTCGCGCACAATTTTCTGATAGCGAAAGTGATACACGCACGTCGCATCCCGGTACTCGATTTTCGACAAGAACCAAGAAGTCCGGAAGGACAAACCTCAGAGAGCGAAGGGAGGATGAGATTTCAGAGAACGAGCAGGCTCCTGCAGAGAAGAAGTACTTTGGTGCGAAAGAGAAGTTCTACAAGCTTCCATCAGACGATCCATTCAGGCTTCGTCATCGTCAAGTCTGTGAAGTCTGCGCAGGACATGGGAACGTCAAGGAAAAAGGCTCTCTTGTTTTCTGCCAAGGATGCACAAGTGCTTATCATAAAGCTTGTTTGGGTCCACGAGGGGCGCGAGAGCACCTCGTCACAAAGATCGATTTCGACCATTTTGTGTTGCAGTGCCGTCGCTGTATCGGAATTGCACAAAAGAAAGATGGAACTGCACCCCATCTCGGCCAATGTGTGTCGTGCAGGGAAATGAATCCGGCGTCCCAACCTTTCCGGGAACGATTGAGTCCACGACTAGAACAGCACCAGCGAGAAAAGAATGGAGGAGTCGATCCAATAACTACTGTGGACCCGTCACTTATTAACAACCCAGATCAGCTTCTCTTCCGTTGCATTGGCTGCACGAGAGCTTTCCATTTTGATCATCTTCCGCCCAAGTCCGACCTGAAGGCTGATGATATCGAGATGCCAGATGCAGAGTCTACCCCATCAGAACTTGCCAATATACGTTTCAAGCAATATTCCAGAAAGTGGCGTTGTCACACTTGTACCTCTGCATCTGGAGAAATCGAAGGCCTAATCGCGTGGCGACCTGTCGATGCAGATAGCTACACCCCGGGGTTTGCAGTTGACGATCTAGAAGAAAAGGAAAAGGAATATTTGGTTAAATGGAAACGCGCATCCTACTTTCGAACGACATGGATGGAAGGGTCTTGGATATGGGGTGTCACTTCTCCATTGATGCGGAAGGCATTTTTCAAGTCTCCCGCAAACCAGAAACCTCATATGACCATGGAGGATGCTATTCCAGAGGAATATCTGAGAATCGACATTGTTCTAGATGTCAAATACACCAACATTGTCAGCACGCATTCAAAGGAAATTGACATGGCACGAGTCAAGGATGTCAAAGAAGCCTACGTTAAGTACAAAGGCTTACTTTATGAAGATTCTGTTTGGGAAACTGTACCTTCCCCAAGTGATAGAGAGCGTTGGGACGATTTTAAAGCAGCGTACGAAGACTGGGTTCTGAAAGACTATACCCGCATCCCTAAGGGGCCGACTCTGAAACAGTACCTCACCAGCGTTCGCGAACAGGACTTTCAAACGACCCTCGTCAAAAAAGCCCAGCCCGATTCTCTAACCGGTGGGAAAATCATGGACTACCAGCTGGACGGACTCAACTGGCTTTATTACATGTGGTACAAGGAGCAGAATTCCATCCTTGCGGATGAAATGGGGCTTGGCAAGACAATCCAAGTCATTTCATTTCTCGCTACCTTGATTGAAGACCATCGATGCTGGCCCTTCTTGATTGTGGTACCCAATTCCACGTGTCCCAACTGGCGACGAGAAGTGAAGAAATGGGCACCCTCTCTCCGGGTGGTCACATACTACGGCAGCAGCATTGCACGCCGAATTGCTCACGATTATGAGATGTTCCCGAATAATGCCCGCGACTTGAGAGCTCATATTGTCGTTACGTCTTACGAATCAATGGTCGAAGAGAAAGCCCGGAAAGTGTTGGCCGGAATCCCGTGGGCTGGCCTTGTCGTAGACGAAGGCCAGCGGTTGAAGAATGACAAGAATCTTCTTTATGCGTCGCTTTCACGAATCAACTTCCCATTCAAAGTCCTTCTCACGGGAACGCCACTTCAGAATAACACCCGAGAGCTGTTCAACCTCATTCAATTCTGTGATCCCACGAGAAGCGCAAAGGATCTGGAGGAAAAATACGAGACATTGACCAAGGAAAATGTCCCTGAATTACATGATTTGATCCGTCCTTTCTTCCTACGCCGAACAAAGGCCCAGGTTCTTACATTCTTACCCCCAATGGCACAGGTTATTGTTCCTGTGTCCATGTCCATTGTTCAGAAGAAGCTCTATAAATCGATACTTGCGAAAAATAGCAAGTTGATCAAGTCAATCTTCCAGAACAACCAAGATCAGAACAACAAGCAAAACGAGCGCCATAGTCTGAGCAATATCCTGATGCAGCTACGAAAATGCTTGTGTCATCCGTTTGTTTACAGCAAGCAAATCGAAGAGCGCACTTCCAACCCTGTCATTTCTCACAGAAATCTTGTCGAAGCTTCGGGAAAATTGCAACTACTTGAACACTTGATGCCAAAGCTTAAAGAGCGTGGCCATCGAGTGCTTCTCTTCAGTCAATTTTTGGATAATCTAGATGTCGTGGAGGATTTTCTTGACGGTCTGGGACTTCTCTACCTTCGCCTGGACGGTTCAATGGGCGCTCATGAAAAGCAGAAGAAGATTGATGCATTCAATGACCCCAAATCGGAGTATTTTGCTTTCCTTTTGTCGACCCGATCCGGCGGTGTTGGAATCAATCTTGCAACGGCCGATACTGTTATCATCATGGATCCCGACTTCAATCCACACCAGGACATACAGGCTCTCTCTCGCGCGCATCGCATTGGCCAGAAGAAAAAGGTACTTGTCTTCCAATTAATGACACGTGAGAGTGCGGAGGAGAAGATCATGCAGATCGGCAAAAAGAAACTGGCTCTAGATCACGTCCTCATTGAAAGAATGGATGCAGATGACGATGAGGGTGTTGACTTGGAATCCATTCTTCGACATGGTGCAGAGGCTCTTTTTGAAGACGACGATACTGGTGATATCCATTACGATGCAGAATCCGTTGAAAAGCTTCTGGATCGCAGTCAAGCTGAAGACACCGAGGTTGGCAACGATGCCTCTGCCGAGTCACAGTTTAGCTTTGCTCGTGTGTGGGCGAATGACAATAGCGCGCTCGAAGACAGACTAGGTGACTCTGATGCTTCGGCTCCACCCAACAGCACTTTGTGGGAGAAGATTCTCGCCGAGCGTCAGAAAGCTGCAGAGGAGGAGGCCCTGGCCGACGCACAAGCACTGGGCAGGGGGAAGCGGAAACGAACCGTTGTCGATTATACTACCAAGGATAACAGAGAAGAGCAAAGCCCACCGGCCAAATCCAAGCGACCCAAGATGCAGGTTGACGGCGATTCAGAGTTCAAAAACAATAATAATGCATATGAGAGCGAGGGGGTTGAGTCTGAAGAATTTACGCCGGCGAAAAAGGTCAAAGGTCAGTATTTCTCTGGGTGTCTTATTACAAGTGCATCAACTGATTGTTTCTACTCTAGGTCGCCCATTCAAACGCGTGGATCCAACTAAAGCTTCGTCTCTTTCCGCGAACGAGGCTTCTCTCTCGAAAGAAAACCCTACAGGCCTATCGTCATTTAATATGTTCGGTCGAGTACTTCCATGCATCGCTTGCAATATGTTACATCCTGTTGGATACTGCCCTCTTAAGTTGGCTGGCGTAGAGCATTGTGGCCTCTGCGGCATCGCTCACATTGGCTATCAACGTACCTGTCCGCACCTGAATTCGGAGGCACAGATTCTTTTGATGCTCCAATCGCTGAAGCAAAGCACAGAACCAAAATGGTTGGTCGACCAGGCCCGCCACTATTTGCACATGGTCAAGGGGGATCTCATCAATCGCAGGAAAAAGGCTGAAGCGGCTGCAAATGGGCTGTCTGGTGGCTCTGCAAAGATCCCCCCCCCTCATTTGTCCTCTCTACTACGACCTGACACGACCGTGTACAAGCCAGCCTATCAGCCTGGAATTCCTGCTCCAGCCTCTGGGAATCCGCCAGAAGCTCATCCTCCTCCTTTCTATAAGCCACAGCCAGGCTATAATGGGCAGCAGCAACTACCTCCGCTTCCTTCTCAGGCTCCTCCACCTTCACAACCTCCTCTGTCCTCTGAGCCTCCGCGACCCCAGCTTCCTTAGGAATCTTTTTTTGTCACCGCCATTACATGGCCTTGTGCTGGAAGAATCTCTCTCTCTTTTTTTTTGCAGGAACATTCCCTATTACTTCATTCGGTGACGATTTCTCGTGATCAATTTTCCCTGGCGTCCAAGAGGGGTTTGACGGTGATACGGGAGTTGGTTATCTCCTGCATTTTTCTTTAATCAGGCGCCAGTTTATCTATTTTTATTAGACCTCGAATTGTGCTATCTAATATCAAGACCAATCGGATCCTTTCCCGCGGCATCGAAGGACCTTCTACACTTGTAACAATCCTTGTCTTCTTTGATACTCCTGACGTGATAAAACCAGACGGTCGTGGTTAGGCGGGCTTTGGCTTTCAAAATCCAGATGTCTCAGACCGCCCCGGTGAAAGGAGTCGCACATGCTTGTCGCTCTCCCAGCCACCACAAAAACGCCCTGACCAAGGAAAAAAAAAAAAAAAAGCGTCGTGATTCGCAAGAACGTGGAGGTTGGGACAGCCGCTGGTGGAGAGCGGAGCGGGTCGGGGAAGAGGGTCAGATCATTCCGCATTCGGCATCCCAAACCCTAAACACAATGCTTGGCGTGTACTTTAAATCAAGCTCATCGCAAGGCCTTCTTTCTTTCTCTTTTTCCGTGAAATATATAGCGACGAGTAGGGTATTACTGTGTGAATGTCAATGGCGTAGTTGGCGGTCAATTGGGTATTTATATTATTTTTCTAGTGTCTTGCGGTCAGTCAGTCTTTTAGAACCCAAAGAGCTTTACTCCAGGCACATGGCCACCACCCATCAATGTCGCCATGCGGGGCTGCTGCATGTCCATACATTGCAATTGGCTGGAGTTTTGCGGCTTCATTGTGCTCTGCAGAACCAAAAATCTGCGTGTTCGATGTTGTATGCTTTGAGAACATCAAGGCCCTGCAGGGACGGAATCGCAGGGTTTTTCCCCTAGCGAAAAAGCCTCAATTGCTCCTGGTGTAGTAGATCCGATTGGCCCTAATTGCGGCCTAGCTGCAGATTGTGGCAGATGCACGGTTCAGGCCTAGTAATAGTTCCTTTTCATCCCGAGCAAACGGTCTGGTGGGTCGGGACAAACATGGTCAGCGTTTAGCCTGTATAGTCATGAAACCCAAGACAAGGCCGCATAACTCCTGCTTCATTATCGTTTATATCCTACTTTCACGGTTAATTTATTGGTTTTATATCTCTTACAGACGGATGTTTACTCATGTTTATCCTCTTCTTGCCGGCTCAAATCGCAAAAAATCCGGACTAAAGCAACCACTGAAGGGTATAAGAAGTCTTAGTTTTCTCACATACTTCAACCATCCTTCAACACTAAACACTACACTAGAACTGAACGTTAAAATCCCAACGGGGCAGTTGGATAGAAGGAAGAATGGGGTGGCTGGGAGGGCTAACGGCTAATTGACACCGCTTCCCAATAGGGAAGCCATTATGGTCACACCTCCTGGCCTCTCCTCCCACTGTCTGGCCTCATTCTCGCAACTGGTCAGCAGGCAAGGCTACTTTCTTTGTTCTGCTGGGCAACTCTTCATCCTGTTTGCCCCGCTGACGCCCTATACAATGTCTTTCTGGGACCCGCTCGACAGAAGGCCCTCCCCTCCTTGACGGTACCTATCTGGGACACCCTCAGCCGTTAAGGCCGGCAGCGAAGCTATTTAAACAGGTTCGTCCTTCTTCCTCTCTCTCTCCCCCCACCACCATCCGTCCTCTCGCCATCCAAATCTTACTTTGTTCTCATCTTTCTCTGACTCTATCTTCAGTTTCTCCGTTCGACACACAGCTTCGTTCGACAATCCAAAGTATCGTCAAGCCTATAGCTGAGCCAGTTGCTATAACCATCACTCTGTTATACAACTTTACTGTCGACCGATCTTGACAGCTCAAACTTCCGCTCACTTGGGTGCTTTGCTTTCAATCTCGAAGCTGTTAATCCTCCTCCTCCTCCCCTCTCTTTCGCATTCACCACCATCCCATCGACCTCTCCCTTTTCAAAACCGTCGACATGCCTGAGAACCGCCCTGAGTTTTTCCTCGTGCGTGAGGACAATTCCATCACGCCACTCATCGCCGTGGATGAGTTGCCCCCTGATATCACCATCAGAGGGGTGCTGCGAACCATGACCCTAGCAGAAGCTGCGGGCATGAAGAATTTGGGCAAGGTCCCCTCTCGCGGCATATACTACACTGTCGACTCCCTCAGGGACCGCGTTGGCACCACCTCCTCCGCCAACGACTCTTTTGCTATCACCCCGTACAATGGCGGTAGTAAGGGGAAGAACCGGTTCGCTGAGAAGAAGGTTATTTTTCCTCTCGTGAATACCTTTCTCAATTGTGCTTTGGTTGACAACTTATTTTTCTTTAGGGATTTGGGAGCCCGAGCAAGCCAGCAAAAGTATACTGCTCCTACTGGATACGCCGCGGGGAGTGCGACTTTGAGCAGCAGGGTAAGCTCAACTCTATGTTTTGACCATGGCATGGGAATACCCACTAACAGTTCCCCTAGGCTGTCGGTTCAAGCACGTCATGCCCGAGGACCTTGGAACCCTGGCGACAATTGGCCTCAGCGATATCCCGCAGTGGTATCGCGAGAAGTACAATGTGAAAAGTCTGCGCCCCAGTGCTCCTACTTTTGCTGGCCTTCACAAGGGCAATTGGCGGAAGATGTCAACTTCCCCAAAAGCCATTGCCTACAACGACGAAGAAATTCAGGACAATGGTACGTATTCTTCTCTATCCCCTCCCAACTTTTCACTGATACTGCGAAACCTGTGCTAACTGGTCACAAACTGCAGGCAACTTTTTGGGAGACGCCAAGAAGCCTGGGGAGAAGCCTGGTGACAAGGCTCTCGACCACCCCGACAATGCCCGCCCCTCGCCAGAACATATCGGCAGTGCCAGCGGCTGCGAGAATACGGCAGGGTGCCCGTATATCCAAGAGTATGAGACACCTCAGACTCCTCCGGCTAAGCCGCGAAGCCCTAACAATGAGTTATAGTATGTTGCTAGTCTCACCCGCTTCAACTCCCTCCATGTCGCACACAGTGGACTCATGGTCTCCAAGAAGTTCCTTCGGAGAAAACATGTGGTCTCCGACAACCCAGCGAGTCAAGAGAAACAACGCTGTCGTCGCTTCTTCTGGGGCACAGACAAGCGGCAAATTTAGCAACGATATAGAGCCCGAACATCGCAGCATTACCGAGCTGCTTCCTTTTTCCATGCCGGAAGACCGGTTTGGAAACATCACCACGGAGCGGTCGACCCTTGAATGGCCTATGGCCCATTGGTGCTGGGGTGCTTATTTTTGAAAAAAAAAAAAAAAAAAAAAAAAAAAAAAA
>CVMT01000003.1:2852980-2894237 GCA_000985935.1 Talaromyces islandicus | reverse complement strand
AAAAAAAAAAAAAAAAAAAAAAAAAAAAAAAAGGAAAAAAATTAAGGGGCCCATTTTCCTTTGGCCAGGCTAGGTCCCCCGTGCAAATGATGTTCACAATTTTTCTTTCCTTTTCTTTCCCGGTAGAAAAGTAAAAGGCTTATGGGATATGCAGTGTTTTTTATTTTATTTTTATTTTTAAAGTTCGAATAGCTCTGTGTTGAGTGTTGCCCGGGTGTCTCCTTGGCTTGTGAGACAGCTGAGGAGCTCTATTCGACCGAGTTTTTATTCTTGTTCTTCGTTTTATTTTTATTTTTATTTTTATTTTTATTTTTTCAATATTTCTTGTTTATCTTTCTCCCCTTTTTTCGTTTCTATATCAAGGCCATGTTACGGTTGGTGTTCAGGTTTCTTGTCATGAGCAATGGATGAAACGGCCGGGATCGATTTTACGATGGATATGTTCAGCTATCTTAGAAGAATGCAGTCAAGTGTTCTTACCTTAAAACTATTGTTCTCATGGGAGATAATCCCTGGTCCTTAGAATATTTGAATATAACTACATGATATCCAGCAGTGGGTACAATACACCCAAAACCCGAGCGATGGGCATTTTTAATGTGATCATCTTCTTACTAGTTATGGGTGAACATGGCTAATGCCATATAATGGAACCATATTATGAAAATTTATCAACTATGAAATGGCTGCAGACATCTAGAATTGCTATTGTACAATAAAAAAGGTACACGAATGATAACTTCTTATCTTCTCAACCTCTGAGTTTTGCCCCTCGCTACAGTCTCTTTAACAGCAGTCTTTTCGTCCGCAGATTTGAGGTGTGGGAACTTGCTCAGACTTGGTTGGGTGCGAATGGCGTAGAGCACAGATTCCTTGCCGTCAACGATACTATTGCGTGCTTTCTCAGCGCTGATTCGGTTTTCGCGATCTGCGGCGAGTTGCCGTCGGCGAGTCTCGGTCAACTTCCATGATTCCGGGAAAGTGTGCTGGACCTTGGGCTTGTGGTGTCGCAGGTCAAGAGGGATGTCGGTAAAGGCATCTCCCTCCTTGGCCTCCTTGATCAGGGTCTTGATGGTGTCGCCTAGGTAGCGTTTGTTCTGTGCGCGGGCAGAGAATTTCTCGCACGACATGCGTACAATGTCTGTGTCCGGGTTGTAGCGAGGTCCAACAAGTTTGAGGAAGGTCTGGCGTTGTGCCTCGGTCAAGTGTTTGGGCACGAGGTCCTTGGTGCTAAGCTCGACAACGACCTTGTGTTCGGCTGGATGTTGTTCTCCCAAGTATGTTGTGTATCGGAAACGGAGGATTTGGTTTTTTTTGGGTAGTTCAAAGGGTTTTGCCAGTTCTGCATCTCTGTTAATCAAGCTCTTTCTTCCCAGGTAATTTAAACAGATAATAAATAAGTGCAAGACATACTGCTTAGCAATGGCATATCCCATGCTGCAATACGGGCGAATTCTCTGATTTCGCGGTGCAGCTCCAGCTCGGCATGAGCCATCGAGGTCATTTCATCGTCGTGGAAAACATCGTCTCCATCCTCAGTCTGGGCGAATTCATCGTCTTCCTCATTCGCCCAAACACCCCGGCCGCGGTCCTTGACATCTTCAAATCGCATCTGTGATTCTCGATCGACGCGCTTTGCTCCTTCTTCGATCATGGCCGAATCTCGCTGTCGCTCCGCCGGATCGTTCCACATGTCGACGAATCGCTTGTTTTCGGCATCAAAGACCGCCTGTTCTTCGGGGGACATCAGTTCGTACATGGTCTTTTCTTCCTTGGTAAAATCCTTGATGGAGTATTCCGGGATCTGTTCGAGCTCCATAGGCGAGATATCCTTGGGCTCGTCGCTGTCATCTTTGCGGGCGTAGGTTAACGGCGACGGGGAGAAGAACCGCGTCTGTTGGCGCCCAATTGAGGCGATCCGTGAGTTGAAAACTTGCGGACGACCAGGTGGCGGTCTCCGAGACAGTATGAGCGCCGCTCGGCTCAGCGCTTTCGATGTGCTAGCCATGGTGACGGTGCGCGAATCAACAGATTCAACACTGGTGATGCTTTTCTTGCGGCCGACAATTATTTCGGCGAGTACAGGTGCCAAGCCACTAGTCACAATCGGCTAGCGCGTCCCAACTGTCCACGCTGGGCAAGATGCATCTATGCGCTGAATTAAATGGTATTTTCCCTCGATTTTGCAATTCAGGAGGCAATTGGCTTACGGTGGTCAGTATTTGGCCTTTGCGACCGCCTGTCTTTGTGTCATGAGGCCGTGTCACGTGAGTCGAGGCATCATTCTTTTGGCGATTCCCATCGGTCTTGAACCTTCCTTCTCTCTCGATAGTATGGAATTGTCCGATGTAGGAGCATTGGAAAACCCAATATCGATACGCACCAGCGCTGAATTTATAAGGGCCAGCGTTATCTGATACTGCACCATGTCTTGAATACCACACCTGCCTTGATCAGTGAAAGATGGACCGCACACCTCGCAAAGTGTGCTTCGTGACGATTGGGGCCACTGCTCCGTTTGATGCCCTCCTCTCGAAGGTCTTAGATCAGCCGTTCTTAGAGGCTCTCAGCAATAATCAATACACTAAGCTTCTGATTCAGTACGGCAAAGAAGGCCGCGTCATTTTCGACAACTACACAGCCAAGTTCCCCCCGGGAAAGCCAGAACGCTACGGATTGGATATCCAGGGATTTGATTTTAAAAAGGACGGGCTGCTCCCAGAAATGCGCTCGACAAAGTCAGACGACAAGCTGGATGCCGTGGAAGGAATGATTCTCAGCCATGCAGGTAAGCTTCGGTGTGCTTGGATACTTTGGAGACAGCCTTCCTAACTCGGAATTATCAGGCTCGGGATCCATCATGGAAGCGCTCAGACTCGGTGTTCCTTTAGTGGTTGTACCTAACCCGGACCTACATGACAACCATCAAGAAGAACTGGCTCGTGAGATTGAGAAAAACGGCTGGGCCGTGACGGGCAGGCTAGAGTGAGTAGTGGCTTTGCAGGATAATTTTAATTTCGGTATCATATCGCTGATGATGAGTCCAGTTCCCTTGCAGATTCCGTTCGCAAAGCAGAAGTTCTTCGCACTGTTTCGCGACAATGGCCGCCAGTGAATAGCGGCGAGTCAAAACGACAGAAGGGTCTCGCTAGCGTTATGGCAGACGAGATGGGCTTTGTGGACTAGGATATCTCGAAATGCCATCCCAGATATCCATATCAATTGGCGCATCTGGAATCGAGTACAGGGTTGGGAAATCTGACCCGGGCTTATATACTAAAGAATAACACTGTGATGATGTTGGATACAGTCAAGGATAAGGCGAAATGGGGAAGTTTGGGTCCTATTATCTTGCTTATCCTATCATGTTTTACATATTATTTTATTCCTTGTATGGCAATTAGCAGAGCATAATAACATTCATTGTTTAATTATTACATGGCAGCGAGGCGCGCACAGCCGTCGGTGGCCCAAGCTCCACGCGGAAAGCGTTGCGGTGTTGACTCGACAGGGGGACGCAACCTCCGCATAGTACACACACCACACTCGTTTTTTTAGTTGCGACAGCCCGCATCTCGCCGCATTGGCCAAGGACTTTTTGGTGGTATCCTATTTGCATCATAACCTGCCTATTAGTGTTCCTCGAAATTACCTGGCACCTCGTCTGGGTTCGGAGTACCTGGCGGCGTGCCCGACACGTCCGCCCGCGCAGTCATTAACGGCCACGACCCTCGACTGTCCTTTGAGAGATAAACCTCGACAAACACACAGGTTAGTCCCATCACGATGGCAGAAGCAAGCCTACACAACGTCCCCATAGTTATCGACAACGGCAGCGGGACGATTCGCGCAGGGTTTGCGGGCGAGGAGATTCCGTCATGTTATTTCCCGTCCTTCGTCGGCCGGCCAAAGCACCCCCGCGTCATGGCCGGCGGTTTAGAGGGAGATGTATTCATTGGACAAAAGGCGCAGGAGCTACGAGGGCTGCTGAAGATCCGATACCCACTAGAACACGGCATTGTCACCGACTGGGACGACATGGAGAAGATTTGGCACCACGTGTACGAGAGCGAGTTGAAGACACTACCTGAAGAACACCCCGTCCTGTTGACAGAACCGCCGCTCAACCCGCGAAAGAACCGAGATATCGCCGCCCAGATCATGTTCGAGACCTTCAACATTCCGGCGCTCTACACCTCGATTCAAGCCGTGCTTTCCTTGTATGCGTCTGGCCGCACAACGGGTGTGGTCTTGGACTCGGGTGACGGTGTTTCGCACGCAGTTCCCGTGTATGAAGGGTTTGCCGTTCCAAACAGTATCCGAAGGATAGACGTAGCTGGCCGGGACGTTACAGAGCAGATGCAACTGTTGTTGCGAAAGAATGGCCATGTTCTTCACACCAGTGCAGAGAAGGAGGTTGTGCGAATGATCAAGGAGAAAGTGTGCTATGTGTCGCTGGACCCAAAGAAGGAAGAAAAGGACTGGATCAACAGCTACCACAAGTCCGAATCCAAAACGGTCGACTACGCTCTTCCCGATGGACACAAGATCAAGGTAACACATGCACAAATACAGAACGGATGGTTATGAATTTTCACTGACACACCTCAGATCGGCCAAGAACGTTACCGTGCCCCCGAAATCTTGTTTGACCCGGAGATTATCGGCCTCGAATACCCCGGTGTTCACCAAATTGTGCAAGACGCCATCACACGCACTGATCTCGATCTCCGAAAAGCCCTGTACCTCAACATTGTCCTCTCTGGAGGCACTACGCTCTGCAAGAACTTCCCAGATCGCCTGATGCGTGAGATTAAGAGAGTTGCGGTCGAAGAAATGAAGATTAGGATTTCCGCACCTGCTGAGCGGAAGTACACCACATGGATTGGCGGTGGTATTCTCGCAGGCTTGAGCACGTTCCGAAAGGTAAGTCTGTTTGCGCTGCGACATCATCATTCTACATAATAACAAAATCTCTCTTCTTTAGATGTGGGTCAGTGCAGATGAATGGCACGAAGACCCCGAGGTCATTCACCGCAAATTTGCCTAGCCTTGAGGTAAATTAGACGAAACGCCATTGTATGACTTCGAATAAACGTGGTCTTTTGTTTTTGTTTTTGTAAAGGGAAAAATAAAAAGAAAATAAAAAGACCAGGCAGGGCGGGCGACAGGCAACGGTAGGGATTGGCAGAGGATCTGGATGAGAAACAGAAAGAGCGCTGTAGGCTTCTTTTGATACCCCATAGCTTGGTTTATATTTGATGTATAGGATTGAATTCATTCATGTGACAGATATTGTATTACTTTATTTGAATTATTAAACAAAGAATTGAGTATAATTTTCAACCACATGTAATATATGTAGCATATGCCAGTCGTAAATGATATAGCCCTTGAGTAAGGGTCGTACGGGGTTGGCAAAATCTTTTGTTTTCGCCCATGTCATGCCTATTTAACTTTGTACAACATAATAGTAGTAGTAATAGTGGTGGTGGTGGTGGTGGTAGTAGTAGTTAAAAGACTTGATTCATGGAGTGGAAAGACAAAACTTCAACATTGAATACCTGCCGGGACAATAAGTCTGGTAGGCCGTACAATTACTTTTGAGGTTTAGAGTTAGTAGGGTAAAATACCTATATGAATGAGCTTGCTACTATCTACTAATGCCTGCTTACTACATATCCACCTGCGATGGTTAGAAAGGAAAATGCGCTTACGGTAATAGGTATGGTGTTCATCTGGGTACGAACCGGCATGTGTATCAATTGATGGAAATATTTTCCTTCATTACATCCCGAACCAAAGTGCTAACCCATTTTCAGATTGTTCGAGACCCTGCTCCAGAAGCCATCTTTGGGACTTGCAAAGGATTCCTCATATCCATACGCTTCTTCATACGCATCAATGATGAGCTTGTCCCAGACAAGATCTGCCTCTGCTGGTCTTACTAGCTTTGTCCGCTTGTAGACTTTCCAAAAAGAATACGTTACGGGAGCCACGAAGACCATTGTATAGCAAGAAAAGAATGAGCCGATATCCCAGTAACCCGGCAGAAAATAAACGTAGCCATAACAGACGAGGATTACCGAAATCGAGATCCCAGCAATGTAAGCGCAGTACGGCTGACCCCAGCCTGTATACGGAAGGGTACTTCGGTCGATTCCCTGGACGCTGAGGGCACGATGAAAGAAAACGTATGTCACGCACATGACAATGTAGTTGATAAGCTGTGCAGCCTCGGTCAGGTCGCCCAGCCATGTGACTGCTTGAGCACTCCCATTACCGACAGACAAGAACGAAAGCAACGAGAAAAACACAGCGACAATGAAACAGACCCAGGGGATCCCATTTCTGGTGCACTTTTTGAAAATAGAAGGTGCCTGCCCTTCTAGTGCAAGGCTGTATAGTGATCTCATAGAGCAGTAAACATATGCATTGCCAGCTGAAAATATGCTTGATACTAACAATGCATTGGTCAGGTTCGGTAAAAAGCTGATCCCCATGTTTTTCATAGCAATAACATAGGGGGATCCATTAGCTGTGCCGGCACCGGCATCGCTGATCAACGCAGGGTCATTATAAGGGATAATAATACCCACACACAAGGCGCCCCCGATGAAGAAAAAACCGAATCGCCAATATACCGTTTTAAATGCTCGCTTGAGGATTATACGAGGTCGTTCAGTCTCGCCTGCTACCATAGCCAGATATTCCGGTCCGCAAATAGTGAAGGCAGCAGACCATAAAGCACCCAAAAATCCTTCGAAGCGGCCGAGGCTAGCCGTGGTGATATACTCAGCAAAGGAACCGCTGTAAGTTCTGGATCAGTTCAGTCCTGCGCCACAGGATATATCAATTAAAGAGCTTACGGATCTCTCCAGTAGCGAAAGCCGTATGGATCACGTTGTGGATTCCCTCCGACCATTGTGACAAAGGTGAAGGAAAAGACCAACAAAATGAGGAACAGCTTGCCACCTGATAGCCAAAACTCAGCTTCGCCATAATATTCGACAGCAAAGAGGTTAATGACAGAGTATAAGATAACGCAGGCAAGACAGACGGCCCACACGGGAATATCATCCCGCCAGAATGTAAGCACCAGATTCAAAGCTGTAATCTCGAAAGGGATCATGGCGGCTTCGTAAAGAAAGAAATTCCAGCCAGCCATGAAACCAAAAGCTTCGTCGACCCATTTGCCAGCAAACCGGATGAAGGAGCCGGAAACGGGCATGAACACGGCCATCTCAGTCATGGAGTTATTGACCATGGCCATGATACCCGCGAAAAGTGCGTATGCCAAAAACAGACTACCAGGTCCACCCTGTTTAAGACCAGAGCTGATGCTTATAAACAGGGCGGTGCCTATAGCACCGCCAACTGCAATCATTTGAATCTGACGGTTGCCCAAGTGGCGTTTGAGCTGGTCAACATTTTCGACTACCTCAATAGGTCTGATATCGTAACCCTCCACATTAGGCGTTGTTTTCTTCTCATTCAGACCATGGTCTCTTGCGTCACTCGAGGTCTGGGACATTTTTAACGGCAACAACGCAGACTGTCGAATGTATCAGTATTTCATATGTGTGATTGGAAATGAAAAACTCGTTCAGACGCAACCAGTCATCAATTAATCGATTGATCAATGGATATATACCAGGACAAATATCTCTTGGGGTGTTGTGCATGGCCACTCTAATATAGGTTGCATTTTTGCGATGAGGGAATCAGGCTGGCATGGTGCTTGATAAACAAGCGGTTACTACAATAGGACAAATGATCCGTTTGCGTGTACGGTACATCTGTTACATGCACGGGTTAACAGGTTAGATGTCCCATTATACTGAATGCTTATCTCTTCATGTTGGGGCGCCGTTTAGCGTGAAACTACACGTAATACGATACCTGCAACATTACATAAATTGACACCTCTATGTAGTATTTCAATTTTACTGTTCAAAAATACTTCAATGTTTAATTCCTCATAGTTACCTAATATAATATTGAAATCATCATGTCTAACTAAGATTATAGCCTAGGTACATGTACGACACATCACATGCAATTGATATATTTTATATCTACAATGAGTCTGGTGCTCATGGCAATCATTTGGTCTATAAAAAATATTTTGCGATATGCTATAATATCGCCCATGACCTTTTCCATTCACAAGATGCCTTGCGATAGGACGGAAGCAATAGTACCCAGCTACGAGTTAATAATGTCCAGATATCGGATGGTCCATCCAAGATAAACCGCCGTCGATATCTCATATCGGCCCCTCCGACGTTACACGTGATTGGTATCAGATTTAGGATAGAATAATAACTTCAGAAAAGAAGACAAACCATTCAACGGGGCAAGTATTATATTCTATCACGACGTCATGAGTGGAGTTCGGTGCCAGGCTCAATTACGATTTATCGAAGTACAGCAACAAACTTTTTATTGATAATGATAAGCTGGTACGAAAACTCTCAATACATTCACTCTTGCTGCAATGGACGCATCTCGTAGACCGTCTGCTGGAGGTATTTTATTTGATCCTCTGCCCACGCCTTCATCTCCTCGAAACAAACTGTCTCAACACGGCACATCCCTGGCTTCCCCTCATTGTCCGTCCGCTTGACATTCTCTGCGTATTTCTCTCGTAACGTATCTGCCAGTATACTGGCTCTCTTAGCAAGGACATCAAGACGATATGTTGCCCACTGATAGAAGAGCTCGGATAGATGCGATTCGTCGCGCACATTAGCATTTGTGGTTTCATCTACCAATGTTGGATCTCGGGGCCGGAATGACGTGACTATAGTGATTCGCTCAGGCATGTTCGTAACAGGGAGAGCGATATGGGAAATATACCGTCCCTGGAGAACAACTGCGCTGCCCTACATGTACCAAGACCGGGTATAATATCAGAATCTGAACAACATGGAAGTTGCTGGAGAAAGTCGAGATAACTTACCATTTGAGGTGCTCGAACCTTCATTGTCTTGCCATCACCGCCCATCAACACAGTCTCACCCCCCTCCATATTGCGTGCGTCAGATAGCATAACAACACAGACAAATGGGTGAGAATCCTTGTGCCATTTAACTATTGCGTTGTCGTATCCGGCGTCCTCATCAATGGAGCCTTCTTTGCCCTTAACATTGGTCACTGGAGTAACCATCGGTGGTTCTATAGGCGTTGCTCGAACACCGTCAAGACCCTCAGACCCTAACTGAATGTTTGTGTGGCATATCTCATAATTCATGGCCGGCACAAGATCTACTCCCGCAATATCGCTTACTATCTTCAGGAGCTCGGAGGAATTCCAAAAAGATTGAATAAAGGGAGTATATCTTTGGGCCATGCCACGAAGCATGGCGGAGCCAGGTAATGTGCTGTGGAGACAGTTGTTGATTACGGTAGGACTGAAGAGCTCGCGGCGATGCTCAAGAACACCCTCGTAAGAGAGCAATGGAAAAGGCTCGGACGCGGCTACGGGTGAGATTGGAGAGTCCTCTAGGCCAATGTCTTTCATGGAGAGAACATGTGTTGGCGGGGAGTACGCCAGGTGTTTGGCGGCGTCAAACATGTTGAAGAATAATATTAGAAGTATGTTTTAGAGATGTGCGACCCACTAACGCTGGTTACAGGGAATGTAAGGAATTTAATAATGGACGAAATTTTTCAATTTCGTAAGGATATTGAGAAATGGGGACCCTCTTAATAGTAGCACAATGGTAAGATGGCATGGCGATAATGGCCATTGACTTATTTCTATGGCGTCTTAGTTTTGGTTGACAAATTAAGTAAAATTGTCCCGGGTAAGATAACAATTCGAGTTGAGTTAAAGAATTGGGATAGTGCATTATTAGCTCTCCGTCGGCGTACCCGACTAAGATCCCATAGCGACTACTGGTCAACAAATTCAGTAAAAATTTCCGGGGTAAGATATTAATCGGGCTTCCCTCAAAAGATGCAGCAGAGTTGGGGTACAATCCAAGCAAGTTCATTGTCGGACATCGTCGGCATAACCGAAAAGTACGGCTATCCTGAGTGTCAGCCGTATAATATGGCTACATTTTGTCAGATTCACTTAAATGAAGAATGTTTTGAATTTCTAGTGATCCGATACTTGAATCAACATTTATATCTATGCAAGCGAAGCGGCCCAATTTACAAGCAGGTACACTTTAACTGTGGGTCCAAATGGATACTGAACAGAATAGGTGTGCTCTGAGCAAAGATAAGCTGATGCTGTTCTTCCCCAAAGAGCCGGACCAGCAGTGGATTAATAAGATCGTCAAAAAACATCCTGGGCTACAGGTGGATTGGGTCACTTCTGTAAAGAGTGATGGGCAACCGGTTAATGAGAAAGATCTGTCTGCCGAATGTTGGAAGGATACAACATTGCTGTTTGCAGATTTCATCCCACCACCGGCGGAGCTCCTATCAAAAGTGAGATTCGTCCAGCTTGCATCCGCAGGGGCAGACATTTGGTATGATCATCCAGTGTACCTTCGAAAAGAAACAGTATTCTCCAACGCTAGCGGCGTATATTCGTAAGTCAATGAACGCCGTTTGTACAGCGACTGTCTGAGACCAGTTGCTAATAAAGTCAATATTCTAGGCCCCAAATAGCCGAATGGGTCATTGGAACTTGGATAATGAACCAGCGACAGCTTGTAAGAAATCAGGCTCGCCCAGTGGAAGATCCTGGACAGTACACGCTCTGCTCATCTGGAGAAAGTTCGGGCAGACTACGAATGTATGTATTATTACTTGTGGATACAGTGCTACACGCTTATATTAATATTGGTTAGGGGCGTCCTTGGTTACGGCTCCATTGGCCGCCAATGCGCGCGGATAGCTGATGCGCTGGGGATGGAAGTATACGCTTATACCCGCAGCGAACGGAAGACCTCAGAATCTCGTAAAGATGACACTTATCGTCAGTATTGCGTTCCTAATAGGGGAGATCCTGAGGGTAAAATTCCTTCAAAGTGGTTCTACGGCACATCCCAAGAAAAAGTCGACGCCTTTCTAGCTCAAGATCTCGATATCCTGGTTATCAGTTTGCCACTCACAAAGGATACAGAAAAGCTTATTTCATACAAGCAATTCGAGATCATGTGTAAAAAGAGGACTTTTGTGTCGAATGTCGCCCGAGGTAAACATATTGACACCGAGGCCCTAGTTGCAGCCTTGGAAAAGGGTCAGATACGGGGAGCTGCTCTAGATGTTACCGATCCTGAGTCCTTGCCGAAAGAACATCCGCTATGGAACGCTCCAAATGTATACATTACGCCGCATATTAGTTGGATGACTAGTGATGTATGGGGTGGTAGCATTCGACTATTGGAAGCCAACCTGGAACGGCTTAACAATAATGAACCATGCATCAACCATCTTGTAAAGTAGCTTCAATCTATCAGCTTTTTATATACTTGATTTATCTCTAAACTAGGCAATTTAAGCCGATACGGTAGACACTGGATTCTTATCGGACCGAGGGGCCATGAAAACAGTCTTCTTAGGTCTGAGAGTCTTAACCTGAGATGGTATTGCCACATACAGAGCACAGAGACAAAAATCTCGCTTTACCAGTCATGGGGGTGGGGGATCTGTAAAGGACTTGGAGGTAAACAACTGGAGTGTCGCTTTGTTGGAGCAACAAATGTCAACATTGGAGTGATACGCTAGCTCGGCAAGCCGAAAACACGATGATATATTACTTTGCTACTAAGGATAAATCTAAAACAAATCGTAATATGTAATTTTTATGTAAATTTATCTTGTTAGCTGTCCTTTCAGGCCATAAGTCTCTGATCTAAAAGCTTAGGCTGAAAGTTATAAGATTCTCACTAGGAAATCCTTGAAACGAAGCCTTTCAGTGATTTTGGTGAGAATGAAAATAATTATTTTCCGTATTCTTCAAATTTGATGAAGCAAGAATGTTCCTATAAAGTACCACAGTTAACACGATTCTAATTCATATTAAGGATGACTCACCATCATCTTAGAGTAACGATCATCTTGGAAAACTTCGAATCGAGCAGTAATCCCAGGTGTGACATCTTCAAACCCAGAGGCGAGCGAAGTTTGGTATTTCTGGTATATTGTTGCTGCGAGAGTGGTCATTTCGGCCATTGCTAGACTGCAACATTTGAGGTGGAATTAGAATGAAGACCCTCCAGAAATATATTGCTAAATCCTAGATTCCAAGAGATACGCCTTGAACACCTGGAACTGATACCCAAAAATATAAAAATCAACTTACTGTAAGCCGATACACATTCTTCCCCCACTTGAAAATGCCCAGAACCAGCGGTTCATCTCAGTCGTATCAGACTCAAGCCAGCGCTCAGGATTGAAAGCGAGAGGATCCTTAAAGACTTCCGGGTTTCGGTGAAGATTAAAAGGGGACATGCCCACCACCGTTCCAGCTGGGATGTTATATCCGTCGATAACAGAGTCGACAGAAGTTACTCTTGGTTCAAAGGTAGGCAGAGGCGCATATAACCTCAGGGTTTCCTTGATAATAGCGTTGAGGTAGGTGCATTGATCGCTAGCGGTAGCCTTTGGAGAGCCGTATTTATTAAGGGCTTCTCCAGAGAGACTGAGGACTTCCTGTCTCAACTTTTCCTGGAACCTTTTGTTCCTCGACTGGGACAGAGACCAAATCAGGAACATTAGAGTGTCGCTAGTCGTGTCGATGCCGGCTAAGAAGTGGTCTGCGCACTCCGAGGCTACTTCTAGATCATCCATACCATCTGCCCGCTGACTTTGATGGTTTGGCCAAAGACGTTCTAGGATGGATAGCCCCTTACCTATTATTATATTTGCTTAGCTATTTCTTCCAATATTCCCATGCCAGCATTTTAACACGGTGAGTCTTACTGTCCAACGAGGTAGATGATAGTCCCTTTCCCCCAGTGTTCGTCATATCAGAATGGAAACGCTTGTAAGACTGAAGTGCAAACTGCCGGATTCCGGTATATGTAGCAGGCTTTTGCATAGGGAGAAAAGGCTTCAGGATGGTTTCCATCGTCCCAGTCCGGGTATAAAGCCATCTTGTAAACACAGGCAAATGCACTGCAAACCAAGAAAGTCGGCGCCGGGCCGGGTCAAGAACATCACTGATTAAAGCTCTATGAGACTCCGAGCCTTCCATAGCGGATGTCGACCCGTACTTCCCATAGAGAAACTCGGTGATGTTGTCCAAAGAATAGTAATGTAACGTGGTGAAGATCTCGCTGATATGATCTTGTTCGGAGTCGATGAGTGACATGTACTTTTTTGCTTTTTCTTCAACCATACCGGCAATCGGCTCCTTCAGTATGACGGATTTAGAGTATGCATGGGACAAGAGTTTCTTTCTTCGACCATGCTCTGTCGCCGAATAGAATGTAAATAAGTTCTGCCGACCATAAACATCAAACATGCGATAGAAACCCGTTCTGCCGTAAATGCTTCCAGGACCGTATATTGTCCGCAGCGCCGTCAGACTGTTAAAAGAAACCACGTTTGGGCCAATCCGAACAGCCGTGCCATATTTCTGGTGTAGCCGGTTAATGGTACGTGTACTGGTTCCCTTCCAATCTTCGTAGGCCAACCGCCATTTTGTCAGGTGGAATGATTTCGGCCCGGGTACGCGACTCAAAGGACTCGAGACAAGAGGATTTAGCAGGAAATATGTGGTCAAGAAGATGAGTAGTGCCAAAAACACTGCTATCATCGAAATCGAAGTCATGGCAATGACAAAAGTCAAGAAATTTACCTTGGAGAGGCAGGGGGAAGTCAAGTTGGGTGCCTCGAGAACAGCTTTTGTCGATGAGCATTGAAATATACATGCATGATCAAATATTAGCACTAATACCCGAAGTCCCCCACTTCCCTTTTTGGCCAAGAGGTATTTTTCACGTCGATAGCCTTAATCTTTAACGGCACTGCTTGAATCAGTTGTCCTGAGAATGAGATAAGATAAGCGGCTACCTTATCCACTCAATGATTCCCTCCGGATCTGACGGACGTGCCGACGGATGTGCCGAAGGAAATTGTTATCATATCAATCTATATACATAACATAATAGTAGCAGTATAGACTTTTAATTGGCGTATGTTTTTCGTTTTGGAAATTTTAGATCCAATCAAGCTCAAGGTTCCACATCTACCACTTAATAGGCATGCATTTTCAATCATTCCTCCAGTTTTATGTTATCTAGCACCGTTTGCATGTTTGTATAGCTTTACATTAGAATATTAGGAAAAAACAGCAACAATTCACTACCTCCTACTCGAAGATAAAGTTCAACACCTTATCTACTTTTCCAGCTTCGCGTGGCGGTATGAGAGCTTCGTAATTGTCAATCTCTTCCTTCAATCCGCCAAGACTCAAGTTCGCCGTCCCAGGTCGAACATACTTGCTTCTGAAAAACAACTTCCAGAAAGCGAAAGCGATTATAAAGAATCCAATCATGCCATAGTCCAAGAAAAACCACATAACAGACCAGCCCCCTGTAAGAAACAAATCATACCCTCCAGCTAAGACCATGAAGGTTGTTCCTCCCATGGCGAAGTAGGACGTGTATGGTTGGAACCGTCCTTTGTACGGGAGGGTGTCCCTAGAAATCCCCTGTTTCTTAAGTGCAGAATAAAAGTGTCTATATGTCAGTGCCGTAAAACCGTAGTTGATCAATTGACAGCAGGTGACAAGATCGACGAGGTAGTTCAGGACTTCTGCCGAGGAGCTGTTCACTTGGAGAAATGCTAAAAGGCAAAACGAAAGGGAGCACAAGAGAGCCCAAATTGGAACTCCGCCTTTGGTACAACGCGAAAAAAAATGTGGCGCGTGGCCTTCGAGGGCCATGCCATGTAGGGTGCGAGTCGCAGAAAATAGTAAGCCGTTACCGGCACTGAATATGGATGTCATAATAAGCGCGTTGACAAGGTCCGGTAGTCCGGAAATTTTAAGTCGTTCCATTGAAATGACATATGGCCTATAGTCACGTTAGATCTCATCAAGCTAACAATGGTGAATGCTTACGATGCTGCACCGGTGCCTGATCCAGAGATGTCGCCTCCCAAAATGGCATTTAGGGTAGAATCGTTATATGGAATGACAATTCCCATGCACAGTGCAGAGCCGACAAAGAAGACAAGGATCCTCCATACGAATGATCGGAATGCAGGTGGAAGAATCTTGCGAGGATTTTCGGTCTCTGCAGCTACCATGGAAATGTATTCTGGGCCACAGATACTATTAGATATGTTAGCGAAATCAAAGTTCCGTGGACAAGTAGCAGGTGAATACGCACGAAAAGCTGGCTTGATAAACACATGAGAGGACACCCAAAAATTTGCCCGTTCCTCCCGGCTCGAGATGTGAGACGAATGCTCCTGGGTTATTCCAGTAACGGAACCCATAACGGTCATGCAGAGGGTTTCCACCCAGCATAGTGATAAACACAAATAGGAAAAGCCCAATCATTAATAAAACTTTGAAGATTGACAGATAGAATTCGGATATGCCAAAGTAGCGCACAGTCACTACGTTTAAGATGGCATAGAGGACAATCATTGCAACAACAACAGCCTCGACGGGGATTTTGTCCGTCCAGAATGTGAACAGGATGTTCATCGCTACAATCTCGAAAGGCACGAGGAAGGCCATGTTGAGAAAGAAATTCCATGCCATGGCAAAACCAAGAGCGCCATCCACCCACGCACTGCCGAAACGGATGAAGGGCGATGGGATAGGAAGGTAGGTGACCATTTCAGCGAAGCATTCGTTCACTGCCCACATGACGGCGCCCCAGATGAGAAAGGCGATAAAGAGCCCTGCCGGACCGCCTTTCGGTAGGGCAGAGCCCATCTGCACATAGAGAGCTTAGAAGGGTGTCAGTTTGTTTTGTCCTAAATAAGTGTAGGTTTGATGTGCATGTTCCCTTGACGACGGCTGTCTAATCAATCGCGCAGACGGGGGTATAAGTGACATACATGTACCAATAGCTCCGCCAATGGCGAATAACTGAACTTCCTTTCCTCGTAACTTTCGGTGCAGAGACTGCGATTCGGGAATTATTTCTGTGGATGCACCTCGCGCGACTTCGTCGTCTGTCCCTATGTCGACAGACGGTGACGGAGGCCCCTTCTCAGGATACTTGGCTGCCGACATATTTTCCGAACTAGGAGGCTATTGCAGGGTACCAGGATAGAAAATGTGTGTTAACACCATAGCAAAATAGAAGAAGTAAAGATATAATATGGTATTGGGTACTATAGAGCAAGGTTACACGACCAAATACTTAGTACTTCATTGTACTACTTATCTACAGTCTCGTTTCTACCACCAGGTCCTTAGCGGAAACGATATAGTGTCAGTCAGATAATACCAATGAGTCACATGCGAGATAAGCTAAAAATGGAGATACACATAGCCCTAAGAGCCTGGAGAATAGATCGAGACCCAACGTACACGAGGCAGGAATGGAGGGAGCGCCCCCTCGGCGGCCACTAGTCCGACAGTCTTGGTGGGACTGCAGCGTTATCATGACTGCGGGTGTCATTGAAAGGTTATCTATCATGCGCGGACCGCCCGATACAGTTGATATCGCAATCGCTCCGCTTCGGCGGAGTTGCGATAAACGGATACAGTCGGGATACCCCAAGAAATTTGTTCACGGATTGCAGTCATAGATACACTAATTTACATTGCCCGTGTATTAAGGCTGTCTTGTAATGCGCACTGACTCGTTTAAGCTAAGACTTTTACCCCCCACCTAGGTCGACTGATTATACGGGGTTCATGAAATCCCGTTACAACTCTAACCCTAACCCTAAGTCCTAAATTGGGGATACAGTTGTAGGATTTGAGATCCCTCGTTGTTCATAAAGTGTTCTTGAGACGAAAAGAAAATGAAAGAATTCAATTCATGAAACTAGTTTTAGTGCTTAAAGCTGCCATTTGACAAGTATTCCTCATACTGATAGTGAGGCTGGAACTCGACAAACAATGTGTCCTGTTCTCATATTAGTCCTATTTATCCATCGTTGCAAAATTAACTATGGACTGGTCACTTACTGGTGTGCTCGCCATCCGGAAATTATAAGCTGCTTCTTCGTCACTGACGATATGCTTCTCAAGCCCCGCTCTTTCAACTAGAAGCTGTATTTTACAACTTCTCTCCATTAAACAGAACAGGAACGCTGCCTCATCCACCGTCTTGCCAACAGTCAGTAGACCATGATTCATCAGGATGGCAGCCTTCCCATTACCGAGGCTATCGGCAATCTTCTCCCCTTCTGATGCCTCATTTGCAATGCCTCCGTAGCTTGAATATACCGAGTGTGCCTTGTAGAAGTAACAAACATCTTGGTTGATCATATCAAGTGGTTTGGCAAATGCTGACCATGCTCGTCCGTGAACCGAGTGTGTATGGCAGATTGCGTGCACGTCATGTCGCACGCGATGTACCGCGCTATGGATCTGGAAACCTGCAGCATTTATCGAGCCCGCCGTATTGCCGCCGACGACTTCACCGTCCAGGTCAACGCAGATCATGTCGCTGGCCTTGAGTAGTCCAAAGTGTACACCAAGAGGGTTGATCCAGAACCGGTCCTGATGCTCTGGATCCCGCACGCTGATATGGCCGGATATACCCTCTGCATATCCCTCGCGGGCGAACACGCGAAAGGCACCAGCCATGTGTTCCAGTTGCCACTGTCGCGTCTCTTCGTGCGAGGCAAACTTGGGGATACCAGGGAGGCTTTTCCCCTTATGCGCCATGGCAGCCATGGCATCGACATCCTCGTTCTTTGATAATTCGGGGGATGAAGAGGCTGGTTCTGTTATTGCTGATGGTGCCATTGTGAAGATTGAGTGAAAACGATTAGAACCAACAACAAAATCAAGTCCGGTGCTCGATTGTACCAGGGGAAAACATTCGAAGCGTCTGGTCAACCCAGCATATATGTTTTCAATTATTCTTATCACTACGTATATAAATAAAAAAAAACATAGGCTGGAATGTTATTTACGACACTGTCCGCACTAGTTTCGTTTCTTCAGCTCCATCTGCTAAGTATTGGGTGCTCGTTGGGTCCCAGGTATGGCGACGGAATCTCCGCTCCCTTTGGGCCTAGATCAATTGATAATGGCCATAACCGTCATTGGTAACTCAAACCGGCCGATCCATGCGACCGATAACCACCTTGCGTACCACTTCAATTTTGGCACCTCCGGGGGGTTCCCTCTCACCCAATTATCATAGGAGTGGGGTAAATCTGAACCTCGATGCTGTCGGCCCATCCGACAGTGAACAAATTATTGCCAAGCGATACCATCAATTGACTCTAAACCGTCCAGAGGCGTCATAAGAATCTACAAGATTGAAATAGCAGCACAGTACCTTGAGTAACGTGAAATCTTGACTCATCCTGTGTATCATGATCATTGCTTCCTCTGTCCACCAGCAGGTTCAAAAGTTTCCTCATCATGGATGCCAAAATCGAGCAGCTTACCATTCCTCTCGGATACAGATTAAATGAACTCTGGCATCACCAGAGTACTGCGCCCGTGCTGGTGGCCCTAGGTGTTTTATTGATTTCTTATTTGATATACAATGTAAGAAGACCATTCTCTGTACCGCCTTTAAATCGTGTACCTACTGGGACAGCTAGTTAACAGTCAGTCACCTGCAGGTCGCTTTTGCAACCGACATCGGTCACATTAAAGGCTTACCAGAGATCCCTGGCGCTGTCCCTGTTTTTGGCCATCTGCTGAAACTGGGAGAGGACCACGCTACCACATGCGAAAAATGGTGGCGCCAATACAAGCATTCTGTCTTTCAGATCAAGCTAGGAAACACCAGAGCCGTGGTGGTTAACTCATTTGACGACTGTAAGAACATGCTTCTTGGGAAGAATCAGAACGCTGTTATCGATCGACCAAAGCTGTACACTTTCCACGGTGTCATTAGCAGCACGCAGGGTTTCACTATTGGTTCGTCTCCGTGGGATGATTCCTGCAGGAAGAAGCGTAAGGCTGCAGGCACGGCACTTGGACGACCGGCGCTTAGGAACTACTACCCGATGTTTGACCTAGAAAGCTATTGCATTCTACGTGATATGAAGAAAGATAGCGCCAACGGAGAGGTCGAAATTGATATCCGGCCCTATATCCAGAGATACGCACTTAATACTACTCTCACACTTTGCTACGGAATCCGTATGGACGCTGTCTATGATGAGTTGCTCCGCGAGATTCTCCATGTCGGATCGGCTATTTCGCTTCTACGCAGCGCATCCGAGAACCTGCAGGACTACGTTCCACTCTTACGCTATCTCCCCAACAACAAAAAGAACTCCCGTTCCAAGGAACTCAGAGAGCGACGGGATGTTTACTTGGACTTGCTCTTGAACAAAGTTCGGGATATGATTAAGCGGGGTGTCGACAAGCCCTGCATATCTGCGGCTATCCTAAAGGACGAGGAGACCAAGCTAACTGGCGTCGAGGTTTCCTCTATTTGTCTATCCTTGGTATCTGGCGGATTCGAGACAATCCCGGGAACATTGACCTCTTGTCTCGGTTCTTTGTCGACAGAGGAAGGACAGGCTTGGCAGGATCGTGCATACGAAGACATTAAACGTCATTACCCAGATGTGGGTGACGCTTGGACAAATTCTTTTGTGGAGGAGAAAATACCGTATATCAATGCCATTGTCAAAGAGGCTGGAAGATACTACACTGTCAGTGCCATGAGCCTGCCGAGGAAGACAGTTACAGAGGTCAATTGGAACGGGGCTATCATTCCAGCAAAAACAATGATATTGATCAACGCTCAAGCTGGTAACCACGGTAAGATTAATCTACATTAGGGGTTCTATGTATGTGCCATGTTAATCGAATTTTTAGATGTTGACCATTTTGGCCCTGACGCGGGACAATTTAACCCAGAGAGATGGCTTAAGAGTCTTAATCCTCCTACAGAGATTGAATCTAGTGGCCTCGGCCATCTGAGTTTTGGGACTGGGTCCCGCGCCTGCTCTGGCCAGTATATCGCATCCAGGCTGCTGTACACTGCCTTGGTCCGCATTCTGTCATCGTACAAGATTGTGGCGAGCGAGACGCATCCACCCAACACGGACTACGTGGATTACAACCAGTTTAAAACCGCATTGGTAGCTATTCCGAGGCATTTCAAGGTCAAACTTGTGCCGAGGGATGAAACCGCGACAAATGAATGCTTATATGATGCGGAGCAGAGAACTCGTGAGCATTATAAAGAGTAAGAGATGTCTGTCTCTCTAACTAGCTAGGGATTACCATGAGCACTGGTTAGGTGCGTAATTGCATGTCATGGAGAAAGTGGGAATTCAGATTGTTAGAAAAGAAATAAAATAGCTTCCTTAGCGCAATATCATTTGATCAAAAAAATACTATAATCACTATAGAGGCGGCCCGTCCGACACGAGATAAATGTCGGGATTTGCCCCGCAGAAACCAATCCTCATGCATATAGTGTAAATACAAAAAGAAGAGAACAGCAGTTCGGGCTAAGCGTGAATATACACAAACCATGTCTACCCTCAGTGTCGAGCAGCTTTTTGGGGTGAAAGGCTATGTTGCAGCTGTCACGGGAGGAAGCAGTGGGCTAGGCTTCATGATAAGTAAAGTGCGTCACTGGGCATCAACTGATATTGGTGATTCTCGAGTCGAACAAAGCTTCTAACTTGCTGTCCTTGGCAGGGGCTTGTAGCGAATGGTGCAAAGGTATACCTAATTGACCTGCCGACTGCGCCCATTGACGAGAAGGTAGCTGAGCTGAATACGCTTGGTCAATTGACTGGAGGGACGGCCCACAGGCAAGTTTGCATGGGAACTCTATTCTCCTTCTCTTCCTTTCCGCTGACCTATATATCTCAGTGCACCGTGCGACGTCACAGACAAGGACGCTATTGCTCGAGTTGCGACTTTTATTGCCGAGAGAGAGAGCCATCTTGACATACTCATCTCCAACGCTGGAATAAGGAGAGATCCCCCGCTCCAGTGTAATGTATTATCTGCATCTTTGTCCGATCTGCAGGTATCCATGTGGTCATCGCGCCACTCAGACTGGGCCGACACCTTTTGCGTGAATACGACAGCCCATTACTTCCTGTCTGTAGCGCTGCTGCCCCTTCTAGCTGAAGCTTCAAAGCTCAAATCCGGTCGTGGTGTCATTGTCATCACGAGCTCTTGTGCAAGCATGCACAATGCAACGAATGTGGACTTGACCAGCTATGCTGCGAGTAAAGCTGCAACGGACCATCTAGTCAAATTGTTGGCAGCTAAATTCAGGAAGTTTTACGTCCGGGTAGTGGGGATCAACCCTGGCTGTGTGTACTGCTTCCGATACACCACAGATCCGATGGCTAATTCATTCTCTAGTTGTTCCAAGCAAAATGAATCCGGTGGGAGAAGAAGGAAATATGTTCAGCTCCCTTTTTGATCAAGTTCCCGCTAAGAGGGCGGGAGATGAGGAGGATATCGCTGGAGCAATCATGTACCTTGTTAGCCGAGCTGGCGTGAGTTCCACCTGATTTACATACTACTTTTGAGTTGAGAAGATTGAGCATACTGACATAATTTACAGGCTTACGTTGATGGGGTTTCTCTTTGTGTAGATGGGGGACGTGTTCTCGTTGCCAATGGCCAAGAATAATACGATAACCAATCAGTCAATTGTTGCAGAAGAATGATAATATGGGAGCGTCTTCTTGTCGAGATTGGAATGTTCTCCGTTGATATTGCACTGCTCCTCATTCATTATCCTCTATAATTTTCACTGTAGCTATTTCCTCCTCCTAGAACAGCTAAACCCGAGATAATAGCGAATGACACAATAGAAACAAATGCAGCCAATATACTTATGGTACATGGTGGAACGTTACTTCTGTACGTGAATGGCAGTAAATTACACGATATGCTTTCTGTCGGAGATGCCGACACCATGATAGGCTCGAGTACACATACCCCACATGGAATCGCTGACATTAACCGTGTTTATCTGCATCATACCTCGTCCTGGAACTATCACGATGGCTTGTTAGAGAAAGAGAAAAGAAAAGAAAAAGAAACTACAGAATACACAAAGAGATGTCGATCGTTCGGCTTTCAGATGGGTTGGCGTAAGAACAGATACTAAACTCATCAATTACTTAGCTAACCAGTTGTTCAATAGCTCCGACTTCACGGCAAAGCAGCTTGAAGAGCTTGCTGCACAACTGAATATCGATGTATCCAACAGCACGGATCGCGATGACTATCTTCGTCTTCTGTGGTCTTTTGAAGGTGTCATGAAGTATATTGAGGACAGTCCCGATTACCTTCCTCCAGCACTAAAACCTCAGCCTGTATCCACAAGTCGCGACTTTTCGACACCAAGTCCCCTGGATAATCCACTTAATGCTTGGAGTCACATGTGTGATATCATATCCAGTTCTCCAACCAGTAATGCCCTCAAAGGACGCACAGTTGCGATAAAAGACAACATATCAGTCGGAGGGCTGCCAATGACGCTCGGAGCACCCGCTTCAATTCTCTCTGAAAACGGTGTATTTCCAACCTCTTCTATCGATGCCATTGTTGTATCTCGGCTCCTTGGAGCTGGGGCCGTGATTAAGGGGACATCGACATGCGAGTGTTTCTGTGCTTCCCCTCTATCATTTACATCCGCGACAGGACCGGTGCATAACCCACATCTTCATGGCCACACTGCGGGTGGAAGCAGCAGTGGATCCTGTGCCCTAGTTGCTTCACATGTTCTAAAATCTCAGGGAAAAGGTGGACTGGGTGAAACGGTTGAATTGGCTATCGGCAGCGACCAAGGAGGCTCGGTGCGGATTCCCGCTTCATATAACGGTATATACGGCCTCAAGCCCACTTTCGGGCTGGTTCCCTACACCGGTGCCGCATCTATGTCTCCCATGATTGACCATTTAGGGCCGATTGCATCTCATCTTGAAGACATTGCTGGGCTGCTCGAGGTCATGGCGGGATATGACGGCCTTGATTCACGGATGACTCCAGAGTCCCCTTTGCTAGACCAAGTGAAGCCATATTCCCAGATGTTGGAGACATTCCGCGGTCAATTAGCGTCAAAGTCAGAAACAGGCCAGGCCTGGAAGATTGGCCTCCTCTTAGAGTCATTCCAGATCCCCGGTGTTGCTGCTGATGTACGTGAGACGGTTCGCGAGGCTGCTAGTACCTTTTTCAAGGCTATTGGTGCCACCGTCGTGGATGTCTCCGTCCCTATTCATCAAGACGGGCCAATGATCTGGACTGCAGCAACACGGCCTTCTATGTCTAGCTGGCTTTGTCAAGGCAAGCCCTCTGGCTACCTTTCCTACTTGTCTCCCCATATCCAACCTAAATGGCCACCATCGCAAGACACCTACGAGACTATCAATTCGTGCAACCCTGCACTCAACAACATCATCCTAAGTGAACAGTTTTCAAGGCGCTTTCTATCCGCTGGAACTGAGGCAAAGGCTCATCGTAAGGTCTTCGAGCTCCGGGATGCCTATGATAAGGCCCTTGAAGAAGTGGACGTGCTTGTCACCCCATGCGCCCCGACGATTGCAATGCCTAATCCCGAACTAGTGAACAGCGAAGGCAGACCACTGTCAGTCCTAGAAAGACTTGAGTATGCCATTGGTTTAACAAGCAACACTTGTCCTTTTAATGTGACGGGTCATCCTGCATTGAATGTGCCTTGTGGATTCTCTAACCCACCCGGTCGACCCGAAGTCTCCCTTCCTATCGGCATGCAAATCATTGGACGACGATGGTGTGACGAGCAGGTTATCATGGCGGCCGCCTTGTTTGAGAGCGGACGCGATTTAAGCGTTCAATAATTCAGCGGTATCTTAAAATGTCGTCAGGAAGCATGCATTCAATGTTATAGAGTATATATGCATAAATATAAATGGATATTTGCGATTAAACAACTACTCACAATCATAAAATTAGATTTTACATGTACCTTACTACAGCGACTTTGTCAAAAACTTGGAGATTGTCTCATCCATCCAATGTGTGTCAACTGGGTTTGCGCCACCTCCTGCCATGTGACCCCAGATCGACGGGATCACCTTTACTGTTGCCGATGGAATGCTCCGAGATTCCCTTTCGCTAACCTCCCAACGGAAGTACTGGTCAGTTTGGCATGGCATCAATAGTACACGCGCCTTGATCAGCGACAATGCCTGTTCCAACGAGCCACCACAAGAGGCATCAATCACTGTGACATCGCCTTTCTGCCACATGTGTAACTTGGCCAGTAGATCATCAGGGTCCCATCCAACGTAGCCTGTCCCAGTCACATTGTGGTCCCAATCATTTAACGTTTCATAGCCCAAAGATTTGAACATTTTCTTATCGAACCACTCGGCGCTAGTAAGCCAAGCCGAGTAAGCCTTCCCAAAAGCAACAAGGCCACGATTTGTGTTTGAAGAAGAAGAACTTCCATCAAGGTCCTTATTGATGTAATCGTAGGAATTTTGTAATGCCGCCTTTGGTCCTTCTAAGAATTGATAGTTGTGTAGACTCGTTCTGGCCGAAGAACATATGATGATAGCGTTCTGAGCAAAATCAGGGTACATAAGGGTCCAGTAGTATGTGCATTGACCGCCCATGGAGAAACCCATGATGATATCGACTGATTCAAGCCCCAAGTGGGCAGTGACAAGTTCTCGCTGCGCACGTACACAGTCCCGGTAATCAATTGAGGTTGGAAAATCCGGTGTGTTGGAGGGACTTGATGATTCACCGTTTCCAAATAACGCAATAACAATGACTCTGTGGTTTTGAAGTGCGCCATTGGCAAATGTCAATGTTGACTGAAGTCGACCACGGAAACAGGTAATGACCAGGGCCGTTTTTGTCGCAGTTGGATTCAAGTCAAGATAGGCAAGACGGGCGGAAGCCAATTTGGTACCGTCTTGAAATGAAAAGTCTTTTATCTCATAGTAGTGATTCGTGGTAGCTGCCATAGCAGCTGCTTGCGGAGAGCCGATCGAGTGTTCAGATGGTAACGATGCCATGATTGGGAGTGAAAGCTGAAGAAGCAGTCGTAATAATAAAGATGGTAGTAATAATAATAATAATAATAAAACAAGAAGCAAAACCGCAATACGACGCGATCGAGGCCCAAGCGTCGATTTAGATGGCTGAGTAATGTCTACGGCACCTAACTAAAGTAGATTCTGGTACGAGGTGGGTTTCGGTGTATACGAGAGGATTGAATGCCCAAGGTCTGTCAAATTAGACAAAATAGGCATTTATTCCGAATTGCATGTCAATTAATTAGTTAGTTAACTAACTAATTCGTCTTTCACTAATTATCTAAGCAGGACCTTGTCGGGCCTGCCGACAACATTTGTAGCGCTCGGCGGGATCTCCGATATATGGAGCAATTCCATATCATAGTCCACCGAAGAGAGTGACCGGTACAGAGACAGTGTTTCGTGTTTATGAGTATCTTAGCCTCGGTCTAACGCATATTTAAGGAGATTAGAAGAGACAAGTTTTGTACAAGCTACAGCTATTAAAACTCTCATATTATATACATTTGCTAGCAATCCGAAAATCAGTTATTTCCCTTGGACTTGACAACCATTGATCACTGAGACTTGCTCTTCTCCTCAACCCACGCCCTTCAAGATGTCTCCCAATGGACAAGCCTATCTTACGAACCCTGAGTTGCCCGAGGGACCTACACGGTTTCCTCAGGCTCGCATCGCGCCGGCCTCTAGCCACAGAACCATATACATATCTGGCACAGCATGTTGCCGACCAACTGGCGAATGGGAGGGAGTCACGGAGAACCCAGATGGAACACGAACATTGGATATTCGCAAGCAGACGGCGGCTGTACTCACGAATATTGACGATATTATCAAGGGTGCTACGGGCGGCAAAGGCGGCATCCACAACGTAATCGATGCTGTTGTTTACATCCTTGACATGAAGAGCGATTATGCTGGTATGAACGAGGAATGGAACAAGGTCTTTGCAGACCGCGCCAGTGCCCCAGCCAGGGCCACTATTGGGGTTAAGGAACTCCCAGATGCCCGAATGATCGTGGAAGTCAAGGCCGTTGCGGTAGTCGAGCTTTAGTAGTGAACGAGTTCGAGATATACAATTGAGGAGCAGCGTTTTCCCCTTGAGTACAACTAAACCATAGATGGCTTGTATTAATGAGGCACACATGTAACTTTTTAGATCTGTTGGAGATGGACAAAAGATGCCCCACTATAATTAAGTTAAGCCCTAAGATAGTTGGTTGGTTAGTGATAAGACTGCCCAATGTCAACGATAAGGCCATCGCCCGTTCTGCCTCCACCTCTCTCGTTTTTCCCTTAGTGGTTACTACCTAGACTACATACATTCTCGCTCACCTGGCAACTATGTCATCTCCTGCAGCCACTGCGAGAGCGAGGGCGTCATGTCATCGATGTCATAAGAGGAAAAAGCGATGCGACAGGGCGTTGCCCTCCTGCAGCAATTGCGAAGCGTCTCGCATAAGATGCAGCTTCCTTGATGATAACTGCCAAACAGCGTCCTATCCTGTAGCGTAAGTCGCCCATCGTCCGTCGGCCGAGAGCGCCGTAATGATGATAGCTTGTAGTTATGTCCGCGGCTTGGAGAGAAGGATTCGCGAGATGGAAAAGAAAATGGACAGCCACCCTTATACAGAATCTACTATACCCGCACTTGGTCAGGACGATTCCAGCACATTTGAAGTCATACCTAATGCTGGTGCGGCTAATAATCCTGGGGTTTTTCCTATGGAACCGCAGATGGATCCTCTCCTTCGAGAGCCAACCCCATCCTTTGTCGGAGAGCTCAAGACTCTCTCCCTTGAAGCGACTGCGGAAAGACACCTCGGTTCTACATCCGGCATCTCATTTGCGCGGCTCACCCAGATGGTCCTTCGCCGGTTGACTCCAGACAAGGCCGATCTCGTTTTCATCAATCACCGCGAAAACTATAGTGGGAACCGCCTCTTTTCCTTCAACTCTCCTTCAGACCTTCTGAACCCTTCCCTACTCGAGAGTTTGAATGATTCAGTGTCCATCCATCCAATTTTATTTGGCGATGTTGTGTTATCCGACATAGCCGATCTCAGCAGTTCGGTAGCAGATTTGAACCTTCCCACCGACCAAGCACATATCGAGCGTTTGGTCGGGTTTTATTTTGCCCACTCCAATACTCTATACCCCATTCTATATCGGAGTGAGTTTTTGCAGAGTCTTCGACAGGTCCAGGAGAGCCCCGAGCACCTAGCCGCGAACTCCCCTCTTTGTTTATTTAGAATCTGGATGGTGCTTGCTATCGGGTCTACAGCATACTCTTCCGTCTCGCTATCTGAAGAGTCCGAGTCCATGCTTTACTACAGCAAAGCTCTCGAGTATCTTGAACAAGCTATAGAATTTGGTGAGATGGTAAGTAATTTGGAATGACTAGGGGGCAAACAAAAATGACTTTCTGCGGTTACTGATGAAGGGGTTTCTAGGCTGCCTTGGAGGTCATCATGCTACAGGTTTCGTACTCGTTCTTTAACCAACTAGGACCAAGTCGGTGATATTAAATCTGAGATGTTGCAGAATATGGATCTAACATGAATGCAGATACCTGGTTTCTGGTCGGCTTAGCCGCACGGCTGGCACTGGGCATGGGACTGCATAGTTCATCAACATACAACGATATGGCTTTCGACATGGAGCAAAGGCGTAAGCGTATATTCTTCTCTATATACATGATGGATCGGTATGTTGGGCTGCAGATTTGTTTCCTTGAACACCAAGGAACTCGCTAATAACTTTTTTCTCATTTTATAGTGTCGTGTCAAATGCACTAGGTCGCCCTTTCGCTCTGCACGATGATGACATAGACATTTCGGTGTGTTATGCCATGCATCTCCCGATAGAAAAAGCTGCTGCTAACGGAAATAAAAGCCTTTTGAGGGTGTTGATGATGAGTGCATTACACCTGATGGTATTCAGAACCAGAGTGCCCTTCGACCATCTCTGATGGCTATCCCACTCCACATTCTTGCACTCCGAAAGATTGCGAGCAAGATAGCGAAACAAGTCTACTCAAATCGCCAAACAGCTAGCCTAAGTTTGGAGGAGCGTGAGAATGTGCTCCAGTCGCTACACAAGGAGCTCATTGACTGGCGCCGGGGCATGCCATTTCCCCTTCCCGATACTAATAGTCAAGTACCGCATTTAACTACGAATTGGTTCGACTTCAATTATTACACCCACATCGCAATGCTTTACCGACCATCGCCACTGCTGCCAACCATGGACCAAGAGAGAATCAAGATACTCCTAGAAGCAGCATCCATGTCTCTTCGTCAAGCGTTCAACATGCATCAACAACAGCGATTCGCCTACAACTGGCTCAATTTCCTGACCCTGTTTACTTCAACATTGTCACTCATTTACTCTACCACCGTGCAGCCCGACAACCTTGTCACAATCTTGACAGAAACGAAAGCGATTGATGACCTTGACCTGGCTATTGGGTTGTTCGATACATTCGGCGTCAAGTTTCCGACAGCGAATAACATCCGCGGAATGATTGTAGAGATATCCAGGCGATACAAAGACCTGCGCGACTCAACAGCCATGCAAGATACAATGCCTCCAGGAGTGGTCCCTGGCTGCTAAAATAATATGCCCTGCGTCACGATGATGTTGGTTCCAGTTATACTCTTCGATGTCGCTAGGCGTAAGGCCTGTGCGGCAACGTCCTTGGTTTCCATTTCGTTAGGATATTTGAAAATGTCCATTGATATCCCATATCAATCTCGAAAATCTTTTAACTTGGTTTGTTGTCGATGAGCCCTCCTTCTGTTCCGAAGTGAAGCGACCTGCCCAGCCCTAATTTAAAATCAGCTGCGTTCCGGATTCTTCTATAACGAAATATAGGTTTTCCTGTTTGAAGCAAACCTGGATATATACTATTCTCCCGAATCTTAGCGCTACCATGCTGGCCAAGCCTGAACCATATCCAGCATTATTCACCCAAGACGCATCTTGTCGGGTCGTCCGATCCATAACCCGATAAGAGCGAGAATAATACTATAATGAAATTCTCCTCTATTTCATGGAGATGATTGCTACTTGTAAAATATTGTTAAATTATATACCTTGGAGATCTTAAAACCTGAAATAATGTGTATCTCCGTCTCTACCGGAGATGAATGCGGGGGTGGGGTGTCAACTTTCCATATTCCAGCAAAATATATTCGGAGCGATGACCGATTTACCTTCCACCACATTCAATGCTGAAAACCAGGTCAACGATCCCTTAAGAAAACACTTATACATATATTTAGAATGGCAACCTCCAACTATGAATTGCGCATTGCAGTCATTGGGTCTGGGACCATTGGGCTCTCGTTTGCTGCTCTGCATCTGTCACACCCGAGCAAAGCGACGCAAGTTGTCATTTACGATCCTCGACCTGACCTGAAAGAGTACATTGAGTCAACACTGCCAAGTATAGTATGCCTACAATGTATAATTTGATTTATGCTTAATGCCGTCTAGGTTATCTCCACTCGAGCTTTCCTGGCCTGTCTTCACTACTCGATTCAAACCGCCTTGTGATATCATCGTCTCTGCCATCGGCAGTAGAAGCCGCCGACATCATTCAAGAACAAGGCCCGGAAAATATAGCCTTTAAACAGAGTATATGGCCGCAGATCGAGAAGGCAGCTCCAGCAGCAGCATTATTCTGGTCCAGCACGTCCGGTATCCCGTCCTCTGTGCAGGGTGCGAATATGCAAGAGCCGGCACGTTTGTTGATTGTCCATCCTTTCAACCCACCGCACATTATGCCTGTACTTGAAGTCGTTCCACCTGGTGGTTCAAAGGGAAGCCAAGCCTCGAAGCCGTACATTGAAAGAACAGTCGAGTACTGGAAGGCCTTGAACCGATCGCCTGTCATCTTGCAAGAAGAAGTCACCGGATTTGTGGCTAACCGGTTGTCCTTTGCATTGTTCCGAGAGGCCATCCATCTCGTCAATTCCGGCGTGGTCACGGCTGAAGAGGTTGATCGTATCGTCGAAGAGAGCATGGGCCCACGCTGGGCTGTTCGGGGGCCATTCTGGAGTTACCATGCCGGCGGTGGAAAGGAGAAAGGACTGAAGGGGTTTTTGGAAAAAATTGGAGACACGGTGCAGGCGTGCTGGGACGATGCTGGGACACCGTCGCTGCAAAGAGATGGAAATGTTTCGTCAGCATGGGAGCAGAATTTGTGTCAGCAGGTTGAGGCGTCTTATGGGATGCTGGGGGAAAAAGACTTGAAGGAGAGGGACGAAAAGACAAGAAAGGTATTGGACATCACCAGGAATTGAAGCTGCCTCTGAGGCTGGATAGAATTTATCAACCATGGTCTATGATATAGACGTGTTCAGTTGTAAGATGTTACCAGGGCATGGGATGAAGACTTTTAAAAAAACGACAGATTCACATTGTACTCGTGTAGTTATTCTCTGGTGTTCTACTGTGGAGACTGGCGCCTTCCCTGTGAGCCCTGCCAGCGCCTTCCCTTTATGGCAGCCCTTCGAGTCTCTTTTCCCTCCTTTTCTCTTTTATCATATCATCCTCTCTTCTTTCTTGCTCTCTCGCTTCATCCGTTGGGGTTCTATCACTGCGTCTTCCCGAAGGAGAAGACGCCGCCGTTTGTGTGACAGACCTCGTGTGTGCTTGACCTCGGAAAGCAAACGGACGACGAACAGGGCTTGTTGTGTTTGTTGACCCGGCAGCTGGTGTTATCTTCGTTTGACCCGCCGCCTCTTTCGACTCGCTTGCCCTCGTCTTGCCCACAACAAACAGACCTGTGTCAATCTCTTCCGTGACAACGCCCATCTCATATCTCCCTCCCCTCTTCCCTTCAGTCCTCACCCTTGCCCACCATTTGTTGATCTCGTGCACGATTGCTGATCCGCAAACATGTCTCAGTGGCAGGAGGCTTCCAACGATTGGGATGGCGATGGCTATTCCAAGACTGGCGCCAATGTTGACTTTGACTTCAGTGCTCCCGGTCCTTCCAAGGCCTTTGCTCTCTTGAAGGAGCAGCACGACGATGGATATTTTGGTGATGGCCAGGGTGGAAACGGCAATGATACCTGCCGCAAGTGAGTTTAATCTACCGTATGAAACGTAACTACGTGACACTCTGACTCGATATCTGCCATCAAGCTGCGGCCAGCCAGGCCACTCCGCCCGCGAGTGCCCTGAACCACGCAAGGGTAGCGGCGCTTGTTTCAACTGCGGTGAAGAGGGTCACAACAAGGCCGACTGCCCAAAACCCCGCGTTTTCAAGGGAACCTGCCGTATTTGCAATGAAGAAGGTCATCCTGCAATGGAATGTCCTCAACGCGCACCGGACGTCTGTAAAAATTGCCGCAAGGAAGGTGAGTGTGTGACCTTGAGTATTGACATCAAACTATGCTAATTTCCTCGGCTGCTAGGTCACAGAACTTCCGAATGCAAGGACAATCGTTCATTTGACCTCAACGACGTGCCCGACAAGACCCCCCAAGAAGCTTGGGCTGGCCTGAAGAAGGCAGATGCCGAACGCGACCTGGACGACTTTCGTGAGGTTAGTGTTTTCCAACTCATGCTTTCCTTTCAACTCGCTAATGGCTACTAGGCTTTCAAGGTGTATGCCAAGGCTGAACCTGCTGTAACTTTTGTCGACATCGAGAACAAGCTCCGTGCTGAGAATGCCAATGTCTACCTGATAGCACTTGTAAGTTTATTACGATGTTGGTGTAGATACTGACAGGAAGAAACTCACAATTGAGCAGGAGAAACAGAAGGAGGGGTTCGAGACCTACACCCTGATCGATCTTCAGGGCAAACTGGACTGCACCTATGTGGTCAGCTTCTTTTTCAATGCTAAGCCACAGCGTGTCAGCTTCAAAGAGCGTTGGCCAGAAAGCCCAGAGCAGAACCTGGAACGCCTCAGAGATGCTGGCTTTGCCTACGATCGGATGATCCCCAAGTGCAGCAATTGCGGAGGTAAGTGATTTATGCTAATATATCGTGGTCGGCTACAAGAAGGCTAAAAACGTGTGAGCAGATTTGGGACACGGATCAAAGGGATGCAAAAAAGAACGCGAAGAAATCGTTCGCATGGAAGTCAAGTGCGTGGTCTGCAGTGAGACTGGACACCGGGCTCGTGACTGCACTCAGGAACGCAAACCCAAGTCTGGCTGCCGCAACTGCGGCGGCGAGGGCCACAAGGCAGCCGACTGTACCGAGCCGAAGAGCATGGCGGGAGTTGAGTGTCGCCGGTGCAACGAAATGGGCCACTTTGCTAAGGATTGCCCATCAGCACCAGCACAATTTGCCAAGGCGTGCCGTAAGTGTGGTGCCGAGGGCCACTTGTCTCGCGATTGCACCGAGGAGCAAAACATGGACCTTGTCACCTGCAACAACTGCGACGCCACGGGTCACTACAGCCGCGACTGCCCTAAACCCAGGGACTGGTCGCGCGTCAAGTGCAACAACTGTGGCGGGATGGGACACACGGTCAAGCGCTGCCCCCAGCCCATTCCAGAAGAAGACATTGCGGGTGAAGAGGATGTGGAGGTGGCGCCGGCTCCAGTCGCGACTGGCAACTGGGGAAATACCGACGAGGCCGGGGGTTGGTAGGGTTTATTTTTGTTGGCTCGTGACCTCGTACTATGTGCTAGTACGTCGTACGCAGTTTGCAGCTGGTCTCGAAAGGGAAAGAAAAAAAAGGGGGTTTGATTATGAGAGCTGTGAGTTAAGGAGTTGGTTGGACATATTCTTTTTACGCAGGATCAAATTGATGTAGTACAGTGAGACGGGAGATTAGCTACAGAGCGACTACTTGGTCAAGAAAAGAAAAGTGAAAGAGCTGAAACAATGTTATGCAATTACTGTCAGCACCCGTCTCTGAGTAACCTTGACGAGAGACGAGGTAACAATGAAAGTAACAATACTACAACAATGCCTTGCTTGCTGTGGCACAGAGTACAATGCGATATCAAAAGTATAATGACAGCGAGGGGCCCCAGCATTTGTCAAAAAAGCCTCAGCCAGCCCCTCTTGTTGCGCGCTGATTTGACAGGCACATGGGCTGAGAGAGTCTTTTCAGAAAATTAATTCATTTTAAAAAGTTGACGTCGCAGTCCGGGTGCGGAATTTCCGAAAAAGGCAGTTCCGGGCAAGGCCTGGGCGTTTGTTGTGGGCGCACACGCCACGCGGAGATCTTCCCGGGGGCGAGTGAGTGAAGCTTGGAGTAGTGGAGGAATAAGAAACTAGCGAGTCGGCCTGCCGACCCTGCCTGACTCACTCACGGCCGGTGCTTTTTATTTTCTTTGGTGGCATCCCTGCCAGCCCACCTCAGCCGTTGTCGTCATATTAATTATTTATTTTCTCAAGATAGGTTTTGTCCACCCCGCCCTGCATAATTAAGTGATAGGTAATTATTCGATAGATAGACACCGAGATGGTCGCTCTTTTCGCCGAATGGTCGGTGAATCCCGGCATTCGGGATGGCGATGGCATCGGGAATGAGAAGTCAGGCTTCCGACACCGAAAAAGGTTCCCGGTGTTTTTCGTTACTAAACTTTCTATCATGCGCATGATGCATTCATCCATCGAATGAAATGCAACGAGGTCATGAATCAGGCTGATAAGTTCCAAGGAACTTGAAGCAATATCTGGCCCAAACAGGCAGCCAAGACTGCTGGTCAACGTGTCATGGAAACAGACGCGCCCGGGCGAATCTTATTCCAAGTTTCTAGGAGAATAATATGTAATTAGGTCTAACATAGTCGTCTGGCTGGCTGTGTCGTGTGTGGCTGGTTGACCTTGCATACAACAGACAGCAAACATACCAGCATGCAATAATGTAAAAAAGTAATGCTAATAACGTGCATCTCGTGTATCACATGTGCGTCCCACTGCTCATTCCCACTTGGTCGGAACGTTGCCTGATCGAGCCAATCTTGGCGCAGGATAGCCAGTAATCTAGATCTGGCCTGGACGGAGAATGCCGATACTGCCAGTGCTCATTAAAAGGAATCCATCCCCATCCTGCCGAGGCCAAGCCGGATAAATAAATAATACATAACTAAAAAAAATTTTTAATAACATTAATAACTCTAATCATAAGCTACTACGACAATATTAACAAGGAATTGCCAAAGCCGGGTGCGTAGTATGCGTATAATCCCATGTTGCACGGACACAGACACGAGACCAAGACTTACCTAAGCACAAGCGCCTTGCCTGATGCGGGCTAGCCTGGGACAAACCTGGAGATTCCATTTTGGGGATAGTGCCTGTAAGATTTATTTAGTCCACGAAAATCTCGCTTCCCAGAGGCATGTGCAGCCCCTTGCGCGTACACATGGCACAGCAGCAGCAGTGACACCGTGCTAAAATGTTAGGGCCAATAAAGCCACAATTTTTTTTTTCTTTTTTGGGTTTATGGAAAAATCGAAAAAGCAATGGAAGATTCGGCGTGAGAGCCCTGCAAAACTTCAGGGCCACCCGCCGCCAGCCGGCTTCTCCAGAAGCGGCCTAGCGCGCCGCCCGTTCCAGCAGCCCGGCCCTGCATCATGACGACACCGCGTGGAGCCGCTCTTTCCCCCAACTTTCGCTCTCCACAGTCCACAGTCTCACTGTCTCTCTCTGTGTCTCTCCGTCTTCGTCTTGCTTGCGTCGCGCTGCGTTTGTCCCTCTATCCACTGTCCTCGTGTCTTTGTCGCAGGAACAGCAATGATCGCCGATCTGATCTCTCCTCCTTCTCCACCCTGGTCGACAATGCCCTTGTCAAGCTCCCAATACAACCACCTATCCGCCCATCGTTAAATCGTCTTTGCCGGTGGGCCCCTGTCCGAGCCAACCTGGGGGCAAGCAGCAAATCGAGACAAAAACACGCGAACTACTCCACATCCGGCGCTGCTACCATGTCCGAAGCGGGCTTGGTTGCAGTGTTGCGCGCGACTCTGCAGCCAATGCAAGAAACCCAACCGTCTCTCCGAGCCTGTGATTAGTCCGTTGCTCGCCCGGCTAGCTAGTGCGCTACACTAGCTATCCCGGACGTTGTGTTCCCCAGAGAGAGCCCAAACAACGCGATATGCCACCCCGGGCCTGTCATTGTCATTACCTGTTGGTCCGCGGCTGATCCACTTGGATTCGAAATTACTTGCCTTTGCTCTCCGCGAACGTCTGTTTAAAAGGGATCTCTCCCCCCAGTCTCACGTCGTGGACTTGCTTCTTATCTCCCTCTCTTTCTTTTCTTCTGTCCTTATTCAATCATCACCTTAGACCTGTGACCATCACTGCTCTTCGGTCTTGGCCAGACAGACAGGCTAGCTCCTGTCCAGTCCTCTCCTCGTTGTCAATTGACTTGACACTCGCAATACTGAGAAGAGAAAAAAGGAGAATTTAGCTCCGCAGCTCCGCCATCATGGGTGGTAAAAGTTACCTCGGGCTTCGTGGAACGAAGCTGAACATCGCAGTCGGTGTGATTGCCGGTCTCGATTTCCTTCTCTTCGGTTATGACCAGGGTGTCATGGGTGGTCTTTTGACCTTGGACTCGTTTATTAAAACTTTCCCTCAGCTTGATACTTCCTCGGATGCATACAACAACTTGTCCAAGTCTGCCCAATTGCATCAATCTAACATCCAAGGTGAGAAACAAATATATATATACATAGGACTCAAACTAACTCGTGCTTTTACAGGTATCTCGGTTGCTGGTTACAATCTTGGCTGTTTTGTTGGATCCATCATCTGTATCTTTGTCGGCGACAAGCTCGGTCGTCGCAAGACTATTTTCTTTGGTTCCTTGATCATGGTTATTGGTGCAACTCTTCAGTGCACTGCCTTTGGATTGCCTCATTTCATCGTCGGTCGTTTGGTCACTGGTATCGGCAACGGGTTGAACACTTCGACTGTACCCACATGGCAGTCCGAATGTTCCAAGGCCCATCGTCGTGGTCAACTTGTCATGGTTGAAGGTGCTCTTATTACCGGAGGTATCTGCTTTAGTTACTGGCTCGACTTGGCCTTTTCGTTCCTCGACCCCAACACCGTGTCGTGGCGCTTCCCGATTGCCTTCCAGATTGTCTTTGCTGTGATCATCTTGGCCTTCGTCATGCTGTTGCCCGAATCTCCCCGTTGGCTTATCTTCAAGGGCCGTGAGGACGAAGCAACCGAAGTTCTGACTGCCCTCCTCGACCTTCCGGCCGATGACATTTTGATTGAGAACGAGTTCACCGCCATCAAGGACACCGTTTTGGAAACTGCCAACACGAGCTGGCGCGATCTCTTCACTATGGGTGAGGACCGTCACCTCCACCGTGTCATCCTTGCCTACGTCAACCAAATGTTCCAGCAAATCTCTGGTATCAACCTGATCACCTACTACGCCCCGGTCATCTACCAGACCAGTATCGGAATGGGCTCGCTCATGTCCCGTATTCTGGCAGCTTGCAACGGTACCGAGTACTTCATTGCCTCGTGGCTACCCGTCTTTATCATTGAGAAGGCCGGTCGTCGTCCTCTCATGCTTGTCGGTGCCGCTGGTATGTCGATTTCCATGGTTATCCTCGCCGTATGTACCAGCTTCAAGCACAACAGCCAAGCCGGAATTGGAGCTGCTGTCTTCCTCTTCGTCTTCAACACCTTCTTCGCCTGGGGTTGGTTGGGCATGACCTGGCTGTACCCGGCCGAGATTGTGCCTCTGCGTATTCGTGCTCCGGCCAACGCGCTGTCCACCTCGGCCAACTGGATTTTCAACTTTATGGTCGTCATGATCACTCCTCCGGCCTTCCAGTCGATCGAGTACCAGACCTACATCATCTTTGCCGTTATGTAAGTTGTTGCTTATTTGCATTTCATTTCACTTGCTAATTATTCTGTCAGTAACGCCTTCATCTTCCCCGTCGTCTACTTGTTCTACCCCGAAACCGCTTACCGGTCTCTGGAAGAAATGGACACCATCTTCCGCAAGACTAAGTCGGTCTGGGGCTTGGTCAAGGTTGCGCGCGATGAGCCCCGTCGCTACGGCAAGAACGGAGAACTTCTCATCAGCTACACCGAGACTGACGACCACTTCCGCCGTGCCAGCCACGTCAGCGAGAAGCGCGGCAACAAGGCTCACTCCAACCCTGACTATATGGCGGAGAACGGCCACGCCGAAGAGATCTCTGATGAGAGCTAGATTTCTCTTTTCTATCTTTTTTTTCCTTGGGCGTTTTCTTGAGTTGGGCGGATGAGCCAGGATGGTAACTAAAAAAAAGACAACCATTCTCTCGATAATAACCGACAACCCAAGAATTCTTTTTTGTTTTGTATCATTATGTGGCGTATGTGACCTTTTTCATCATGTGGTTCCATCACCCCATAATACCCTTGCCTTTTTTTTTTTTTTTTTTTCCTTCTTCTTTTCTAATCTTTTTTTTGTTTCACTTTTTTTTATACCCCGAGTTCATGGCTGGGTTTGAAGAATTTCCTTTGCCTAGACTATTTTTGTCGTAATTTATACAGATACAGGTTAGAGATAGATTCATACATAGCCTGGCAACAGCGTGAATGGATATATTTTAGAACTGATCCTGTTATTTTTTTTTTATATATATATATATATATGAGTTCGATTAAGTGGTAGAACAGCTTGAGACATAGAAACAAGCTTTGGAGAAAAAAGCTTGGTTATATATGTAGGCTTGGCCTGGATAGGACTTGGGTCTTGGAAGAAAAGTACATGTCTTTTTTTTTTTAGCCACATATTATTCAAGTACAAGGTGATGAAAATAATGATGTAGAAACATCGATTGATTATTTCAAAATCCAATTGAATTAGAATTGGCTATCTATTTATACTGTACATCTACACGCGGTCTCAACTGGTTTACCGTTTCTACATGTCGTCTTCCGCCCTAGTTGAGACAGATCTAGATCTCCCAAGTTTACACAAAAGTATCCCGATTAGGTGACAAAGTATACATTCACCGAGTCATAACAGGCTCTCTATGCTAAAATAAAAGGAGGACATTACAAACAAAGGAAAAGGACATGATCCCAGCCTGCTGCCAGACAGACACCTGCTAGGGATCCCATTGCCAAGCCAATATAGCAGGCGAATCTAGGTCCCGCGGGGACATCAAGAACTATCTATCAATAAAAGAAAGAAAGAACCAATGCCAATATGAACCCCGGCTTCGGCGCTGTTCAGCTGGCTTGGTCTTCTCTTCATGTATTTCGAAAACAAAGACGCTGGAGGGTATATGAAGGTTTTTTTTAAGTTGGTCAAAATTAGTTGGCACCACCGCAGAGCTGTCATCTTGTTAGAAACGTTGGTCAGAAAGATGGGTGTAAAAAGAAACTTACAGTCTCGACGATAATACCGGTGACCTGGTAAGGGTCGGCGTTGGAGGCTGGGCGACGGTCTTCAAAGTATCCCTTGCCATCCTTGGCGCACTGGCGGGGAATACGGATGGAACCACCACGGTCAGCGACACCGTATGAGAACTTGTCAATGGAGCCGGTCTCGTGACGGCCGGTAAGACGCTCCTCGTTGCCCTCACCGTAGACGGCAATGTGTTCAGCGTGGCGCGACTCGAGCTTCTTCATGGCAGCCTCGATGGCCTTCATGCCACCATCAGCACGGGTGTCAGTGGTAGAGACGTTGGTGTGGAGACCGGCACCGTTCCAGTCGCCAGGGATGGGCTTGGGGTGGAAGGAAATCTGGACACCGAACTCTTCGGCGACACGGTGGAGGAGGAAGCGGGACATCCAGAGGTGGTCTCCCATCTGGATACCCTCGCAGGGGCCGACCTGGTACTCCCACTGGGCGGGCATGACCTCGGCGTTGATACCGGAAATGTTGATGCCGGCGTACAGGCAGGCCTTGTAGTGAGCTTCGACGATGTCACGGCAGTAGACCTTGCCGGTACCGACACCGCAGTAGTAAGGGCCCTGGGGACCGGGGTAACCACCCTTGGGCCAGCCGTATGGCCATCCGTCGGGGCCAAGGAGGGTGTATTCTTGCTCGAGACCGAACCAGAAGTGCTGGCTGGCGTGGGTGTCCATCAGCTTGTTGGCCTCGTGGCGGTGGTTGAACTTGTTGGGGGTGCCATCGGAATCCCAGGTCTCGCACAGGACGAGGATGTTGTCGCCACCGCGGAAGGGGTCAGGGAAGATGGCAACGGGGCGAATGTAGACGTCGGAGTTGTCACCAGGGGCTTGGCCGGTAGAAGAACCATCAAAGTTCCACTCGGGGAGCTCGTCGGCGGAGGTGACAGCCTTGGAGAGAGTCTTGTTGCAGAGTTAGCGAATGTGACTAAAAATAAATGCAGCCACGAAAACGGAGTGAGACAGATATGGGCGATAACGGCTGTGCGAGGTACAGGCCGAGACAAAAAGAGGCTGTGTCTTATCTGTCGCCACCCCGCCGATAAGACGCGGTGCCAACTTTGACGATTGGTCTCGACAGAGAGCAATCGCACAGGCTTGATCCTCGCCAGTGACACAGATGTGTCAGATGTGTGTGTATCCCCACGTGTCCAGGCTGCATAGATAGATGCAGGATACGTACCTTGGTTTTCGAGCGAACACCGCCCTCGGCGTCAATCCAGACGTACTCGGCAAGAACCTTGCCCTTTTGCTCGAGGCTGAGGTACTTGAGAAGCTAGAGTCGGAGTTAGCAGGCGATCAGAGAGCATTTCGCTTTTGTCGTAGGAGGTATCCAGTGTAAAACGCACATTCTCAGTGTTGGAGATAACGGTTGAAGTCTGAGGAGGGGGAAAAAGTTAGCGGAGGCTAGTCATAGATTTGCAGGTAGGCGCGCGCACCATGATGACGAATGTGAAAAAGTTCGCAAGTCAACGAAAGCGAAGCAGATAGCAATAGAGAAGGACTCTGAACTGTGCAGAATGTAGCAATAACACGGGAGAATGAAGGAGAGAAAGGATGTCGGGGACGAACGCCGGGCTTTTATGAGGGATTAGAATTCGAGGCAGGTGGGGGGAGCAGCAGTCCTTACATGCGGCGCCGGGGCCCGGCAACGTGTATGGTATTACATACGGTACGGTATTTTATTTGATTTGATTTGATTTAATTTCTCTTTTCTTTTCCTTTCTTTTCTTTTTCTCTCTTTGAGTGTTGTGATGATGATAAAAAAATATTTATAATAATATTATACTGTTTTGTTTTATTAAAAGTGCGTACTTTTTGTTTATTTATTTATTTTTTCCAAGTCACTTGCTCAAGTATCTGTCCTCAGGACAAGCCATAACGACTCTCGGTAACAGATGACTGACTACCATCCGGGCACGAATAGCAGCGCAACCAATGGTCATACAAGTCCACATACTAATAACCCTGAATGGACATGGTACTACGAATGAACATCTACATTATAAGTATAAACCGTGGTAATCAGCATTACAAAGACGCAAATGCGCCGCCGCTCATTGGCCGCGCGGGCTATCAGATGGGCGCCGATAACGCTCACCCAAGACGAAACGGAAACAGTCGGACTCTTCCGGACCAAGGACTCGCCTCCCCGTTCCCCCACGATTATCGTGTATTCCAATCGTTAGATTCGTTACGGACAATGTATTGTACGGAGTATTGTTGATAATCTGCTGTTGGTATGCTGTCGCGTGGTCTGTGTGACCGGCGTGTATATCTCCTCAATCTAGTCATGCCCCCCGTACAAAATACTCACCCGCGACGTCATGCCCACGACGTATTTCCAAATGGTTTCTAGTAACTGATTAATTACATCCTAAACGATCTCGACGATCTCTGCCACTTGCCCATCTTCAGAGTTTCCGGGCGTGGGGAAGACACCAAGAAAAGAAAGGGCCAGTGGCGAGTCTTTGAATGTTAATTTTTCTCGTTAACAGCGCTTCCGACGCCGGGCCACTTACCTCTCTTAGACATTATTCGGTAAATTTGGATCAACAACAACACCCGGTGATGAGACCTCATTCCAGAAAGTTGAAATGCGCATTTCAGATATGAGTGATTTTTTTTTTTAAAATTGTCCTGTAATTAGTAGTACATTGTGTACGGAGTAAATACTGCGTGCATTCCACGCAAAACCCTTGTGATTGGCCAACCACACATACTATCCCCGATGCAGCGAGACTAGCCGGATCGGGCACCAGCAGCTGTCATTGATTTTTTTTTTTTTTTTTTTTTTTTT
>CVMT01000003.1:2840918-2852955 GCA_000985935.1 Talaromyces islandicus | reverse complement strand
TTTTTTTTTTTTTTTTTTTTTTTTTTGCCTCTCTTTTCCTGTCGAGTCGCTGTGCAACCAGTTCTCTGTATGTTCTACTATGTCGCAGAAACTAGCGCAATACAAGTACATAGTAAAAAAAGGATTACACATTTTCAATAGTCAAACAAGTACGTAGTCAGGCGATGCGCGATATATCGATTTTGACACTCGCTTGTCGCGCGCAACCCAGAATTTAATTATTTCTTTTCTTATTTTGCTGTTTTTAAAATTTCGCGGCTATACTTAGTAACCAACACTAACGACACTATACCATGTATACGTACTATGTTATACAGATACTAGTAATGCACTAGGCCGCATTGGTGCCTGCAGGGCCAAGAATGCTTATCGGGCGTTGCTGATTGGCGAGTCGGGTGCATGACACATCGCGTTGACTGTAGAATACTATGCAGTCTACGGTTGCTATATGGCACTACGGTGTAAACCCTATAACTTGTACTTTAAACCAAAGTCAATTGACACAAGACTATATAAATATATAGAGTATATGGGATGGAGGAAGTATCAAGTTCCAAGTGTATTATTGCGTGAATTATGTGGGTTCAGGTCTGTAGACTTGAGTTGCCATAAAACTTATAACTAGCATACAAGGTAGCCATCGTCCCATCACACCAGTTATAACCAACTCTTGTATGCACAAAGAGCTTGACCTCGACTGCATACAGACAAAGCTTGATGGACTTGACGGGCTCACCAAAATTCGATGAGCTTGACAGCCAAGACCCCAGCTGATAACGGTCCTCAAAACTAGCCATTCCCCTGAACATCATGCAAGGGCTGAGCCACCTCCATGCAGCTAACCCCGGATTCTGCCGGAAGCCTGGACCTGGATAGTGGACACCTGCTACCCCATGTGGCAGGAACTCAGTCAGAGCTCTGAGCCGACTGATAAGGGTGCATTCTTGGCAGGGAAAAAAACCTGGACGAGTGTTATCGATTCGACGATCTTTCATCTCCATCTATAATTAACACGTCGATCTCAAGCTCCCAACTGGCCTATCACGTATTCAACAAGGACCCCCAGATCTTCCGACGTCTCCAGGACGCGATTGAGCCGGTTGCTAGTCTTGTCGTCGTTCTCGCCCAATCCGGACACTTGCGTCACTTTCACCCGCCCGTTCAGTCGAATCTCCAAGTCAAGCGCCACATTCGTTGAACCTTTCGTCCGTGACTGCGGCACCGTAATGAGCAGCATAATCAGGGGCGGCTGCGCTACCTGGGTACGCAGCGTAATGTCGACACTGACATCGCTGTTCGTTTCCACCCCGCTGTCGCTGTTACCTGACCCCAGTAGACGATCGAGTAGATCTTCATCCGGATCGTTATTATTGAGTACTGTGATATGATCGTCTGTAGCACGCGTCTTCTCCTGGTACATTGACAATGTTTTGGATGACTCGGATGACAACTGAGGAGTTACTTTCGTTTTTACTGGTAGGAAGAGCTTTTGAATAAGCGTTGCCAGCAGGCCATACTGCCGAAGTATCTAACATTGGTCAGTAAACATTGAAACAACAAGTAGAGAAAAGAAAAGAAAAACTGACTGGAAAGATTTCTGCCAGCTGCCGTGGATGTGAAAACGGAAATTCGCGTATGACTCTTCCTGGAGCAGCCTCAAACGCCTGAAACGAGTAGCTGTGTCCGTTTTGGACCGGTTGGTTTTCCGCATTAAAAGACAAAACCGTCGTCCTCCGTCGTCTTCGCACTGACTCTAGAGTATCCGAAGATGCCATTGTGCTTCCCGCGGTCCCGCGAGTCCATCCATTCATGAGCAAGGCATCGTATGTCGTTGTCCGGTATTCCTGCGGCACCTGCATCCCGAGATTCCGATAAATGTCGTTTGCTATCAGAAGGGGCACATCAACGGGAGGATCCAATTTCGCAACAAACCGCCGATTTGGTGTGCCGCTGCCCCCCATGCCAGAATCAAGCCCATTCGCTGATGTGTGCAGCGTTGGCGGAGGCTCTGCCCAGTTGACAATCGTCTCGGACCCGAAAGATTCGTTTGTCGCGTCAACCGTGGTCAATATGTCGGCAGCAACCCATTCCTTTGAGATCCGTAGAGACGGGTATCCAGCCTCACACTCAATTGTAGCACTTCGTGTTTTTAGATTATTTGCTTTGTGGCCAGTATCAGGGGTCGTCTTCGTATGTAACAGCCGATGACCGTCGACCCAGTACTCTAGACCCATTCCAAGTCGACCTGCCCTGTGCAAATTAGGCCGGCCAATCGACCCCCGACATGAATGCTCGTAGCTATTGCGGTACGAGCCCCGATTCTCCTCAGCGTCCCAGACCTTTTGTAGACTTTCAAAAAGACCTTCAACCGCCTCAAAGCAATTCACTTCTTGACTCAATTTGTCCAATCTTGCCAGTCTGGCCAGGTTTTCATGGAACCCCAATAGCGGTTTCCAAGCTCCGTTTTCCCGCTCCTCCGGTGTCTGCATTAAATCGCCTTTCAGAATCGCCGTAGCCTCGTCACGTCTTTCCCCCTCTCCCTCGGCTTCGAGAGAAGCATAACTCAAGCTGACGTCCTTGACGTTGTCTTCTCCGGGGTAGAATTCAATTTCCAGGTCCACCGAATTCCCTGCAATACTAAGGCTATTCTCCTGCCATATAGATTCAAATCCCTCGAGTTGACCCAGCCTCTCGACAGCTTCGCGGCTCACGCCCCTACCAGACACCCTCTCCCGAAGTAGCTGGACTACTTCCTCAATATGTTTTCTTCGCTCTTCCTCATGGTTGCGTGCGCCTCCTCCGCCTCCTCCTAGCCCAAGTGCTAGGGCTTGAATATCACTGTCGTTCATACCAGAGCCCACCAGCCCTTCTTGCACATTCATGGCGGGACTCATGCCGGTAAAGTTACCGAGAGCGAGGAGAGCCGAAGGGGAGCTAAACGAGACAGGATCCTCCAAAGCCACCGCTGCGGCTACCGGAGTTGCGCCCTGGTATGAAGAGGCGCTGGGTTGCTGTCCATGGCCCGGGCCTGATCCCGAGGGAGTCTTGGTTGAGGGTGATTTATGCGATAGGCCGCGACCCATGGAGACCGCTGAGGGATGCGGGGACGAGGTGAGGTGCGTAGGAGTGGCTCCTGGGTTCTGCCTGGACGAAGGGGTCGCCATTTTCAGAGGAATTAAACAGATGAATGTGAATGAGTTTTGGTTCGGCGCAAAGCCTCACAAGCTATGCTGTGGATCTAGGAGCAAGGCGTACAGACTGGCATAACGGAAAGACCTTTCGAATATTAAAGCGTAACCACAGGATGTACTTATAGCAGTAGTTTAATTCAGCAAAGAGAGTAACAGGTGAGGATGATTGTTCATCAAACCGACAAGTTGATGTTCATTGAACCGATTGAAAGAGAAAGCGTGGAGCTGTAGCGCGTTTGCACTGTTTGCACCCTAGCTAGCTAGCTCCTTCCGTCACCCCAAGTTTCTTTTCGCCTCGCCCATCCGCTTTTCTTCCCTACAGCTTGCCATCAACTTGCCAGGCTCTTCGCCTCGACTTATTCTACAACCATGGCGACACTAGCCATTGGGGCTCGCCGAGTGTGGAACATCGGCAGATGGACCAACGCTCGCTCGGTGTCCACCCTACAAGGCCACCCTTACATAGTAAGCCAAAAGAGCTGCTTTTTTCTGGCTTCCGGTTGTTGTTAACATAAACAGTATACCTTTCCCGACAGCGCACGACCTGGCCATCACCTTTTATCTCTGATACCCTCTGAACCTCCCCAGGCGGACCTCGCCATCGGCACTACATCCAAGCTTCCCCCGACCCCTGACTCCTTCACAGAGAATTCAAAATTTCTTCAAGTTTTACAAGAGGTGGTCTCGGAGCATGCCACAGAAGACCCCGAAGTGAAATCACAGGCGAAAGTCATGATCTCTACAGCTGGTGCCAATTTGGGTTCTGGCGGAGTATTCTTCGCGCAGAATCGCAAACCACACCGCCCTGGCTATGGGGGCGGTGGTGGCACCGGCGGAGATTCCGCTGGTGGTGCGAGTGGGCAAGGCGGTGCTGGGTCCGGCGGAAGGGGAGGCTGGATCCATGTATCTGACAGCCGAAGGCCGCCGGAGTATGGAAGGATTGCCTGGTCAGTGCAGAAAAAGCGGTGAAGAAGAAGAAGAAGAAGAACTAATTGAGAGTCCACAGGCCAGAAGATATTTTTGGAAGTGTGGAAGTTGATGGCAATGGCGAGTTTGTCGGCGAGAGAGGAAACTACCAATCAAGTGGTACGTCTACTTTTGAACTTGTTGCTGAGGTGTGGTGGTGTGCTAACAGAAACAGGCACATATCGGATAGTGACCCGAGACGGAATGTGAGTATTGAATGAGACGTGCTATTCACCTACTAGTACTAATTGTTAAAGACTTGGATTAAGTCCCTTTCTCAGAGAAAAACTTGTTGAAAGACTTCGACAACACTGAAAACCCTGAAACGACACTTGACGAATTTAATGGTATGTCTACTTTTTTTTCTTTCGTCGTACCATTATTACATGATGACAGCACCGTTACCCAGCTCACTCAGACACGCAAAGCGTGATTGATGTCAAAAGCGTATTCCAACGAAACCTGATATATTTGTTTTACACACATGACATGATCGAGAAATTCTGTGTTCAGAGCTAACGTGATTTCCAGACCATCTTGACTATAACTCTACAGAGTTTTCACAATGTAACAATAATGTAACAATATGAGGGCACGCCCAACGGCGTTATGCATTGAGGGTATCATAGTCTTTTTTTGTGTCTTTATGTATATCTTTATGTACAATATTTTGACTGGCTCAATTCTTGATACCAATAACAACCAGATTCCTGGGACTCTCAGCGTAGTCAAAAACCGGTTCGATCCAGCACTCTCTCACAAGACCCGAAGCCATGTGCTCTCTGAGAAACTGCCACCGGTCAATGACAATCATTGCCTCGACCACGGCCGAGCTAAAAGCCATCAGGGTCCAGACCAAACTCAGATTCTTCTTTGCATACGCATAATCAGCGACGTATTTGTCCAGGTCCTGATCCGTAAGCTCGTCGTACAGCCGAGTCATCTTCTCTTGATGGGCTGGGTTCTTGGCCAACTTGGCAATGGCAGCTTTGGCATACATGGGGAAAGTCTGATAGGCCGATTTCCTCAGCGTGCCAATGATGAGCGGCTCGGAAGCAGCACTGTCATTGCCATCGCGACCTGTCAAAGCGTCGAGATTCGCAAGTCTCGGTTTCGGCGCAGCGCCGCGGTCGACTAATATTTTCTGTAGTAGAGCGCGGTAGTAGTGCCGCGTGAAGAAATTGCTGCTCTCCTCCTCTGTCCAGTTGTATGGAGCCTGGACAGCCATCATCCGCGCAGTAATATTGAACTTGATGCCCGTTCCGCCGGGATATGCATACTGCTCAAACATGTTCGACATGGGGAAGCCGTGCGGGTCGTGCTCGGTTGCGCCGACTGCTAGCCGTTGATGCATATGGCGGAGAACGGGGAGTTTGTATGTGGCCGGGCCTAGCCGTTCGGTCATGAGATTGTAGCAGCAGCCGACCATGGCGATGGCTACAACAGAAGGGTTCAAAACCAGAGATCGGACACCGTGGTGGAGCAGGTTGCCGCAAGAGTGGAGCGAGACAACGACCACGCGAGCGTCACTTGCGGCTTCTTTGTCGGTGACCTTGGTTTCTGCTGAATCGCCCTCATGCTTGGCAGGATCTACGACGTGTCGGATGATGGGCTCAAGGTAGCCGTCTTTGATCTCATGCTCGATATAGTCCATAGCACCCCGCCGCCACCGGTCTTCTTCTTTAGGTTTATGAGCACCGGAAGGCACAAAGGTGGGCAAGTCGTCTTCGTTGACATCGAGCTCGCTAAACACTTTGAACACGGTGACGTCGTCTTCGTCCTGCTCCCTGTCCTCTTCCTCTCTCGGAGGACAGGTTTCACAGACCGGCGCCGGTGCATCGTCTTGTCCATTTATATTGCTCTTGGACGGATTAAGTTTTTTATTCACCATGTCCACCTTCTTCTTCTCCTTCTCCGCCATCTTCGCATGCACGTCCATGCCGCGGGCACCCTGGATGAAAGCATGCTTGCGCTCAATAGCAATGATATTGCGGTCATACGAATGGGCCAGAGTGCGGCCCAGATAGTTCTGGCCAGAGCCAAAGTCGACTATATGTGTGACCGGTTCGTTTCTAGTCCGGGAGACATTCGTAGCAAACAAGTCGACGTATTTGGAGAAATGCTCGACCTCGTGCAGTTTCTTGGATTTCATGCCGACTGCCACACGGCGCGGAATGGCGCTAGGTTGATTGGCGGGGGCTACCGGGGTGAATTCGCGCTTGAGGCTGAGACGTCGAATGTCGCGGATATAGCGTACGAGCGAAGGGGGTGGCGGTGGGCCATTTTTCCAGTTAATTTCCTTTTCATTGACTGCGCTGTCGTCTTCTTCGGCCGGAAAATGCGCAACGTCTTCCTTCAACAGCAGGTCGAGGATATCGTAGAGCTCATGCTGGGCAAAGAAGCGGCGCCAATCATCGGGCAGCAAAGTGGTGTAAAGGTCTGGATCGCTCGTCAAAAAGTCCAGGATGTGCACGCCGCCACACAGGTTCAGAAATAGGGGCGTCGTGGTTGCAAACGAGAGCAACGCGTCAATATAAGAATCGACATCATCATCCCACTCGTCGGAGAGGGGGAGGGGTACCGCCGGGCCCATTCAATTCAGATCCAAATGAACAAGTGCTAAGCCCGCTATACTAGCGCGTTGGTTGGTGCTCCAGATGTCTTGCTGGATTGCCAATAAATCGAGCATCGACGATTGCTGCAGCCGTTGCCCTGTCGCCGTCTTTCTGCAAAAAATTGTATTGCTGTGAAGACCGGAAGGCGCTTGCCGTATGTGGACTAGCGCGATGCAGAGGTCCTTCCTGCAATGCTGAAACAGCGAGACAGCGAAACTTGACATTGTTCCGTTGTTGTTTTGTTCTTGTTTTACCTCGACTTACTCCATCCACATTTAGTTAACTATCCCTCAACGAGAGTCCGAGGGTCGAGTCTGCTTACTGCGGCTTAGGCACCAACTTCCACAACTCAAGGCCAAGTCCGGCCCGGCCACGGACTCTCGGAGAGTCGCAAGCAAGGGTTACCTCGCTGAGACTGTCATAATCATGCAGACTCCCTTGTCGGCCGACAGACAAGCCTCATACGGTGTATAACGGGTAATTACACCGGCCCCAGCACGATCATTCGAGAATCCCACAAGGTCCTTGTTCGTACGTGCTGCAAGACGGACCTCGACCTCGGGCGCATGGATCAAGCAATCATGGCGATAAGCAGAGCGGTCAACCGACGACCAGCCTGAGCGAGACCGCCTGGATCATACTAGTAATAATACAGGTGTATTATTTGTGGACGGAGTACTCTGTATTGGCAAGGCAGCCAACGCGAGGCGAGCTGACGGTTGGGCGCGTGTTCGAGAAGACTCGTCTGGCGCTCTAGCGTGTGTGATGGGTGTGACGATGCGGCTTGGCAGCAGGGGTGGACCACAGCAGGATGGACGATGAGAAAGTTGTTTCGCGATGGACCCGGCGTGTTCCGTGTCACTGTTGTATGTCTGCATTGTCGCGGCCTCCGTCTCAGTCTCCGTCTCCGTCCCCGTCTCGTGCTCTGCACTCGGATATTCTGCATTAATTAAACGTATTGACAGTACACTCGCACATGTAACAATGAGGTTCTGAAATAAAATACCCACCGGATCCCTGCGCTATGCTAGTTAGCTTAGGGCGCAGTGGTTACTCGGGTGGAGGACGCGACTGGCTGCTACATTTGCTGCTTCTAGAAAACGCACGGCCCCGGTTCTCTCGATTCCTGATTGTTCGATTTTCATCGATCCAGCGCACTAGGCGAGGCTGGCCTCGTGAGGCGCATCTTTAAAACTGCCGACCATGGGCCCCCCAGGGCCAGCAGCAAATAATAATAATCCGGACCCCACAGCATCTTGACAGCGTCGCCCTCGCTCAACCTCTCTCACCCTCAACTTTAACTTTAACCTCGGCCAGCCGCCCACTCCGCGTCCACCGTGTGCTTTGCGTCTGGATTTGGAACGGAGAGAATCATAGGAGGATACAGAGGGATATAGAGAGGGAACAGAGAGAGAGAGAGAGAGAGAGAGAGAGAGAGAGAGAGAGTGAGAAAGGGTCGAAACAGGAGTCGAGACAGGAGTCGGAGAGGGGACAGACAGACAGACATGACCACGCAATGTCGATTGACCAGCCCCATGTCTTCGGCCGCGTGCCCGACGTGCTCTTCCTCATCCTCAGCATGGGCGACGCCGCAACCATCCCGGCGCTGTGCCGCCTGAACCGGGCGACATACGAGACCATCAAGGCGCACGAGACGTTGATCTGTACCGCGTTCCTCCGCCACCACGACATCAACCCGCCGCTGGACCGCATCCTGACCATGGACGCGGTGTCCGGGCAGCGCGCAACCCTCGACTTTCTCAGCCTGCAAAAGTTCATGTACCGCCGCGAGACGGCGCGCAAGCTGGCCTCGCGCGTGGCCCGGTCCGGCTGGGGTGCCTGGTGGGCGATCAAGGGCTCTGGCGAGATGGACGCCGAGGCCGAGATGTTTCGCCAGCGCGTCGAGCGCGGCCTGTATGTCATGTTCCACATGTCCGACATTGCCAGAGCCGTCGAGAACACGCCCATACAGCCGTACTCGCTGGCCTTTAGCATCTACCGCGTGTTGCTCTCTAGCTGTCTCTGTCGCCTGCCCTTTGACCGCGCGCGCAGTGCAGCAAACCGCAGCTGGTGGTTCCCCCGCCACATGTCGCACATTTACGTTGTGTTGCTGCGAAAACCGCAGCAGCGCGAGGTGGGCAAGCAGCGGTGGCGGTTCCGGCAGAAGCTCGACCTGGAGCGGCGCATCGACTTCCATATTGCGCTGCAGATGCTGCGCCAGTTCCTCGAGACCATCATCTTTGCCCACAGCCCCGACGACGACCGCAGCATCAGCAGCAGCCTCAAGGACGACCTGGACGTGACGAACTGGTTCCTGCTGCGCCAGAGCGCGCACTCTCTCTCGCGCATCTTTTTGGAGCTGCCAGACGCCAAATGCTGCAGCATCGAGGACCGCGCGCGACACTGCAACAACTTTGCCAGCAGCAGCAGCAGTAGCGGTAGCGGTAACGGCAGCGGTGGTAACAACAAGGACAAGGCCCGCGACAGCAGCCCCGTGTGCACGTACTCGGAAGTGCTCAAGGAGTACTGGGATGCGCGCCGCGGCGATCCGTCGGTGGACTGCAGGCAGTGCGAGACGTGGCTGCGCAGTTCGAGCACCGAGACCATTCTCAACGATTTCTTTGGGCTACATGCTTATAATCTGGGCAAGGAATGGGTTCGGCAGATGCGCGGCGAGGGCGAGCTTTTGTTTGAAATGTGACCCATTTTTTTTTTTTTTACACATTTCGTTGAACTCATTCTGCATTCACTGGACTGCATTCTGACATTCATTTGACATTGATGTTGGTGTTGTTTTCTGTCTTTCCTTTTACGAATGATACCACTTCTGCGACGCCGGTACATAGGCATGGTTGGCGTTTTTGTTTGTTGGTTTTTTTCCTGCATATATAGACTAGCATTTACATCAACACTCTATACTAAACCATCAATACTCAGAAACAAACTCGGATGTTTGACGTAGTGCAGGGTAGTTCATACATTGTATAGACTCTATTAGAGTTGTATTGGCTTGGCTCGGCTAGCGTGGCGGAGCTGGAGCTGTTGACGTTGACGTTGACGTTCACGTTCAGTCCATCCTCTCGACACTTTGGCACAACTACGCGATAAACAACAGCACACGATATTCAGCGATTTAATTGCAACGACACAAACATTCTATAAACCAGCCAGAACTGCCAGCACTACACCAGCACTGCATTAACCAAACAAACAACGTCGCAATCATGTCCGACGACCCGTTTCTCCAAGTGCAATCGTAAGCTCTCAGACCCAACTACAAGAATAACAAACACTAATATATTTAAAAAAAAATTAACCAGAGAGGTCCTCAACACCCTCCAAACAACGCGCCCCCTCTACGCCTCCTTCTTGCGCATCCGCTCGCTCACAAACTCGCCGTCAAACCCGGAATTCCAACAATCGCGCACCGAGCTCGAAGCCACCCTGACGGATCTGCGCGCCGACCTGGCCGACCTCCACGAGTCGGTGCGCGCCGTCGAGCTCGATCCGTACCGGTACGGCCTGGAGCTGGACGAGGTCGAGCGGCGGCGCAAGTTTGTCGCGGATGTGGGCACGGAAATTGAAAGCATGGCGGGAGAGGTTGCCAAATCCGTGGTGGCCGAGCAGCAGAGCTACGAACAGCAGCAGCAGCAGCGAAAAAGACAGTCGTTGCCGAATCCGGCAGAGTTTGATACAGATGACAGAGAAGAGGGCGATTATTATTCGGCATACGAGCAACAGCGACAGGTCGAGATGATGTCCAACCAGAACGAGCAGCTGGACGGGGTGTTTCGCACCGTTGGCAACCTGCGCGAGCAGGCTGATACCATGGGTAGAGAGCTGGAAGATCAGGCCGTTTTGCTGGATGATGTGGATTATCTGGCCGACAGGGTGGGTGGCAAGCTGGCCAGCGGGATGAGGAGGATTGGCACGATTGTGAAGAAGAACGAGGGTGTGTTCCCCTTACAACCTCGAAGGCTTCTTTTTACTAACTAGAGTAGATACGTATTCGTCCTGCTGTATTGCAGTGCTCATCGTCGTGCTCATCCTCTTATTAATTTTGGTGATTGCGTTGTGAGGTAATATACAAAAAATGAAAACAAAGGAAACGAGTCAAAATCTTTACGACTCTGGTCAAGTCTAGGTTTTGACCTTCTTGGACGGAGGCTGGTCGGCGGCTTCCTCGTCGTCCTCGTCGTCGAGTTCCTCAATGTCCATCTCGTCGTCAAAGTCGTCAAAGGCTTCATACGATTGAACTGTACATAATAAATCATAGATAATCAGCACGAGACTCATGAAATGAATGTTTAATGACACAAAACACATACCATATAGCTTGAGAGCATTGGGCCAGAGCTCCTCGGCCAAGGAGATGGCGACTTCGTGTCCGTCGGGGAACACCTCGGCCTCCTCAAGACTGTCCACTTCGTCATCATCTTCGTCATCATCATCTTCTTCTTCTTCCTCCTTGTCGTCCTCGGCCTTCTCCCACCACTCCGACTCCTCCTTATCCGCGGCAGCGGACTGCTCGGCAGTCACATCACCACCGCGGTATCCGAACCAGGCAAAGAAACTGACGCCCGCGGGACTGTTGCCCTCCACGCCATTGTCATCGTCCGCCTCGTCGTCCTCGTCGCCCGTCAACGCCTCGGTCTCGAGCTCGTCGAGCTTCTTGACCAGCTTCTCGTACTCGGGCAGCTTGGTGCGGTCGACGGAGCGATCCTTTTGCTCGGCGTCGTACAAATCACAGGCGGCATCGAGCAGGCCCTTTGTCAAATCCTGATCCTTCTTCCAGTCAATGCGCACGGGCGCCGACACGTAGCCATCCCAGGTGCGACGCTTGCCCTTGGCCGTTTTGGTGACGCTCTTGCGATAATAAAAGTCCTTGACTAGCTTGGTGTTTGTGAAATATGGGTTCTCGTCGCCCGACGCAAACTCAAACACGAACCGCACGCTGCGCGGGTCGCCGCCGTTGCCTTGCTCGTCGACGTCGAATCGCTCAACCGTCAGGTTCTTGAGGCATTGCCCAATCACCGCCGCGTCCGTGGCCAGGATGTACTCGTCGAGCTCGGCCGGGGCGTTGGCGAAAACACGCGGCCAAAAGTCGGCCTCTTGGAGCTCCTTGGAGGCGACAAGCTCATTGCGCTTGGCGTACAGGGAGCGCAGCGCGGGGATTTCCTTGCGCACTTGCAGCTTGTTAGCTTTTGGTTTTTTTTTTTTTTTTTTTTTTTTTTTTTTTTTTTTTTTTTGGTTTTTTTTTTTTTT
>CVMT01000003.1:2769412-2837265 GCA_000985935.1 Talaromyces islandicus | reverse complement strand
AAAAAAAAAAAAAAAAAAAAAAAAAAAAAAGAGAGAGCAGGAGTAAAATTAGTAACAAAAATAGAAAAAAGCGTAAAAATACGCACCGCAAGAAAATGAGCCGGGCCCCCGGCTATACCTTTAGTCCTCTTATTAGCAGTAGACCGGACTTCGGCGCGCTCGTCGTATAGGGGGAAAAAAGGCCCTTCGGGGAGACAGAATGAGGGAGGGAAAAAAAAAAATTATGTCGCAGTGGCCCCATTGTGGTCTGGCTGGCTGGTCTGCTGGTCAAGTCACGATGGGCTGCCCCTCCTCCCCTGGAAAAAGACCGCGGGGTAACAGAGGGCTGATAGGAATGCTGATAGCGGTACGGTACGACATGGCGGGGGGAGACGGAGGACAGTGTACCAGTGCATGACCAGATGCATATATATATAGATAGGTAGATAGATATACAATATATATATATATATATACGCTCCGGAATGAGACAAAGATATCAATTGATCGCATGCCGATCAGGGGCACTGCTATTTATGAGCATCCAGGCCAGATTGCTTTTCCCATAGCGGTGGCATCGCAGCCTCAGCATCCCACACTACTAATTCCTATCTCTCTATCTCTGTCTCTATCTCTATCAAAACTATTATTAACTAAACAAGTCGGTGAAGTTGTATGGGAAAAAAGGCCGATGCCGGCCCTGGCTTATCACGCCCGATGACGTCGAGCACGTTCTTACGTACGCGATCGGGCCAATGAGACGCGCACGCGGTGGAGATAAGGACCGCGCTAGGCCCGAAGCGGCGCGCCATGGTGATTGGCTGGGCGTGGCTGGCCTCCGCGGAGATGCTCAAACTTTCTGCAGGAAAGCGTGCATGCCCCACTCTTTCCCCGCAGGGCGATCGCCAAGTATTCCAACCCAACTCATCTACTGCGTACAAACTCCCATCACCTTATATCAAACAATGTGGACAACATAATTATATATCAATATATCACGGCGCGGAACCCGCCATTGTCGTCCACGACCAGTCCTCGCCCTCGCCCTCGCCCTCGTCCTGCGCCCGCTCCTTGAGCGTCTTCGCACGCACCCCGGCCTGCGCCCACACCCCCGGTCGCTGCCGCGCCTGCATCTCGGCCACTGCCCGCTCGTCGGCGTGAAGATGCGCTCCGGACTTGCGCAGCAGCAGCACATGCTCCGACAGCCCGGCGCTGGCCGCCAGGAAGAGCGGCGTGCGGCCCGCGCTGTTGCGCAGATGGACCGATGCTCCCTGCAGTAGGAAGAATCGCAGAATCTCGAGCGACGGCGAGTGTGCCGCGATGTGCTGCTTTTGTTAGCACGTCCAGAAGGTAAGAAAAAAAGAGGAAGGAAAAAGAGACGTACAACTGGAGTGTTGCCCAAGTAGTCCGCGTCGTTGAGAATCCACATGTCCTCTGCCTTGACCAGCTCCCGCACCTTGTCGACATCCCCCTGCGCAATCGCATACCCCAGTGCCGTCAGAGCCGTCAGTCGTGCCGACAGCGCCCCGTCCGGGTGTCGAAACACCGTTTCCGAGTGATTCGTGAGCTCGCCGCGATGCGACACGGCCATCTCTTTGGCGATTGACTCGGCTGTCGCCCCGGGCTGCGCCAGGAGGTATGCCATCTTGGTCAGCGCCGCCTCGGTCGTCATGTCCTGTCCGGCCACCACGCCGGCGCGAAACAGCGTCATGCCCGGCGCATACACCGGGCTGACATGGCCCGAGAGACCTATGTATTCATTTGTCAATTCAGCTGTCGCCAGAAAGTAGGGGTCAGGGGCCAGGGCCGGGGAACAAACACTGGGTAATATTCACAATGACTATCCCCCGCTTAATGGCACTGGCCAGCACCTTGGTCATGGCATTGTCTTTGCCGCCCGGCGCATTGCCCGCGCCAAACGTCTCCAGCACCAGCCCGCGCAGCCCGTCCAGCTTCAACACCGCATCGACCATTTCCGGCTGGATGCCGGGGAAGATGCGCAGACAGGCAACGTGGCTGGTGTCCAGGTTGGTACGAATACTGAAATGCTCCAGGCTAGTCGGCCGCCGCACGAGATCCCAGTTGACCAGCGTGCGCATCGACGTGGTGACTGCCAGGGGCGGCGCGTTGGGCGAATCAAAGGCGGCAAAGTCGCTGGCGGCCACCTTGGTCGCCCGGTTGCCGCGGAACAGCTTGTAGTTGAAGTAGAGACACACCTCGGGGATCATGAAGTGGCCGGCCACGACCAGGCTGCCCAGGAGATTGTCCGACGCGTCGTTTTGCAGCTCGAGCATGGGCGCCTGCGACCCGGTCAGGATGACGGGTTTGCCCAGCTCTTGCAGCATGAAGCTGAGCGCCGAGCACGTATACGCCAAGCTATCGGTGCCATGCTGCGACCGTTAGAAACCGTAGTATATAAAGATTATGTAATAAAGAAACCAAGTATTGCAGTAGACATACCAAAACAACAAACGCATCAAACAGCGTATAGTTATTATAAATCGTCTGCGCAATCTCCGCCCATCCCTTGGAGTCAATCGAGCTGCTATCCAACAACTCCTCAAACTCGAGCACCGTGTAGCGCACCTGCCGCTCATACAAACTGGGCGGCGTGCGCAGGCTCGCGTAGTTTTTGGTGTCGCCGGCCGCGTTGACGGCCACCTTCATGGGCGAATTGTGCGGCGACCCGTCGTTGAAGCTGGGGATCTTGGCGAGACAGGTTTCTTGGAAGCCGCGTGCGGGGATGAAGCCCGAGGGGGAGCGTTGCATGCAGATTGTGCCGCCGGTCATGATGATGAGCACCTGCGACTCTGGGACGGAGCTGGGGAGGCGGTGGTGGTTTTCCATGATTGTTGTTGTTGTTGTTCTTCTTCTTCTTCTCTTGCCAGTTCAGCCGGGAGTATGTGTATGTGCAGGTGTAGATGTAAAACTTGCGCGACCAAATGCCATGACACCCGATGGTTGTCAGGCACTCACTGAACGTTCGGAAGAATGAGGGGAAGAAATCGAGGTGAGAAGTTGAGGTTTTTCGGGCCCCACAAATAGGGAATTTGCATCTCGTAACGCGAATCCACCATGTACATGGCCCTGCTGAGGCCAGGACTGTGAAGCGATTGATGTATCATGAGAATATTGCTGATGCTTTTTATGTAGCGGCTTTAGAATTTTGATATGGAGACAGAGCGTATGACAGAAGTAACCAGGTGATGACCTCAGTCGAGAAAATTCCAAATCGGGTCTAGCGTGGTTGTTCCCTCGGAGACCTATCAGGTCAACTTCGTGTACTTGGCACATAACTATGTTATGCTGGATTATTAAGATTAGAATGACATAGTTCGGCCATGCCCAAATTGAGAAAAGTAGAGAAGGTGATAAACCAAAGGCTGCTTACATTAATTGCAGGATGATTACGATCCCATCTCCACGCTTCAAAATTATCAGCCTGCATGTCGGATTAACAACACTACACTGTAGATCTCCCAGGAAAGAATATCTGCCGCGTGCGTATCTGTATGCCATTTATTAGCCCGCCCCAGGCGTTTACTGGTTACACAGCGCTAGCAGTTTCAGACACGGCCCCAGTCAATAAACAAATAGACACCGACTCCGGCGCCAGGCTAGAGGCTTGAGCGCTGCCTCCAACGCCTGGATAACTATATATATAATATATAAGAGTATATATATAAGAGTCCCAATACATTTGGTGGTAGATCTATGTAACTTGGCTGATAAATAAGTCTCTTTGGCTTTGGGCGCTGGCCAATGTTTCGACAGAGTTGGTTGTACTCACAACGGGTCATACAAAGTACAAGATACGAAACTCCGGAGTATTTTTAATATTACCTTGTTTCAGGGCTTTTTTTGCCTGATCTGCTCGATCGCATGCAAAAGCTTCCGGTTGCAGTGATTGGCTGGTCGGGCGGACAGCGTGGGGCGGCAGTTGCAGGCCCCTGCAGGCCATACCCAATAATAGCGCGGGCTGTTTCATCAGCCTCCCCAGGCTGCAGGCCGATTGGCTGAGAGCTGAGCGCTTATGGGGGATCCCTTGCTTGTGGCCCCACCCTTGCCCCTGGGTCTCATTCCATGCGTGGCCAATCAGGGCGGGCCAGATCGGTCCTGTCTTCTCCCCGACTGTATACCGCGTTGAAACATCTCCCTGCAGATACATGGTTCCGATGATGATTACTATTATTATTGTGCATGTAGGTACAGCATGAGACGCATTATGTATGCGGGCATTTATTATATTCCTGAATCATTGTCCAACGACAACATTGAACACTCATACTACGACAACGGTGTGGCATGGCTGCAATCTAGATATAGAGTAACAACTTCCTGATTGGGCACCGCCAGATCGCGCCGCCGTCTCATCAGCCAAGCGCCGCCAACATTCCCGCCGCCGCCCTTCTTTCCCCCTCAGGCACTCTTCTTCTCTCTTCTTCTTCTTCTTCTTCTTGTCCTTTATGTATGTCTGTTTTGGTTTGTTTGTTTTCTCCTCATTTTTACTTCGTTCGACCTTCACTTCGCCATCCACCCCTTCGAGGTTGACCTCGATATTCGCTCCTTCAGTCGACACCCCCTCGCTCGTTACTTGTTCACTCATTTGAAAACCAACCCTTCTGCCGCCTGGAAGTGACAGTCCCTCCGTTCTCATTCCTCGCCTCGCTGACTCGCAAACCCAGCGCTTGTCATTCTTGACGAGTCTGTGACTTGTCTGGCTCTCTACCTTTCAACTGACAGACTGGATCTGTTCTGTCTTTGCCTTTGTCTGGGACCTCTTTTCAAACAGCCTCTTTTATAAAGCCACACCTTTGGCTATCAACACCATGACCCGCCTGGCTGCTTCGTTGGCCATCGTGGGCGCCTTTGGTACCCTCGCCCATGCCGCCTCCAACAACTTCTGGCGTCTGCCATGCATGAGCCGCTCTGGCGCTGCTCGTATGGATCCTCTCATGGCTCCCGGCGAGACGAGCGACCATCTGCACACCATCTTTGGCTCTGGCGGTATGTTATCCCCTGCGTTTCCTGGCTTTACTTACTGACTGGACGTACTGACTGGATTTACTGGATAGGCTTCTCTGAAAGCGTCACGCAGGACGCCCTGCTAAACTCTGACTGCACCTCGTGCCAGGTTACCCAGGACAGATCCGCCTACTGGACTCCGCCGCTCATGTTCAAATACCCCAACGGCTCGACCGTCATGGTCAACCAGGACGGCGGCATGCTGGCTTACTACTTTGTCTACGGCGAGAACCCCCAGGCTTTCCCTCAGGGCTTCCGCATGATAGCCGGCAACCAGTTTCTGCGCAACTTTACCGGCCCTGTGCCCGACCCGCCCAAATCAGAATGGACTGCTGCTGAGAGCACCCAGTTCGCGCTGTCCCAAAAGGCCCTTGGCTTCAACTGCTTGCACTACAACACCACCGACGAGGGTTCCCTGCAGCGCCATTTCCTGCCGGAGAAATCCTTTCTTGATGAAAACTGCTGGGATGGTCTTCGCCTGGAACTCATGTTTCCATCGTGCTGGAACGGCAAGGATGTGGACTCGCACGATCACAAATCGCACATGGCTTACCCTAGCCTCGTCAATGACGGGACTTGCCCGGAAGGATTTGACACTCGGCTGACCAGTCTCTTTTTTGAAACAAAATACGACACCCAGGATTTTGCAGGTGTGGACGGCGAATTTATCTTTTCAATGGGCGATCCTACCGGTTATGGATATCACGGTGATTTCATCCAGGGCTGGCAACCCGGTTTCCTTCAACAGGCCATGGATGGATGCACAAATCCTTCTGGACAGGTCCAAGACTGTCCGCTGTTCGACCTGCAAAGCAATGACGAAGCTGCAACCTGCCAATTCCCCGTCCCCCACGCCATCAAGCACGAAAACCCGTTTTTCAACCTGCACGGTCTGCTTGGTGACGTACCCGTTCAATTCGGCCCTGCGCAAGCAACGCTGTACGGAGAGGCAGCTTCGGCGCTGGCAACTGGTCTGCCTGGTATCGCTACATCGATTGCCGACGCCGTCTCGTCTCTCTTGCCCAACCCGGTCATTGGGGCTCTCGCAACCACGGCCCCGGCAGCAATCTCTGTCAAACAGGAAGCTCATGTCGCCCAAACCACGACAACATCCGCTCCTCCTCCTCCTGCTCCTGCCCCTACGACTATCATCACCACTACCTCCTCCCCACCCCGCGCCCAGCCTGTTCCCACCACGATTGAAAAGGCCGTCGAGCTCGACGTGGTCTACATCGACGAGCAGGTGGTTGTCGAGCTGGGCGACAACGGCGTCCCGCTCACCACTCTTGCACCCGTTGATAGCGCTGTCCGCACGCTGACCACCTCGTGCATGACGACCGTCACCGAGATGGTCACCCCTACGGCGGCCGCAGAAAAGCGCGACAAGCTGCCAGGACACATCCGGCCTCCGTTCCACCACCATGGCCACCGCCGCCATCACTAGGTAGGTGTGTTGGCGGACTGCGCAGTTGATCTTTCTTCAAACACTTGACGCCGCTTTCTCTATCGTCTTTATATTCTATTCTATTTTCTTCTCTTCTCTTTTCCTCGCCGCCACGACGGAGGGCTTCATGTATTTACTTATTTGACCAATTGACCGATACCCATTGGTCCTTATCGTGCTAGCCGAGTAGACATAGACATGGACATAGACGTGGATACAGACATGGATACAGACACAGACATAGATGTCGATCTCGGTATAATTTTGTTGCTGTAGTTTAGCGGGGCTAGCGGAAACTCGGCCGAGAATTGCCCGAACAGGAAAGTGGTGCGGGATGAAACGACGTCTTTGCGCATGGATATTGCGTTTTGTCCATATCAGTTGTTCGTTACCCCGCAGGACAGCCAGAGCAAGAGTGTACTCGCTACCATGAGTCACCCCCTCATGGCGAGCTGTTTCAGCTTTTCGCAACCAATTATTCATCGCACTAATAATCAGAACTGCTGCTGCTGATATTCTTACCCTTGATTGGCTGTCTTGCTCGAGGACTCGGTGACCCATCAGGTAGAGGCTGCACGCGTTGCGCACGTCTTCTTCTTCAACAGGCACTGCCCCTCTTCAACTGTTCACAACTTTCCATCTCCTTTCAATATTTACAGAAATCCCCATTCAGTTGTTATTCGCCATGGCTGAGAATCTGCCTCCTATGCAATACCGCTTCCTCGGGCGTACCGGGCTCAAGGTCTCGGCCATTTCGCTGGGCGGATGGCTCACGTACGGCGGGCACGTTGATGATGGTAAGCAATTCCTACTGCTCCAATCCCTACTGTTCCTTGCAATGTCCAAAGACCTAACTGTGAGAAAAGAAAAAACATATTCCTGCATGAAGGCCGCCTATGACGCGGGCATCAACTTCTTCGACACCGCCGAGGGATACGAGCTGGGCAAGTCGGAGATAATCATGGGCCAGGCCATCAAGAAGTTTGGCTGGAAGCAACAGGACCTGGTTATTTCGACAAAGGTTTGCTTCTTCCCCCCCCACTCCCCACCAAAACTTAACTGGTATTGCGTGCAAGCTAAACACATGGCTATAGATCTACCACGGTCAAGGAAATGCGGCCAACCACGATAACCCGCTCAACAACAAGGGCCTCTCGCGCAAACACGTTATCGAAGGGCTAGATCTCTCACTAAAGCGGCTGGACCTGCCGTATGTCGACATTGTCTACGCGCACCGCCCAGACCGACACACGCCCATGGACGAAATCGTGCGTGCGTTCAACCACGTTATCAACCAGGGCAAGGCGTTCTACTGGGGCACCTCTGAATGGTCGGCCAGCGAGATCGCGTCTGCCTGGCGCGTCGCCGACAAGCTGGGCCTGATCGGCCCCGTCGTGGAGCAGCCGCAGTACAACCTGCTGGCGCGCGAGCGTGTCGAGGCAGAGTACCGCTGGCTGTACGCCGAGCACGGTCTGGGCCTGACCGTGTTCTCGCCGCTCAAGCAGGGAATCCTGACGGGCAAGTACAACGACGTGGCCGCACCGCCGCCGGGCTCGCGGCTCGCCGAGGGCGACGGGCGCAGCGCGTTCATCACGAATTTTGCAAAGACCTTTGGCGACGACACGTGGAAAACGAACCTGGCCATTGTCGCGCGTCTGAAACCCATTGCCGAGGAGTTGGGTGTCACGCTGGCCCAGCTGGCCCTCGCCTGGGCCCTCAAGAACCCGAATGTCTCGTCGCTCATCACCGGTGCGTCGCGGCCGGAGCAGGTGTTTGAGAACGTCAAGGCGTTGGCCGTGGTGGACAAGCTGACGCCTGAGATTTTGGCGAAGATTGAGGAGGCTGCCCAGAACAAGCCTACCGTCCAGCCTCTGCGATTTGAATAGCGATTTGATCAAAGTTTTTTTGTTTTTACGTTTAGAGCAGCATGTAATTAGTCGATATAACGTAGATGGTCTATTATACTATATATACATGCTAGTCGTTGACATACTGTTCATACACATCTGCATAAAACTTGCTGCCCACGTCTCGATGCGAGCGGATCTTGGTGCGCAGCTGCGACTCGCCCCAGGTGTTATAATTACCATTCAAAAACGGCGAGTCGATGTTATTATAGTTGTCTTCATTATTATTATCATCATCGTTATCATTCCCCCGTCGCGGCTGAAAATATTCCTTCAACGAGTCCAACGCTTCCGTCTTGGTCAACGAACCCCTAACCCCCTGGAAAAACGGAATACTATATCTCTCTTCGGGGCCCGAAAGTACGCGGTGCACCGTCGCCTTGCACACGCCGTGCGTGACGACTTCAAAGGCTTGCCCGATATTCACGACAAACGTGCCCGGGATGTTGGGGATGTCGATCCACTGACCTGCGCGGTTGAGCGCCTGCAATCCCTGGATGTGTGGCGGCGAGGCCTGCAGGAGAAACGTCCACCAGCCAGAGGAATCCTTGTGCGGACCGACCCCTTGGCCCTGGCCCTGGTCTGCTGTGTGGCCGGCTGGGTAATGCACGAGTTTCAGACGATGCTGCTCTGACAAGAACGGGAAAAACGTCTCGGACGATGGAAGCCCCAGCGCCTCCGCCACAAGACGCAGAAACCGCTCGCCGAGGCTGGTCAGTTCGCGCATGTAGCGCTCGACAATGGGACGCAGGTTGGGGAGTTCAGATGGCCACTGGTCCCTTGATCAGAATCCTTTTATACATATATAGAGAGGGGGAGAGAGAGATATATGTATACCTGATTCGGCCCCTTTAACCGCTCATACAACGGCTGCCCATTCTCCGGCGTCCATGTCTGCGCCAACTCGGTGGCGTACTCGACCTGCTCGCGGTAGTCGAGGTTGCCGGCTGTCGTTTCGGCGCCGACGCAGCTATAACCCAGGAAATGCGGCGAGTGGTGCAGCGCGATTTGCTCTTTGGCGGTATCATTCAGCGCGAAAAGACGTGGTAAGGCGCCGACGAGGTCTGCGATGGCGTCGGCGCACACGTCGTGGTTGCGTATGTATAAGAAGCCGACGGAGGTGAGGGCGTGGTGTAGCTGGGCGAGTTGTTGCGGTTTGTTGGCGGTCGTGGGGGAGAGGTCGATGATGGGGATTGAGGTGAAGGAGTCTGCCATTTAGCTATTGTTTATCGATAAGATCATGAGTTCAAGTAGAGTCTATTATTTTAAAGGAAAAATAAAATAAAATACATCGACAAGTGAAATTCATCTACATATACGCAAATCACGTCATCAAGGAACCCCGCAGACTAACAAATCACATAATGGATTCAATATAACCTGCTTATGGACCAATTGATATTTGAAAGTCCAGAACAACGCTGGCAGAAAAGATGGAGACGGAAATACGGGATGATTCTGGCTTTAGTATTAGTTATATTCCGAAAACACCTTCCTAAAACTTGGCAAGGTGGTATGTGACTGTGTATTCCTGCTTCTTCTGATCATATTCATGCTAATATATTCTTAGCGAACTGTATATACCGACTATCACAATACAGGATTTCTTTTTTTTTTTCTTTTTTTTTATTTTTTCTTTTTTATTTTTTTTGAGATTTTGCCCGGAGATACTGCTGTGGACCGATAGACCTGTACAGATCAATCATCGTATAAACGGAAATGTCGACATAAGGACTTGATCCCGCTAGTCCCCGGTTCTAGATAAAATACATAGTCAAGTAAAGAAGATGCAGAGTGATGTTCCTTTACAGTGTACGCTGGACCGTTTCCGGGGTTTCTTTTGTACTGCTTGGGCACTATAGATGGCACCTTGCGGCATCTTACTTCCCGGAGTAGTAACCAAATTGATATACCCTATTTACGCACTAATATTGCATTTGCAAAACAAAGCCAGCGAATTTCGACAATACTATTGACCGCTTAATATTTAATTTTCTTCAGCTTTCTGATTGAGAATCATCTTGAAGGCTGGATACTGCAGTTACTGTTCAGTCCCTTAATACGAGGTCTTATACCTGTGTCAGATCTTAGCCCGACTTGTCCCCGGCCGTTCCGTTGGCCTGCATCAAGTTGAGGGGTTCGCTCCTGTATCTTTATCAATCTTTCTCCTCTACACATGCATCATGTAGCCATGGACGCTGAAAGTCCTGCAAATTTCCCACGAAGACGACAAATCTCTTCGTTGACGCGGCTGAGCTGCGAGGGCTGCAAGAAGCGGAAAGTCAAGTGCGACAGGCGTGTGCCCTGCTCCCACTGCCGGAATACAAACGTGCTGTGTGTGCCCATTGAGCGAAGACGACTCCCCCGGGGTCGATCGTGGAGGCCGGCGAGTTTTGTCTCTCCAACCCCGCTGTCTCGCAGCGATGCTGGTCTGGAACTCTCCAGAGGGGGCCAGCGGATAAACTCCCCCGTAGATAATCTCGGCATGTTCACCGCAGGTGCCTCTTCTCATGGCAGCGAGCTGCAGTCTGATTGGAGTGAGAATCCGAGTAGACACGAGAGACTAGTAGGTCTACATCTTGTTTCACTGGCTAAGTGGTCTGATGTAGAATGCAGGACTGGGGTCAGGCAACCCCAGGCATGGCGAGTGGCGGAACAATACCAAATCAAGCACTGTCCCTGGACAAGGGGTGCTGCAACGGTTTCCGCGATCGTGAGCAACTATTGAATGTCTATCTAGCACGGGTCGACCCGATCGTGAAAATCATCCATCGCCCTTCACTACAGGCATATATGCGCGGCGTAGGATCGTACTTGGACTATGGCCCATCGAACCCAGCCCCAGTAGCTCTTGCATCAGCTATCTGCTATGCTGCAAGCTGTACCTTGAACCAAGAGGCCTGTGTGTCTATCTTTGCAATGGATAAGGAGTCTTTGATTGCCAAGCACCAGAAGGATACACAGTACGCTCTCGAGCGAGCCGATTACATGTTGACGAATGATATTACCGTGCTTCAGGCGTTTGTCATATCACTGGTGGGCGAAAGATTACTATCTTGATCAGTCTCCATTTAGCTGAAGTTGGGTAGATTGCGATGAGGTCCCACGACCACTCCCGACGTTTCTGGACCATGGTCGCCGTCGCACTGCGCATTGCTCAGGCCCTTTCTCTCCACGATCCAAATCCGCCCTTCTCAGTCAAGCCGTTTGACCGGGAAATGCGCCGACGCCTCTGGCATGCAATTGGATGGCTGGACATCCAGGCAGCCCTGAGCAGCTCATCAGAGTCCATGCTGCCTTCATCCTGGCTCTGTTTCCAACCGTTTCTCGACCTGGACGATGATGAGTTCAGTACCGATTTTGAAAAAAAGCTATTTCCCTCTACTGGGATCTCCGACACCTCCTTATTCATCGTTCTGTCCTCCGCTCAAGAGACTGCCCGATATTTGATCGTCTCGCATTCGGCCCCGCTTTGTACTAGAGACGCTCGTGAGCGTGAAAAGCTCGCGTTTGCCTTTCAAAAACGTACGGATGAGCTAGTCAAGGGGCTTCAGCCGGACCGGATCGATTTTCACTGGTATCTTAAAACGCTTGCACATTCGATTGCAGTGTTCCTACGTCTCCTCGCCCTTCGCCCACTAGACAAGAATCTCTCTGTGGATAACTGCCAGGTCACTGGTGTCAGTATCCTCAAGTTAGCTGTTGAGGCCCTGGACTCGAGATACCGTGTGTACAGCAGCACCAAAACGCAGCTGTGGCAGTGGGCTCGACATCTATTCTTTCCGTGGCAAGCACTCGTCATCGCGCTGTCCGAAGTTCGCGTCTGCCATGACTTTCTGCTCGTCCAAAGCATCTGGCCTCTGATAGAGCGGAGTTATCAGGAGTTCGTCTCCCTCGCCATTTCACCGCCACAAAGTCGGTTGCCACAGTCCATGACTAGCTTGATGGAGCGAGCTAGGAGATCATATGACAGCATGGTGCTGCCATCGCTTTCAAATGATCCCAATAAGAGCCCGACTTTATCGTGGGGATTTTTGCGTCCTGCCACACCCCAACGTATAACTACCCATGCCCAACCAAGTCAAGAATTGCTTACCGAACACGGCAAATCAATCACTCCGACAGGAAGTCGAGAACTATATGCCACAGCATCACAAGAAAACGATATGACCGCGTGGGCTGGCGGGTGCGAACTGGATAAGATTAACCTTGCTCCTCTGGAGTCAGCTTTGCGTTTCGAGCATGACGTTGACTCCAGAGACATACTTTTCCAAGCATTAGGGGAATATTCCTCGGAGATTTTCCTCCCTTAGTACCCCCCTAGGACAACTTATTCAATGCTTTACTGTTGCACTCCTAACGCTAGGACTACTTTTCAAGTGCAGAAAATCATCAATTGTTCTCTATCTCTACTTGGATTTCATTGCTCAGCATCAGACACTAGTTACTCTTGTGCAGCCACTGACGAAACCATAAAACAGCCGCATTCTTGCCTCTTTCCATTCCAGCTCTCTCGGCCTTGTTTTGTGGATCCCCGCGAGTTGCAAACCCATGCGTCAGACCAGGGAAATACTGGTAGTCGTACGGCACTCCCAGTGTCGGGATTATCTCGTTACTCCAGGCCTTCAACTCGGCCGTGTACTGCGGGTCGATCTCTGGAGCTAGGATCTGAACAGGGACACTGATCTCGCTGATTTCTTTCTTCTCTAGGAATGTGGGATGGGCGGTTGAGACGCAGTCTACTAGCCGAACTTCTTTTGCTCCGAGCCGGAAGACTGCCCATCCCCCAAAGCAGAATCCGATGGCGCCGACGGAAGAGTACTTTAGCCGGGATCGCAGAGCCTTTGCACAGTCGAAGATCTCCGGCTCTCGAATGAGCTTGGTGTTGCGGCTCAGAAACCCGGCAAGGTCAATCTCCTTCCACTTGCTCTCGTCGGAAAGGACGTCGACGGGGAAGATCTCCCCACCGAAGCTAGAAAAAGCGCAGAGATATTTCAGTAAGAATCGGGAGTTCCTCTTCGTCTAGTCGCATCAATGCTGTGACTTACAAGTCAGGAACATAGACTGTAGCGCCGACTTCATCCGCTAAATGGTCTGCTAGGAGTCTAGTGTTGGGGAAGGTCCAGCCAAAGAGGTCGTGGATCACCAAGATTGCAATATTGGGGTTTGTTCCTGTCGTATAACAATCTTTGCCCGCCAATTTTGTTTCGTGACCATTGGGTTTCCCATCCCAACGGAACCCTTTCAAGCAGCAGTCGCTTATTTTCTTTTCTGTTTGTTGGCGTCAATAATGTTGTTGGATACGACAAAGCCTAGTGCTAGTGTATGATACCCTACACCTCCATGAGTAATAATCAACTGATATAAACCCCAATACCTCGGAGCTTCGGCCTTAGTTTTGAACGAATATACACCCACAGTTATCCGTGAACACTTATATTAAACACTGCACGGCCGCAATGGTCGGTGCTTCGCAGTCAAGTTGTCCGATACTTATACGAGTTCGCCCCCCTCAGGTCCAATTTTAGGGCTAGACCCGTTTCCAAACTCCGGTAACGTTACGATCAATACATCCCTGTCCGAGAACCATCACAGTGGGCCAATTCACTTTATGCAAGTCCGTAAAGCGGGTTTATTATATACCACCCTTTTCTCCTCCGAGCTTGGATAATGCGCATTTTGGTCATAGAGGCAAGAAATCCTGTGTTCGGCACAGAGGGGATCCCAAGATGCATCCTCATATTGATGCCAAGTAATTAGTGGGTTTCTGGTAAATACTCAAAATCCGGTTGCTAATACAACACTCTTTACAATCACAGTGAATGAATGGACAGTCTACTGTATGAACAAACTCATTAAAATATGACGTGAGATCTTGAGATATGCGTGTATACGTGATAAGATACTCTATGAAAATTGAACTAAATTAGAAGCATATATATAAAATCGCCTTTGAATTATTATTGTATTATTATTATTATTTCCTTTTTCTTTTTTGAAATAATAGTTTGACAAAACCAGGCGTCAGATGCCTCTGTTTTTGTAAACCAGCTTCAACAATCTTCAAAAATTCCCCAAGATAATACCACTTTTGAACATCGTTTAAGACATACGGACAATGACAGCTCCCGTTTCAACCCCCGGTAACCGGCCCTCTAGGAGCAGAGGGCCATTGGACAAGGTAATCGTCGTTGGTGCAGGACCAGTCGGGTTGATCATTGCACTTCGACTCGCTACAGTGGGCATCCGCGTGGACGTGATAGAGAAGAACGAAAAGATCGATGACAAGCCGCGTGCCGTAGCGTACCATGGCAGCGCTCTGGCTGTTATCAAAAGGACCGTGGTCTACAAAGAAGCCGCAGAGCTTGCATTTTTCGGGAAGGGAATCTGTTGGAGAAAGCCTCTGGTCCCGGACGGTGAAGGAGGCATGAGACTGGGAGATATAATCGCCTCGTTGGCGTTTGCAAGTAACCACGAAACCCAGGATGCGCATGGAAATGGCGTTTTGTATCTACCCCAGTCTAAGCTTGCCAAGCTATTTTACAAGGCCGCCCTGCAAACTGGACTGGTAAACGTGTATTTCAATCGAGAGCTTAGTGAGATCCACGACTCCGATGATTCTGTCACGGTGGTTGCTAAAACACCTGGCGGAGATGAGGAGACGTTGAACGGCATGTTTCTTGTCGGTGCTGATGGGGGAAAGTCTACCGTCCGCAGGGTTCTAGATATTCCGTTCAAAGGCCACAGCTTACCTGAGAGAATTGTGGCAATCGACGTCCTCTTGGAAGACAAGAATCTGGACCCCATGTTTCCCGCGTCAATGGTGATCCATCCCGTCAACTTTGGACTTGTTATGCCGCTGGAACCTGTCGAACCTGGCAAAAAGACCTTGTACAGGTGCTCCATTGCAATTGACCCCAACGAAACACAGAGCGATGACGAGATTAGATCCGATTCAAATCTGAAATCGCTTCTCAATCGTTTTGCTCCGGGCCCGAGACCACTGGAGACGGAGGTGGTCAATTCCTCTGTATTCCGGTCGCATCAGGTTTGCGCCTTGACTATGAGGAAAGGCAGATGTGTGCTTGCTGGTGATGCAGCCCATTTGAACAATGTAAGGAAATCCTTTGGACCCCTGTTGAAAAGTGTGGCTTGCGGGGGCTAATCCCAGGCCACAGCCATTCGGTGCGCTGGGTTTGACGACTGGTTTGTTGGATGCCGATGCGCTAGCAGATGCGCTCGATCTCATCATAAACGAAGATAAACCAGTTGATATTCTAGACCTCTATTCTGATGAGCGGACAAGAGTTTTCCAGACATTTGTGGACCCGATGAGCTCACATAACATGCTGAGATGTGCCAATGACCCGGAAACCGCTACCCAGGATTGGTTCCTCCGCGCACTTATCAACAAAACACCAGACATCCTGGAGGGGTTTGGCAAACCGTTTTTCGAAACTTGGCCAACTGACATGCGGAAGGTGATCACCTCTAGGGGATTTTAAAATGTGGATTATACTGCCGAAAACAAGAACAGAGATGGAAGGGTTTAGCTCGTCACATAATGTTCTCAGAATTGATTAGTCGAATTTCTGTCTTTGATTGCTGTACTATGGTTAAATCATCAGAGAGATGGAGTATCAATTTGAATATTCGAACCGTTTTTAAATTGAAAATACCACTTGTGGAGGTTAATAATAAGAAATCCCATGCGCTGGCTATGAAGCGATAATGCAAACTTCCAAGACATAAATTCACCAGACCTTTTTTTTTTCTTTGTTTTAAAATAGCCATATCTAGACTCCGACCAGTGGCACAAACAGGAGGGCCATATATCCTAGCAAACTATTTTCCCAACCTAGACCTAGCTTATTATAGAGCGGCGTTCCAGCGAGTACCAGGAGGCCTGCTGACATAATGGCCATGGAAATGATAGTTTTTGATCACAAGTCGTGAGCATACCCATGGCCGGATTTTGGGTAATTTTGCGGAGTATGAGTAACTCGGCCGTTCGGCACTATATCCGATGCATTCGCCGTTGCAGGTAGGGCAGCTCTGCGTCGTCTGTATGCAAGGATCGGCAGTTTAAAACCAGGGTTCGTGATCATATTAAATAAGGAGATGTCAGACAGAGCCTGAGAACGTGGATTTAGCTTCGACTTACAGGAATCATTTTAGTCCCACGGAGAATTACCCGTCGGGCGTTGACTTAGGGCTTCTCGGTTTTCCTCGGGACTTAAAACACGTCTTTATGGCACCCGATATTGCGATTGTCGGAGGCGGCCCTTGTGGTCTAGTCCTCGCCGGTATGCTCGAGCAACAGGGTATCAACTACGTGGTCTATGAACGCAGCGCTGAGGATACGCCGCCTCGAGGTGGGTGCTTGGATATTCATCGCAGTAGTGGCCAGCACGCCCTCAAAGAGGCCGGCTGCTTCGAAGAATTCAAAAAGTATGCCCGGGGAGGTTACGCCACCATCCACTCACTCTGGGACCATCGGGGAAACAAGCTCTTTTCCTTTGGTGAAGGCCGCGACTCGCCTGAAATTGATCGTTCCCAATTGCAGAGGACGCTCCTTTCTGTGATCCCCAAAAGCAAACTGCGATGGTCAGCTGCTGTGAAGGGGGCCCATCGAAATGATAACGGCGATGTGGTTTTGGAGTTTGAGGATGGAACTCTTGCCACCGACTTTAAGCTAGTTGTCGGAACCGACGGTGTGCGCAGCAAGATTCGTCAATTGGTTAGCCCTGCTGAGGTCTACAACTGACAACCTCGTGCTTAATTTATCCATAGGTTACTCCGGCTGAGCCAAAGTACAGTGACATTATCTTCCTCACAATGTTTATCCGGCCCTCCAATCCCTACCATACAACTCTCGAGCAGCTGGCCGGCCAGGGACCAATGGTTATTTGTGGCCGAAGCACCATGATCTGGGCTCAACGACAAGGTTATAGCCATTATCGCATTGACTTCGGATGGAAGGGGCCTGCAGACTTCCCTGCAGCTGGCGAGGTCGACCTGGCCGATGACGACGCGGTCAAACGCTTCCTTCTGCAAGACAAATATTTCGGTGGCCACACGCCCCAACTCCATGAGATGATCCGTGCTGCAACTGGGCCTTACCGAACATGGCCACTGTACTATTTTCCGGTCGAGGAGCTAAACTGGGAATCCGCACCGGGTGTGACGCTGGTGGGAGACGCTGCACATGTCACGACTCCCTTTGTTGGAGATGGAGTCAACTGTGCCATGCGCAATGCGCTGGTGTTGGCTCGGAAGATCAAGGAACTCGGAATAACCGCAGAGGCCGTTGCTGATTACGAGCAAGAAATGTTCCCCTATGCTCAGGATGTGATCTCTCGAAGCGTGGCGTCGGGGGAGCTATTCCTTGCGTGGGACAGCCCGAAGGGCTTGATGGAAAACCTAGCATCTGCGAGTCCTTTGTTCCACATCCAGCAAGACTGTTAATGGCTCAATCATGCTAAGACTACCTCAAAGTCTTTGTCTTGGCACCTTTTCTTGTCAATGAGAGTATCGATCTTTGCAGCCAATACAACCGGACAGTCAGACATATCAATGTCGTACATTCATTAGAAAAACTCAAATTGATATACATTGTTGTTCCGTATCCCCTCCAAATATATATATATATATATAAAAACGATTGCAAGCACCCAACGCAGACATGGTGAGTTTTATAGTCCATTCAAACTATTGATAAGTTTCAGCACGCGTTTTGTCACCGTGTTGGCGCTGTAAGCAAAGTAGAACAAGTCATCTAGTTCAGTGTGTTTGTGCAAAAGACGGTACCAGGCCGCCTATATCCTCGGGATTCTTTGTCAACGTATACCCGCTAATGTCTATTACCCTAACATGCCGTTTATGACTGAGAGATCAGAGAGGAGATCCGCTCGAGTATCTTCGGTGGAAACGCGACCAGTCCGACTACGCTGGGAAATGTTATCGTTGATATGGCGGAACGCAGTATTATATTACACATGACGCGTTCCGGCGTTTCTATCGGTTCCTTGTCGGGAATCAGTACTATTTGCAATTTTTCGAGCGCATCTAACAAGGGCTCCCTTGTACGCCGCCCGAGTGGTGTTGTCTGTCATGATGCACATTGAGTGAGACAGCAGGGCAACCCATGCTCGCCATCACCGACAAGCCACGCCCGAAGCATGATCCAGTAAAATCAAACTGAAAGGGACAAAAATTCAGCGGGAGGGTTCAGTTGTTCATAACAACCAGTCTGCTAAAGGAATGCCGAATATGGTTGGTATGTTGATGCTTCAATAAAAAGAAACACTCAATTCCTCTAAGACTAAACAAAAATACAGTGGTGCTTCACGCATGCAGTCAACTGATATATCTGAAACAAAGAATAAGGCAAATCAAGTTCTAATAATCATTGTGCGGAGCAAAATGAATCTGCTCGTTTCCGATATCATAAACGGCAACCACATTGTGTAAGAACACATCTCCGAGGATATAAAGCCCGTCGGGATAGAGACTGGGGTCTAGATCAAATCCACGGTAGATGCTGGTTGTACAGATACCATCTTGCCCTATTGGCACAAACATGTCGGTAGGGTGCATGTAAAAAATCTTGCCACCGATAGCAATTCCCAAATCAGGCGCGGTTGCGTTGCAGGGAACGGCGTAGGCACCGTACTCTTCAATATACACTGCAGGGGGTTTACTGCGGCCGCAAAATTAGCATGTGTTAGAGCAAACAAGAAGGGGCAATTTACAAGGCAGCATTGATTTTGTCGGCCACGGCAGCTGGGAAGCGGTTGGGGTATGTTCCGCTGTCGACAACAGCCTGAAATGACTGGTTGTGGGTTTTCCCATTCAGCTCAACGCCAAAATTCTCAATTGCATAGAATGGCCTGTCCTCGCGCTTCTTTCCAAACGGGACACCGACGATCTTGGTCGAGGCAAAGTCATGCTCAACATCGACCGGTGGCAGACCTCCAAAAGCCAAATACCCGGCGTCATCTCCGCGCTGCAGAGCTAGGCTGAACACCGGATCTATCTGGCCGGTCTTGTTGTACATTGACTCAAACACTGGCGAATACTGGCGAAGCTCATTGGGGTTTGCCTCTTCAAAAGCAGATGTCAACCCATACGACCCCACTCCTAGGACACCGCTCAAAACGCCGTCACCCTGCCAGTAGCCTTCAGTCACGACAGAGACGACTTGGTTTTCCACCGAGAGACCGGCTACGGAGACATCAGCGTAGCCGACTTGGCCGGTGATGTTTTCGTTATTACCATAAACGATGTTGAAAGCCTCGCCGGGGATACGGTCAATCTCGCCAGTGTACCGCGGACCGGTATTGCACGATGTGTTACTCAGACACTGAAAATCATGGCCGAACATCCACGTATCAGAGCTACCGGTGTCCAGCAGCAAGTACCGCGGAACTCCGTTGAACTTGACTTCAACAGCGTATTGCAGGTTGGCCCCGGTTGGCCGGATCAAAGTGCTATTTGACCGCTTGTTAAAACTCTTTCGTGAGAGTGTCTCTTGTCGGCGATGCTTGGATAGGGCCACATGGTGAGGTGCAGGGGCGAGGTTGAGGCTATTGCCTTGTGGTGGGATTGAGATGCATGAGACGAGTTCTAAAAAGAGGACTATCTGAGATACACAGGCTAGCATGTTGTTTGATGTTCGAGATTTTATTAAAGTCCTAAGTATCTTGCGTGGACTTATGTTGATGTTCGAGTAGGCATTTTGAAGCGAGATGCCGACGGCTTATATAAAGTGTCGAGCGCTATGATATCATTAACACTGCTAAAATTGTCCGATTATGGCACTATCCAGCGCTCGCAGGGCTCCCTCAACGTGGCACGGTTTTCTAGAACAAATAAACAAATGCTTAAAATAGTCAAGATAAAGTGAGCCTTGTGGCAGCGCAAGCAGTGATCATCATGCGCTAGTCCTGATCTGGAGAAATACTGTCTATACGCTAACCGTATTCGGAGGCTTGTAGCGCTACTCTTTAGGGGCTGACATCACCGGCGTTTGTGCTCGATCTAGTAGTTTATTCGATCTTAGTTTTGTTAAGAGTGTTGATCTCTGTTTTGCTATCGCTCCCATCAGTTATTGATGCCGGGGAACTGCATCGTGTCAGTATTATGGTTATCCGATTGGCCAGGCATCTAACCAATTGTAAAAAAATATATCAATCGATGGTTCTGATACGGGCCAATAGCATCAACCGACTAACTGCAAACCGTGTAGTTTCCTGCAGGTCATCGCAACACAATCACCAGACCTAAAAAAATGAATTGCCACGCGCCAAATACTTTTATGAAAGCCAGTCCGTAGCGGTACTTGAAGCGACGCTGCTGCCAATATGTCCACAGCCCTTACTTTGCTTGCTATTCAGCTTATAAGCTGCATCGTTCCAACATGCAATGCAGCTGCTGCAGACTCCGGACCAGTTGCATGCACACACCTGACAAGCTCTCTCGGAGCCAGCAAGGTCGCTGTCAGCCCTCTGGATCTACGATACATCGCGAGCCGGGGAGACTACTGGAACGCGCGTCAAAGCAATTACCATCCCTCGTGTATCGTGTACCCGGCCTCCGCACAGGATGTGTCTATCGCGGTGCAGGCCATCCGGGCTTCTGGCAGCCGGTTTGCAGTCAAGGCCGGTGGACACAACACTAACAACTTCTTCTCGTCAGTGGATCGCGGAGTCCTCATTGATTTGGGTTCTTTGAATGCCAAATCATACGATGCTTCCACCACGCTTGCCACGTATGAGCCCGGTAGCACCTATGGCGAGCTATACGACTATTATGCCCAGTTTGATCGGACTATTCTCGGTCCTACGCTGGCTGGTGTTGGTACAGGGGCGGGTCTTGGTGGTGGGTTGAGTTATCTGTCACCTCAGTACGGCATGGCGTGCGATGACTTTCGCGAGCTGGAAGTCGTGTTGCCCAGCGGAGAAATAGTGACCGCATCGGCCGAGCCATATCCAGATCTCTTCTTCGGTCTGCGCGGAGGAGGAGGGAATGCGTATGGGATTGTCACCAAATACACCGTCCAGAGTCGACCAGTTAGCAAATTTGCTGCAGGGAATGTGATTTATGTGTTTGAGCAGAGTGATGCTGTCGCACATGCTATTAGAAACTTTATGCAATACAACCCAGACCCCAAGGCAAGCATCGTTGCAACGTATATAAAACTCCCGACGCCGGGTCTCGGGCTGAATCTTGATGAAGCTATTCTGCTGTTTCTTGTCTATGATGGGCTCGACCCAGGCGATATCTTTGGAAACTTTACCAGCATTCCGTATCTCCTCAACACGATGGCTATCAGAAACTACCCCGAAGTGATCAACATGCCCGTACCATTCCTGGCCCAGCTGACACGAGGCGACAATACCTTTCGCGTTGGAGTGCACCGCGTCAATGACAATAGTTACCAGACAACTCTCAACCAATGGCGCGAGTGGGCCGAGGCACACAAGGGTAGTTACGCCCTGCTCTCGTTCAATTTTGAGCCTGTTCCTCAAAGTTTGACGGACGCTAGCAACTCCCAAAATGGGGGAAACGCTATGCAAATGCCAGATGGCCCCTGGTTCTGGATCAGCTATATCCTGGAGACTCTGCCTGGTCTTCCCCAGGTGGAATATGAAGCCGTACAGGACAGTTTCCGTGAGATGGTCGAGGCGTCTGGTAACGCGGATGGGCTGCCGCTGTTCATCAACGATGCAAGCACAGACCAAAACCCCTTGTCGACTTTTTCGACTTTTGCGAGATTGCAGCAGATCAAGCACAAGTATGACCCTGACAACTTTTTTGCCGAAAAAACTGGTGGCTGGTCTTTTACCTAGGCATCCACGTGGTGTGTTGAAACAAAAAGCCGACTATAATAATATTCAATTATTTACGTATAATAATATTGAAATCTAATTGATAATACAAGATTCCTCCCGCCGTCACTGTCAAATGTTGGTATCAAACAATAAAAACCGAAAAATTAACCATATACCAACTTCTTCCCTATCCCCGTCATATAATCCTTCCCCTTGAAGAATGCCAGCACGAATCCCGGCAAAACAATCCAGCCCATCTGCCCGGTGCCGTCCGATTTACCGAGAGGTACAGCTAACAATACGCCCTGTTTGGCGGCATCAAAAGTCGCACGCGATCCCTTGCCCAGAATATCTGCTTTCAAGTTGCTAACCACGGTTCCTGTTAGCGTAGGCATGCGCGAGGCAATGCGCTGTGGATGCGACGTGATATCCCCGACAGCATAGATATTTGCCGACAAGGGAATCCTGCTGGCGCGGAAATGGCGATCAACGTCGACCCAGCCATCTTCGTCGAGCAGAGCGGACGGGATGAATTCGTTATTGGGAACGGCTCCGGCTGCAGTGACATAGACATCAGCTGTCAAAATCTGGCCAGTAGTCAGCGTGACGGTCCAGTTGTTAGCCGCGGCGTCGAAACGCGCAGACTCGACGGCCTCTTTGGTGACTATTTCGATTCCCTTGGACTTGAGAACCTTGGCTGCCTTGGCACGCGGACCATCCTTGAGAGTTGGGAGGACCCGGTCTGTGGGCGTGACAAGGGTGACTTTGACATCGGGCCTTTCTTCGGCAAGTTCAGCGGCGAATTCGACGCCGACGGCGCCTGCACCGCCGATGATGACGCTCTTGGCGGCTTGTATGGCGTCTTGGGAGTTTTTAATGTCGCTGTCTGTGTTGCTGTCCTTGGATGCTTTGAAGGGCACTTTGAGCGAGTCGCCGCCCAGTGTGGCCTTGCTCGTACTCCCGGACGAAATGACTAGATAGTCGTATGCAATATCTCTTGATGTCTCTGCACCTTCTGTGACAGAGACAGTCTTGCCCTTGACATCAATGGCAGTTGCCTCGCCAATGACAAATTCAAATCCCGCCTTGACTTCGCTGGGGTATTTGTCAAACAGGTCTGGGATTGAATACATGTACTTTTCCCTAGTAAACGCATTGGGCCTCGCGATGATTCTGGGTGAGGCAATATTGAAGTAAAATTCCTCTTTTGTACATCAGTATTGGGATAAACCGGTATCTTGGTTGCAGAGCAGTGCTTACCCGACGGGTTGATCAACACTACCTTGACATTGGGGACTTGTTTCAGCAAGCCATGCGCAACGTTGATTCCAGCCCAGGCCGCGCCGACGATGACTACTGTCTTGGAGGGGACATTGGCCATTGCGAGTCTCTGGCTTCGGCGTCTGAGAGACCACAAGGCAAGTAGAGGCAGCGCAGCAAGAGATGCAGAGAGATAGACGCGGTTCAGGTCTGTGAGAGCACTTATCATGGTCCTCTTTTTTCTATGACAATTCGAGTTTCCCTTGCCTGAGGTGTTTAGAATCAGCGAATTATCGAAGTTTATTTTTTTTATTTTTTTTTTTTTCCAACATGAAGGATGGCTGTCACGTTTAACTAATCACTAATGGTGTTGTTATGGACATGACTAATGGCTGATCGCTAGCCTGTTGTAGCCTAGTTCGAGATAACGGTTTTGGGGTTTGGGGACCCACACGTGCCCCTTTTCGCCCTGTGCATGACTCGGTTTTGTATTTATTCAGTCTGCTTGTGCATCTCTCCACTCTATATACAGCGACCCAACGGCATTCATCTAAGAACATCATTGATACATGTACATGCATCACGTATATTATTTTCACATCAATTCTCAATAATCTCCGTCGTCGTCTCTGTAGTCGCCCCCTTGCTGTGGATAAAGTGCGAAATCCGGTTCTTGGGCAGCCACGACTCCTCCGGAGTCATCCAGTATGACACGAGAGCGAGGATGGTCACCGCGCCCATGATCACAGGGGCATCTAATTCTTCATTAGTTTTTCTTCCTCTCTCTCTTCAAAGTGGACTTACAGTTCAGCGTCTCCCCGCTAACAGGAAACTCATACGGCGAATACAGCACTGCAACAACCCATCCATTCCAAAAGATGGAAATCACCTGGAACGGCTTGCTCCACCGGCCCAGACTCCATTTTGGCGTCGGGAACGAGTTGGGCGTTAGGAAGACACGGCCTAGGCAAATAAGTCCGTAGGCAGCGGCCGAGGGAACACCCGCCGCAGAGATGAGCGAGGTGAAAGCCACCGCAGATGGCAGGATCGTGCATGTTACGACTGCTGCCACGCCCCAGACGACAATCACCGCGTTGCGCGGCTGGCCCTCGGGGGAGACTCGAGATACCCAGCTGGAAAAGGGCAAGACGCCGTCACGGGCGACAGCGAAGACGAGGCGAGACGCGGCCACAATGGCGATTGCCGTGTTCTTGTACGCATCGATTAGCATGGGCAGACATACGTAAATCGGCGAAGATACTTACAAACCACAAAGCGACTACGCAGACGATGTTCATAAAAATGTGGCCGCCTTTTCCGAGAACAACCGCATAGAGCGGTACAAAAGGCTGGGGAGCGCCGAAAGAAAAGAGTGTATCGGCATCCGGCTAAACTTTCAGTCAGTCTATGGTTACTTTGTAGTCGTTTCATCTCAGCTCCACACAACATACCGCGCAGAACAGAAACATTATGACAACAACAAACCCTCCCAAGCCACTGACAACCGTACTCCAGAAGATACCTCGCGCAGCGGTGACAGAAGCGTTTTTCGTCTCTTCGGCAACGTGACCCGAAGCATCGAAGCCGATCAAAATGCCGGCTGTGGCGAGATAGGACAAACACCAGTTCCATCCTGCCGGCGCACCGGTACCATTGTAAGTGGTCATGAACGCTTCATGCGTAGAGCGGAAGCCCCAGGTGTTGGCTACCCCAATGGGCAGCCAGACCATGTTCAGCAAGAAATCCAGGATTACTAGAGCCGAGGAGATGTAGAAGATCCACCGGAATGATTTTGCTTTGAGAGTTAGCTTTATATAGCAGCCAAAAACAAGAAGAACCTTACGTGGGAGGAAATTGACAATGGCGGCCAATGCCAGCAAGATCTCAGTGCAAATCCATTGCACAGCACGGAACTTGACGTCGCTAGTGTCAGTTGGAAAGCTGAGATTGAACACGTTGATTTCCTATTGCGATCAGTATAAGCAAGTTCTCCTGGAAAGAGAAAAGAAAAGTGAAAAAGATTCCCCACCGAAAGCATATAGTTCACAGCCGCCTGCGTGTTACTAGCACAAAACGTCGTCCAGGCTGTCGTACTCCACCACGCGACAACAAATCCCAAAAGACGACCAAACCGGGGACCCCCGGCTTCAGCCGCCCAGAGATAGATGGAACCTGCAGATGGCGATGCCGAGCACACCTCCGCAATGACAGCGGCGCTGATAAAAGTGAACACGAGCGTCACCAAATAGCTCGTCCTGTCATCGAGGATTGTAAGCGATGGTTTACAGCATAAACTCACTTAAGCTAGACAGTTCATACCAGTAGGCCAGATTGCCACCGCTAGCAATGCCAGTGCTGTATGTAACACGAACACCTCCAACAAAGTACAATGCGGCTTGTCTACATTAGCCGGCTGCTTGTAACACAGCATGGATAGGGTCATACCAAAGGTCGTCGAGAAATTCTCGAGCAGGGTGTAAGATCTATGCAGGACCTAGTATCTAGTCTCAGAAAAATTTTTGGTCCTTATTAGAAGTTGCTTGTGGCCATACCTGCTTGTATCCCATTGTTTGCTAGTAAATGCGCCGGCCGGTTAGTATCGGCGGTGGTCAACTACTTCACTGTTGTTAAGGGACATACCAAAAGAGCGGCATCTTCATCGACCACCGACTGGTCTCTGGTGGACTCTCCGGGATCCGCAGAGACAGGACCCTCGCGGTCCTGCACATCGGAGCCGGCCATGATAGGGTTGGATCTGATTGTCCTAACCGGGTCGCTCGCTCGATCGCAAAGGAAATTTTCGGCCCGTATGGCGCAAAATCGGCAGAACCGGCGACGTTAACAATAATGCCTAGCCAGCGCAGCGAGTGGGATACAAAATTAATAAGGAACAGGGAAACCTGGGAGATTAAGGGCCGTCAAGGAATGAAATTAAATTAAAAAAATTTAAGAGCAGCTAAGCTCAAATACGAGTCTGATCGCAAGACGCAAAAAAAAAAGCTTGATGGATTGGGCTTAGCGTTGTTCTGATGTGACAGGAGAGCAATTTCTGCCCCTCTCGCCCCCGGCCAATCACTGCGAGTTCCATGTTGTTGTGGTGAGAGCATTTAAATTACGAGTAATTAAAAAACTACGTAGAACGATTGATCTGTAGATTCACTGGATGGTTAAATCAAGACGCGTTGAGTATAGTAAAATATCAGATTGCATTTGCTTAATATGAGTCGGCTATCTAAGTTACTGTAGAGTGAATTCTGTTACAATTATTTATCATGATTAAGTATTAAGCAGTATTTTATTTCCTTTTGAACGTATTTTTCCCTTTCCGCTTTCGGCCCGAATTGGTGCCGCTTTTGCGGGAACTTCATCCCAGCCGTGCGAGTTGACCACCTCCATCAATTGATATATATTGATATATATTGACAATTGATACAACCTGCAAGATGGCATCGAACCGCCGCCCACGGCCCAAAATCACTTGGTGGATGCGCGTCAAACGTTTTATTTACACACTCGAATCACCGCTCCGTCTACGCAGCAGCCTCACCCGTCTCCGTCATCATCACAAGTATCCTTTCCTTGCCCTCGTGCGCCTCCTTCTACCACTACCCAGATAGCACTTTCGTCCAGACCCAGTTCCCTTTCCCGTCATGCTAGACAATGTACCCTTGTGGGAGGCTCGCGCAGATGCCTCAGACCTCTGCAACATGCGCGCGATCCCTCTCTGGCGCGCTAGAGACACACCTGTTTGCTCTCTGTATCGGATTTACGAGGCAATCGTGGCGCGCTACCATGTAGCCATAGGCGCAGAGGTAGAGTACTTTTGGTATCAGAACCGGTGGTCGTGGGAGGTGCATCGTATACCGGACCCATGCGACCCTGATCCGGGTGCGGTATGCTATCCTGGCCTGTATTGCGGAAGAGCTTGCGAATGCATTCAATTGGCGGCTGAGCATAGGCCTGCGGCGCGATGGAAAGCATATTATACGTGAGACAATGGAGGATGAATTGCCAGACTTTAAGCCGATAACTCCTTCTGTCTGGGTCAAAAAGGTGCCGCGCTTGGTGTTGACTCGATTAGTGATTTACCAAAGGGAATACTAAACGAGTCAGGCAAACTGGTGCTTGAAAAAGGTGGAAAGAGTGTTTTGTTTGCAGAGAGGAATATTGTCATAAATACTGGCTACTTTCGTACAGTATAGAACTACTTAAAAACCTTGTCTCCATACTTCCTTTGGTAAGCATTAGCAACCTCTTCCATCGTGACCTGATCAGGTGGAGATTCCCGAGAACATATACTCAATGTCCGAGTCTGTTCCTGGTCCAGTGGGCCTCCCTCCTTCTCCCTTAGGTATTTGAGCAGTGCAATAGCATCATTGATGTCTGCGTCTCGCTTGTCGCTCTGCCGATCGTGGTAGATCCGTCTCAATTTCCGCTCTAGCGCCCACTTAAACGGGACGGCAAGGACCTTGAGATTTTCCCCTTGCCAGAGTACAATATTTTGCTCTTCTGCCTGTTGAAACAAGCGCTCTCTGTCCTGTTTGGACACGAAAGCTGCCATATCTTCATTCGCCCATCTTTGGCCAAATCCCATATTTTTGGCAGCTTTCTCAATAGCACTGTGTAGTGGTTTCTTAACATCATCATCGTATGCCCACTGGGGCTCCAGAAGATAGTCAAAATCTTCAGTGCTTTGGCGGCATCTCAGAAACGTCACTGCGATAAATCCGCCTGTAGAAAGCAAAGTGATGGGCGTAAAAGGAGAGAGCTAGTAGTCATTGCCTATCTCTTCATCAAGGGCTTGAAGACCTTTAAATAAAAATAAAATAAAATTCCGTTAATACTCATGGCTTCTTTGCTACAACATTTGAAAGCTTCTGTCATACCATTGGTGAAGTCACTAGCAACAAAAAAGGGATTTCGGCATATTTTGTCTTCGGAGGGAATATGCCGCGATTAATTATATCAATGAATAGGTGTTATTTTTATGAGTAAATTGGAAATACATTCGTGGAGATCAGAGAGGAAGCCATTCAGAACTGGAGGGCTTTATGTACATCCCAATGTTGCGATGATGTCCACCCCGCTCGACCCCTCTCAGTCTTATGTCGACATTAGCCTTCAATAAACTACCATCGTAACGTAGTAAAACTAGGATAAAATATGCTTCTATAATACCGGAATAGCGTACATTTCTCATTCTCTACGAGTTTATATGGGAATCACTTCTCCGAGGTTATCTCCCGTAAAAGCGGCAACACCCTGAAACATTCTTTTACAAGGCAAGTGGAGCACTTTGGAGTCGCCTGTGATAAGTCTCCCGGTGAGAAACTTGGCTCTTCGGCCCCTCTCCCGAACAATCGGCGATGCTCCGACCCACAAGAATTCTTTACTCGCAACAACATCAACAATTACGGACCAAGTAAATAGAAATTCACAATGTTGAAGAAACTTTTCAAATCACATAAGTGTACAGCTGGACCCTTGCAAATGGGCTTTTTCCAAATCGACCTCTGCAAGCTTCACAACAGGAAACTCGGAAATGTGAAGTTTGGCGCTTGCAAACGGAACTAGTTTTATAGCAAACGGTTTACCGGTGACCGCTGGATCAGATGGAGGTCGGCCAGCGCAGTCGCCTTCCAGCGGCCAGTTTAAAATCTTACTGCCCGCAACTGTGATGGACACCGGCGGCGCGCCGGATTCAAATACAGGGTTGGGAAGTTTTTCCTTGATTGCGGTGCGGTGAAATTGTGCTTGTGACGGGTCAATGGCTACCTGCCAGTCGCCTGTGGGTGTGTATTCGACATCCCGAATTGCCTGCGCATACTTGGCGTCTTCTGGCAGCGGTTTCCAACTGGCAAAGTGCCTTGGAGGGCCAGTTTTGGCCTTGTGTGGAATTTCCATTGCGTATAAGAGAGATCCTCGGTAAATGGCAACTGCATTATTTGACCGGTGGACAACGCGGATTTTTGCGTGGAGCGTTATCCTGAAAGAAGTATTTCCCGGAGAAATCGGCAGCTTGTATAAGTTGTTGGAGTCTGCTTGCACCGTCTCTTCTTGCACACCTTCGTTGTCAAGATATTTCTTTACTGTGCTTCCGTCGGTTGCCCATTCAGGAATACGGACGTAGAAATCAAAGCTGCGACTTGTTTCGATTCTGTATGTAATACTCTCATCGAAAGGATAGTGAGTATCACTGGTGATGTGGATAGGCTTGTTGCCTTGAACTGGGATCGTCGCTTCAGCTGCGAATAAGAACTGATGGGCAATCGACTTGAGATCCGGACTTGCGACAAACGCATTCATCGCGAACTTGGGAAGCCCCTGCGCATGATTGACCAAACAACATGGCTATTTCTGTGAGATAGTGTTCCAGCGCGCACGTCCTCTGGGTCTACTTACATAGTTGACCTCCAACCCATATACCAAAGCTCGCGCCCCGCAATTATAAAATGGCCGATTTTCCAAATTCCTTACCCATGGTTCATTGCTCTGTGTAAGATAATTGTGCGCCCACCAATCCGGGGTCAAGCCAGCCGGCAAGCCGTTGTATGTGGCAAGCTCGGCCTGATCCGCATACCTTGTCTCACCGAACAGTCGATAGAGATACGAAAGCGAGAATATAAGTTCCACTGTCCCGCACAGCTCGGCGCCGCGTTTTGGGTGGACACCAGCTAGGAACTCATCGCCTGCAAGAGCCCCAAACGTTGTCCCATGATATTTGAAAGCCATTTCGACGGATCGCCGCGCATGCTCAACGAGGTCACGGTCGTGCGACATTCGATACAACTGGGGAATATAGCGTAACGCTAAGTGACAATTTCTTGTTAGCTTGGCAGATCATGATTATTCGTGTCCATGCTTCAGACCTTCGGATACATTCACGACATGCTTCATCAATGTAGATTCCTGAACAGCCGGCTCCTTGGGGAATTCTTTCTCAGTGAAAAACCGTGACCAGTCGCGATCACCAACACGGGTAGCTTTCCATGCGAGATCCATCGTCTCCCATATAACCTCCTTGTCCTGCCTGGTATTTACCTGCTCGTACAACCACTGCAGCGTAGTGGACAACTCGTGCGCGCGAGTGATGCAAAACTCGTCAAACTCATCACCCGGATGCGGAATCAGCCCCTGAAAGTCATCTTTGAGCATGGAGTTGACAAGCCTGGTAAAGCGAAGCATTGCGTCGATAATGCGCTCGTACTGAGCTGGGTCTGCAAGAGCATGGTTCACCATGCCCATCAACACCAAGCACCGCGCCCAGATTCCTCGTCCATGTTTCGTATACTCGGGCCCTATCCAGCCATCTGCATGTTGGTTTTCAAGCGTGCGATCCAGGAAGTGATTGGCCTGCTGCTTCAATTCCTCGTTATCTAGCAAATAGGCAAGCGGCACAATATAGTTGTACCAATACGGCGCCGACTCGTTGAGCGGGCTATACTCGGAATTACCGCCAAACCAACGACTGTCTTTGATGAATCGATAGAAATTGTAGATGTTTCCGCCCAGGCCTGCGGCACAGAGATTGAGCTGGTCTTGGACCCATCCCCGTGGCTTGACCGAGCTGAGCGGAAGCAGCTCAAAGGTGAACGGGACCAGTGTCTTGGCCTTCATATCGCAACTGGCGTACAATGTGCAATGTGCAATGTGGGAGACTTGGGAAACGTGGTCAGTGTAACACTGCGTATGCACGAGAGAGAATGCAAGACTGGATTTTGAGAGGAATGGCAGGCACGGCCAAACCTAAAGCGGGGTGCGATGAGGTCATCTGCAGCCAAAAACTGGGGTAAACTTCGGCTAGCCTCTTTAGGATTAGTCCAAAACTGCCGGACGCTTCAATAGCCGATTACACCCAATAGTGAATAGGGAATAGTTTAGATAGAGATATTCCCATTTACATTGTACTGTACGTAGCCTGATTCATAATATATGTACACAATCCAGTGGCACCATCAAGCTTCCTATAGTGCAGCCAAAGCCAAAGCAACAGCAGCACCGCCAGCCGCCCACTGAACACCGCCAGTCACCCTGGGAACACCCCCAGTGCTAGTGGAGCTGGCTGCACTGGAACTGGCCGCGGTGGCCGTAGAGGCGGAATGCGTGCCAGTCAGGGTGGTTGCACTCAGAGTAGTGGCAGAAGGCGCGACAGTCGTGGCACCAGCAGAGGCTGGGGCCGAGGTCATCGATGCCGTAGAAGCAGTGGCCGAAGCACCGGTTGATGCAGCGCCAGTGGTAATGGTGACGGGAACATACATGGTTGCAATGTCAGGACTGGTGAAGGAGCCGGTGCTTGTGCCTGGGTATAGAGCGCTTGCGCCGCCAATGGTCTCGACGCAGTTGGCGACTTCTGGATTGCTCAAGTCGCACTGAAGATGGAGCGAGATTCTACAACGTATCAATTGATATTAGAAGACATACTTTTTGAGAGAAAGCAGTTGCGATGGGAAGCAAAAAGGAGAAGTCCAGAAGACTTACTTTGCCTCCTTGTCCTGAAAAGTGACATCGGCGGTCTTCGGCGCGCCGATGGCAGTCAGACCAGGCGCGACGCCGCACTCGTCAGCAGGAGTGCCTGCAGGGCAATAGACGAAGAAAGTGGTGGTTGATCCAGTCTGTATGATCGTGGTCAGCAAGGGTTAGATGAGCCAGAATAAAAAAAAAAAAAAAAAAAAAAAAACACATGTTATCATACACTTCCCATAACAGATCCGAGCAGCGTCGGAGCATCAAATCCAGGCAAAAAGAGAGACGTGACTGACTCGGCGGCCGCGACCGATCCCAAGAGGGGGAGGGAAAGAAGAGCGAGGGAGTGCATTGTTATGATTAGTTGTTGATGTATATTATATTATATGAATTGAAGTGATAATTATATAACGAGTGACTGGAGTTTGGATGTTTGGATGACAAGCGAATGATGAGCAGCAAAGATTCCAAAGGGAAAGAAAAACAGACTATCGCGGGGAGGGGGAATTGACCCTCGCTCTTAGTTTAAAGGGTTGCAGAAAAGCGCCGCTGCCAAGCTTCGGCGAGGCCTAGGCCTTGGTACCGCCAATCATAAGCTGCAGAAGCTAAATTAGACTCATTAGAGTGAGGCGCTAATGCACCATCCAGCATCCTTATTGGATCATGGGATCCACTCTGCATCCTTGAGGCTTTTGAGGCTTTTACGAAAAACTCAGTTTCTCCTTTTTGATCACGGGGGATTACGTGAAGAGACTGGATCTAAGAATAGTATCATTGATAATCTTACAAAAAAGAGACAAGTTTGCTTCATAATCTACTCAAAGCTCGATACTCTACACTAACCAAGCTCACTTGAGAGCAGGCTTCGAACCTTGACAAAGTCAACATTTGAAGGACAATATCAGGCTGCATATCTGGCGCAGTCACTCTACTAGCTTTAGCGTAACTGAGATGACACTGGTTGATGCGCAGAGGCGGTTGGCTTGACAAGGCCCGCCTTGCGCCGTCAACACCAGACGGATAAATATCGGATAATTTTATCGATGCTGTGGTAAATACAAATGTCGTTCAGAATATTTGCTTTGTCCCTGGAAATGATTAATTATTTGGTATAATAATACATCGAAAATAGTCATTACATGAATTGATAGTATAGTCATCCTAGAATCGTATCTGGTTGGTCAGTCCTACATACATCAATATGTATAAAATCGGATAGCTTTTTTTCACGTCAGTTTCAGTCTGTTATAGTCATTCTATCTAATTTTTGTCTGTAGAAAATTATTTAACCGACTGATACTCTTTGCATGGGAAACGGACATTTTGTTCCACCTCTGATGCTCACAAAAAAACAGCCTCGCATGTGTCACAAGGCACTGTTCGTGTATCAATCCACCACAGCAGACTTGTTCCGAAGGCATTCTGCATAATGGCAGACGGCATATATATAAGCTCTTAAGTATTATTGGAGGAAATGGCACTTCGCAGTGCAAGCCACTTTCAAGCCACGTTTTAATCTAAAAAACAGGCATCTCGGCAGATTGCGTGAGGATCATACATAAAAGGGACACAATAAAGGCTGTAAATCCCGCGACATGGCCGTTCTATTCCCAATCCCAAGCTTCTTATCGAGAATTTCACAACACTCACAGAGCCATGCTCCCGCGAAGCCTTAAAATGCTCGGCCTCGGCCTGGGTTCCCTTGTCTCCGCCGGACCTTGCGACCTGTACTCGTCCGGTGGCACGCCCTGCGTGGCTGCACACAGCACGACTCGAGCACTATACAGTGCCTATAGCGGCTCGCTGTACCAGATAAAGCGGGGCTCGGACGGGGCGACGACTACGATCTCGCCGCTTTCCGCTGGCGGGGTAGCCAACGCCGCCGCCCAAGACTCTTTCTGTGCCAACACAACCTGTGTCATCACTATCATCTATGACCAATCTGGCAAGGGGAACCACCTCACTCAGGCGCCACCTGGTGGTTTCGATGGTCCGGACACTAATGGCTACGACAACCTGGCCAGCGCGATTGGCGCCCCTGTCACGCTGAACGGACAAAAGGCCTACGGTGTTTTTGTGTCGCCTGGCACTGGATACCGCAACAATGCTGCCTCCGGAATAGCTAGAGGAGACGCGGCCGAAGGCATGTACGCGGTCCTTGATGGGACTCACTACAATGGCGCCTGCTGCTTTGACTATGGCAATGCTGAGACCAGCAGCACTGATACGGGCAACGGCCATATGGAGGCTATCTACTATGGAAACTGTGCCGCCTGGGGTACTGGCTCTGGAAGCGGCCCATGGATCATGGCCGATCTCGAGAACGGGCTTTTCTCTGGTTCTAGTGCTGGCAACAACGCTGGCGACCCGTCTATATCTCATCGCTTTGTGACTGCTGCCGTCAAGGGGGAGGCAGGTCAGTGGGCAATCCATGGCGGTAACGCTGCATCTGGTTCGCTGTCCAAGTACTATAGCGGTGCACGCCCAAGTGTGTCTGGTTATAACCCCATGAGCAAAGAAGGCGCCATCATTCTCGGCATCGGTGGGGATAACAGTAATGGCGCCCAGGGCACATTCTACGAAGGCGTGATGACCTCTGGCTATCCATCCGATGCTACCGAGAGCTCGGTCCAGGCTAATATTGTTGCTGCCAAATATGCCGTCACTTCGTTGGTCAGTGGACCGGCGCTCACGGTCGGCTCTTCCATCTCGCTACGCGCCACCACGGCTTGCTGCTCGACACGCTATATCGCACACACTGGCGATACTGTCAACACTCAAGTCGTCTCATCTTCCAGCACTACTACACTCAAAAGACAAGCTAGCTGGACGGTTCGTGCTGCCCTTGGTGGCGATAGCAGCTGCTTCTCGTTTGAGTCTGTCGATACCCCCGGCAGCTACATACGGCACTATAACTTTGCGCTGTTGCTCAACGCTGATGATGGCACAAAGCAGTTTGCTGAAGACGCCACTTTTTGTCCGATGGCTGGTCTCAACGGTGAGGGTAACTCGATCCGGTCCTGGAGTTACCCAACTCGTTATTTCCGCCACTACAACAACGTGCTCTATGTCGCGAGAAACGGTGGTGTCGACACCTTTGACGCTACTGATTTGTTCAACGACGATGTGAGCTGGGTTATCAGCACCGGTTTTGCTTGACCCTACGGTTAGGAACTATACGGACTGGACTCAAGTTTCCAATTATCTCCCGGAAAATGGTGGGCTAACTAGCGTGCATATTACGGGGTACATAGTCACATGAATATCATGAATAGTAAAACAAAAATCCAGGACAAATACATGATGTTGATTAACACAAAAAAATCTATGGCTCACAGTACTCTACCTCCGGACATGGAGGACACCCTTTAGTCAATGGCTGTAACCCTGCCTCTTGGAAACTCGGCAGAGCCTTACCACCACCAGCATGACTTGCCGCCCAATCGTAGATTTTAGAAAAGTCTCTGCAAGACTGCGAGATACGCACGTCCGGCGTCGCGGCCTCTGCAGTCGCATCCCATCGCCAGGAAATGCTATTGATGTTTGTGTTGCACATGATCGACTGCCGCAGATATTCAATGCAGTGATCGCTGTACTGGTACAGCGCCTCTTCAGTCCCTTGCCCCGCGAAACACAAACTTGCGCAGGTTGTACAGGCAGTGCAGTTGGTGGAAGACGTCCAAGCCTACTTTGACGCGGACCTTGAGTTCCATTGAAGGATCTTCTAACCGTGCCGCTGTTTATGTGGGGGATCCTCATCGAGTCACAACGGGATGATACGACGAACACCCTGCAATACTACAATCAGTACGATAACCGGCTTTACGACGAGAGGCCAGCGTGCGGCTCCAACTGACCTCCAATGTAAGACGCACGGAGAAATGGCTGTGTCGGTTGGACACGAGAGCAGCACTGCACATCCTGGACACGGTTGACCAGTGGGATGAGTGTCGAAGCAGTGTTCGGGAAGCTATGTTGCTAGGAACATCCCCGCCGAGCATTGATTTTCTTCCAAGTATTCTGGAACATGTTCCAGTAATCCTATATTCAGGCAGCGTCGATCTCATATTAAACCATATTGAAACCGAGATGATGATATCTGGTATGGAATGGGATGGAATCTCAATTTTAATAGAAGCAATCTGCATCCCCGAGTATGGTTGTTGGAAGATGGAATCCTCGGCGGGACGGTCCAGAGGGTGTGAAGCTTGACATATGTCATTGTCGACGATACCAGCCATAAGGTTCTCTTTAATCAGCCAGTGAAGGCTCGGCATATGGCTTACGGCGCACTTGGTGTTGGGAACCGCAAGTTCTGGAGCGCACAGAATGTATGGAAGCTGCCTACGACCAGTGTAGCTAAATCTGGGGTAGAATTTGTGACAGGGTGGATATCGCATAGCTTGGTCTTGGTTTGCTTTTTAAGTGGGCTTATGCTGTCAGTTCCCTGCTGGTTTGTCATTTTTTGAGGTGTTTGTACTGCATGTGGCATTGATTAATGTATTCATGAGTTATTAATAGTTGGCTGCTATGGTGATAATCTCTTTCAAGGTCTTCCTTCTATATACTGTCTCTATACTCTGGTCTCGCCATACTAGAGTCCATATCAGGAGCAATTGGTTTAGCCTAGACTTAATAGGAAAGACTGGTAATATGGTTCCAATGCTGACTCTCATGTATATTTTTTGTATTAGAAACGCTCTTAGGGCTAGGGCTAGGGTTGGCTAGTCATTTGATGGACTTCACGAGTCAGCTGGTCTGATATCAGTGGTGATTACCCCTCAGTTGGCTGGCCTTTCCGGCCGGCAATTTCATCAGTCGCAGCAACCTCAGCGCAGGTCTTTTTTTACCATCAGCCTTCCTTTTTGAATATTGTTTTTTACACCTCTGAATCTACCTCACCTCCTGGTAGCCCCGGCTCGAATTACAGTGTTCTACATCAACGCAGGCGCCATTCACCTGGGGAACTCCGACGCCATAGTATCTATTGTAGTCAATGGATACCAAGGAACTAGGAAGAGCCGGCGCGGGAGCATTGCGGGGGGCGTAGCGCTGGTGTGGGGGGAGATGGGGCTTCCCCGCGTTCGATCCCCGGCTTTTCGACGCCACGGGGTCGCATATAGGCTGTTGTCGTACTCACTAGAACTGGCCTGCGACGTTGCATGGGTTCTTTTATGCCACGCGGATCCCTGCCAGAGAACGTCCCCCTTGATCGCCCAAATTCCGCTTTTCGCTCTCCACTTCTCCGGTTTCCGCTCTGCGCCTGCCCGGAGTCCCACCGGCCGTGCCTGCCTCAATCAACCACCAACAGCTCCTTCCCCGCTGATAGCCGGCCCTTTCGCCTCCTCCTCCTACAACCTCTCTTCTCTTCCCTTCTCTTGATGCTGTCTCTATCGACGAGTTTTTCTGAGCAGAGGAGTATGGTTTGCTGGCAGACGTAGCCCTGTGAAAGATACTGAATGTAGCTAGCTGGTTGAATCATCAATCACAATGAGCTGGTTTGTCAAGGCGCCACCGGTGGCACCGTGTCAGTCCAGCACCTCTAGCCGGTCGTTACGCCTGCTGGGGTTTCCAGGTACGTCCAGAAAGTAACAAGATGGGCTGTCAATCTTACGGCGGTTTTAGTCGCGGCTTTGCAAGGTCGACCGTTCTCCACGAGCTCATGCAGGTTTGAGCTTCGGCAGAAAGCCGTCCGTGTGCCCCCGTGGACAGTCCCCAGGCGTTTTGAGACAACCGCGTCCGCGCCCTCGGTGGTGGTGCCATACACATCGCTCACTGTTGGCATTCCGCGTGAAACCTTTCCGAACGAGCGCCGCGTTGCCATCACTCCGCAAAATGTGGCCCTGTTGCTCAAGAAGGGCTTCTCCCGTGTGCTCGTCGAGAGCGGTGCCGGAGAAGGCGCGCAGTTTACAGACGCGGCTTATAGAAAAGCCGGCGCAGTCATGGTCGAGAAAGATGCCGTCTTGTCTCAGAGCGATATTCTCTTAAAAGTCAGAGCCCCTAGTATAGACGGTCCTGTCAATGAAGTACAGGCGATGCGAGAAGGATCTACCGTTATCTCGTTTCTCTATCCTGCTCAGAATAAATCTGTTGTCGACGCTCTAGCGGCCCGCGGGCTGACTTCATTTGCAATGGACAAAGTTCCTCGTATCTCCCGGGCCCAAGTGTTTGACGCACTGAGGTAAGGCGGCATTGCCTAGAGGGACATTAAAGTGACTGACGAGATACCTGGAATAGTTCAATGGCCAACATTGCTGGATATAAAGCTGTTTTGGAAGCCTCGAACGAATTCGGTCGCTTCCTCACTGGCCAGGTTACCGCAGCTGGGTAAGCTTTTAATTCCCTTCCTTTTGAACAATGGTTGCTAACCATACACCTTCGACACAGAAAGGTTAGCTATTATTCGCAAACAAAAAGACTATAGACTAGCCTGACTAACAGTCGTGATAGATCCCGCCTAGTAAAGTTCTTGTTATTGGAGCTGGTGTCGCCGGATTAAGCGCAATTGCTTCTGTATGAACTTAAAATCCACCGAAACTCTAAAATTGATGCTAATAACCTCTTTCTGAAGGCTCGTCGCAGCGGTGCCATAGTGCGAGCTTTCGATACACGACCAGCGGCCCGCGAGCAAGTCCAGTCCCTCGGCGCAGAATTCATCGAAGTAGACTTGGAAGAAGATGGCTCTGGTCAGGGCGGCTATGCCAAGGAAATGTCCAAAGAATTTATTGAGGCGGAAATGAAGCTCTTTATGGAACAGTGTCGTGAGGTCGATATCATTATTACCACCGCCCTCATCCCTGGCAAACCTGCTCCGAAATTGATCACTAAAGAGGTATGCAAATTACAGTCTCCATAGTTTTCAATTATCACTAACAATACCAGATGGTGAAAGCAATGAAGCCTGGGTCGGTGATTGTTGACCTTGCCGCCGAAGCTGGGGGTAACTGCGAAGCAACAGTTCCTGGAGAGCTGGCTATATATGACGGTGTTAAAGTTATTGGTATGAGATTTCAGGTATTTTTTGGTCTTAGACTTTATCAGCTAATAGAGTTCCTAGGATACACCGATTTACCATCACGTCTACCTACTCAGTCGTCTACTCTGTACTCAAACAATATTACCAAATTCTTGCTCTCTCTAGCAGACAAGAACAAGGGCTTTACAGTCGACCTAGACGATGAAGTTACTCGAGGCGCAATTGTTAGCCACAATGGCAAAGTTCTGCCACCAGCGGCTCCACCGGCACCACCACCTACTCCGACTGCCAGCGCAGCTCCTGCGGCGAAAGAGGCAGAGGTCGTTGCTCTGACACCGTGGCAGAAAACAACCCGCCAAGTGGCTACCGTGACCGCTGGAATGGGATCAGCTCTAGCCCTAGGGAAACTGACTGGGCCTGTATTCATGGGGAATATGTTTACCTTTGGCTTGGCCGGCCTGGTGGGTTATCGGGCAGTATGGGGTGTTACTCCAGCTCTACATTCTCCTCTTATGAGTGTAACCAATGCCATTTCAGGTCAGTATACTATTTAGTATTATATTTATTGATAGCTAAGTGATGCAGGCATGGTCGGCATTGGTGGACTTTTTGTAATGGGCGGAGGCTATGTTCCAACCAACATTCCAGAAGCTCTCGGAGCAGCCTCTGTTTTGCTCGCATTTGTAAATGTCTCGGGAGGATTTGTTATCACGAAACGCATGCTGGACATGTTCAAACGTAAGCATTCTCCATGGAATTGAAGACTATACTAATGCATTCTAGGGCCTACTGACCCTCCCGAGTATCCCTGGTTGTATGCAATTCCAGGAGTTCTCTTTGGCGGAGGCTACGTTGCTGCTGCTGCCACTGGCATGGCCGGGCTTGTCCAGGCTGGATATCTTGTCAGCAGTGTACTCTGTATCAGTAAGGACTGGAGATTCTAGTTTTATTTTGTCGAAAACTAAACTTGTCAAACAGGCTCAATATCAGGTCTCGCATCTCAACTAACTGCACGGAGAGGAAACATCCTAGGAATCCTAGGTGTCGCTTCAGGGTTCATTGCTTCGTTATTGGCTGTTGGGTTTACACCAGAGACGTTAATTCAGTTTGGAGCTGTTGCTGGAGCTGGCGGTCTTCTAGGTAAGAGAACTAACCATTTTGCTTTGGCATCTCTGCTAATTCTCTTAGGCGCTATCATCGGTCGACGTATTACGCCCACTGGACTGCCTCAGACTGTCGCTGCTTTACATTCTGTCGTCGGTTTAGCAGCGGTTCTTACCAGCATTGGTAGTGTCTTGGCGGATATATCCCATGTTTCTACTTTGCACATGGTTACTGCGTACCTTGGTGTTCTCATTGGCGGTGTTACCTTCACTGGGTCAATTGTCGCATTCCTGAAATTGGCCGGTCGCATGAAATCATCGCCCACGATACTTCCTGGCAGGCACGTCGTCAACACATCACTCTTAGGAGCCAACATGGCGACAATGGGGGCGTTCGTCACCATGGCACCTGGCGCTCCTGCAGTCGCTGCAGCATGTTTGGGTGCAAATACGATTCTTAGCTTCCTGAAGGGATATACAACAACTGCGGCCATTGGCGGAGCCGATATGCGTAAGTTGGAGACTTTTATATATATATATATAATGGTTGTTTACGTAGCTAACGTTTAAAAGCGGTCGTCATCACTGTGCTCAACGCCTACTCTGGATTCGCGCTGGTCGCGGAAGGCCTCATGCTGGACAATCCGCTGTTGACAACAGTAGGCTCTTTGATTGGCGTTAGCGGTTCAATTCTGTCGTACATCATGGTGAGTATCAGTCCGTATACGGGTCTCGAATAGCAGACTGATTGAATCAAGTGCGTGGCTATGAACCGTTCTATTACAAACGTACTTTTCGGAGGCATTGCACAGTCTCAGACGAACAAGAAGATCGAAGGCGAGGTAACTACGACTGCTATTGAGGAAACCGTAGATGCACTGGCCGGCGCAGAGAACGTCATTATAGTATGTTTAAATAGCGCGAAACTTTTGGCTCGTTGCTAATATAGGCCAGGTGGTTGGTTATGGAATGGCAGTCGCCAAAGCGCAATACGCCATCTCCGAGATAACCAGGATGCTGCGGGCTAAGGGGGTCAATGTGCGTTTCGCGATCCATCCTGTTGCTGGTCGCATGCCTGGTCAATGCAATGTGCTTCTTGCGGAGGCATCTGTGCCATATGACAGTGAGTGTTTCACCAACAATGACATATAGCCCACTAACGGGTTTTAGTTGTGCTTGAAATGGACGAGATCAACGATGACTTCAACGATACCGATGTTACTTTGGTTATTGGTGCTAACGACACGGTCAATCCGATTGCTTTGGAACCAGATTCTTCTATTTCTGGGATGCCTGTGTTGCATGCATGGAAGAGTAAAGAGGTTATTGTTATGAAGCGTGGCATGTCGAGTGGATATGCGGATGTCCCGAACCCGATGTTCTACATGCCGAATACAAAGATGCTCTTTGGGGATGCCAAGAGCTCTTGTGATGGTGAGTTACCCTACTATACTTGAATATTTCCATGAACTGACATCATGGAATCATAGCTATCAAGATTGCGCTCGAGGCGCGCAAGTGAAGTGAGGGTTTGTGAGATGCTGACCGCAAGGTCCGAGTTTAGACCGACCTATAAGACTTGCTCTTTCTTTTATGTTGATACATCCATTACTTCTAGTTACAGTTTTGAATGCATTTAGTACATATGACCTTGTGAGTCTTGCCTTTGAATTTTGGTACAGATCAGGGAACAACCTCTTCTCCCCGCCAATCCCAACATCGCCCCCGTCCCTCAGCTACATCCAAGTCGCAGAGAACCTTTAGCAACTTTGCAGCTGCATCATCCGGCTCAAGCATCTCACGCCGCCCACCATCCCAAAATGCACGCGTAAAATCCGTCCGGACCGTCCCCGGATGTAAGGCCACCGCCATCGCCCGCTCGCCACTGCTCGCCTGAAGATACGCATCCAAGGTCTTGGCCAGCTGGAACACACCGGCCTTGCTCGCCCGGTACGAGTACCAGCCGCCAAGCCGATTATCTGAAATCGAGCCCACGCGCGCTGCCATCATTGCATAAACAGCATGCGGCGGGAGACACCCATCACTACTACTACTAACATGCGAAGCGGGACCACTAGACCGCGTGGGCAAAAAGGGTGCGAGATGTTTTAGTAATAGTAACGGGCCGAGCGTATTTACTCGAAAACTGTGCAGTGCCTTTTCGGCGTCGATTTGCGACGGGGATTTCTCCGTGTGTAGCACTCCCGGTACGGTCAGGGCCATGCGCATCGAATTGTCGGGGAAGTGCTGGCGGATATGTCCTGCCAGCGCAGCGATGGATGATTCGTCCGTTTTATTTTTTCAGTTCCCCCTTTATAAAAAAAATAAAAATAAAAAGTCTTGCAGTGGAAAAAGGCCAGGGGGAGTTACCTGTTACATCGACAGGAAGAACCTGTAATTGTTTGTCCCCCGGAATCCCTCCCAACAGTCGCTGTCGAGTTCCTTCACAGTCGCGACGCGCCGTGGCTACGACTGGGGTGTTTGTATACTGTAACAGGTGTTTGGCTAGGGCAAACCCTATGCCACGCGAGGCGGGCGTTACCAGGCAAAAACCGCTCATTTTTCTATCATTTTATGTCAAGTATGGGTAGTCAGAGGATTCATGAGATTGAATTTTGCATTGGAGCAAGATGCAATCAAGGGATGACGTCAACTACGTTTGAGTGTATGAAGGGATACAGTAACCCTAGGGTTAAACAAGTACTTTTACAGCCTTGTACAGCTTTTGGTTGCTTGATATAAGAGATTTCTTAGTCTAAACGAGATAGTAAGCATATAAAATACCAACTGTTGTTTAAATCTTCTAAAAATAGAGTCGTGTAGTTTATGCAAGTAATCAATTATAGTTGATCTAACTTTGTACGGCAAGAGAAGGGGGGAAGACAAGGTGGAAAAAAAAAAAGACAACAAGGAAGAAAACCAAAATTAAGGATTTTTTGTATGTAAATTCAATTATCGTAGGCATCAGTGTTCCAAACGTGAATCTCGTATTGCTTATCACGGCCTCTACTGTATGCTCTGCCGGGTTGCAGCTGAACATCAACCAGCAACACCAGCTGACAGGCATCATTGCGGCCTGGCCAATTTTTGTTCAGCTAAGCTCGTACAAAGTTAATTACTTTCTCAAGAAATAGAGGGAATAAAGTTTCGAATCTATCTATAGGCGGACTTGAAAATATCAACTGGCCACTCTCACCACCAGTTCCTTTGTCTATAGTCTTGAGTTTAATATCGTGATTCATGCGATGTTCAAAAAAAAAAGAGACAGTATCTAATCAGTTATTCTCCGATTCTTTGATGACTAAGTAATACTATTTGGCCAATGTTGGTTCTGACATAGTCCAAGTTCATGACAATTTAAGCTTTCTTTCTGCCCCAGATCAAGTGACCGATAAAAATAGCAACAGTAATACGTACTCCATGCAGCACCTGACTCATGTATATAGAATAGGGTCCGCATGGTTGTTCGTACATATAGATGAGATTGGTGCCAGTAATAACCAAAGAAAGAAAAAATAAAAACATTAACAATTATCGCCTGATCCTAACCTGTTATACCCAAAACTCCGTAAAATACCCAAGACATAACCAGTTCGCGTATCCGTATAGCCGTGTCCATAAGACATACCCAATAAGAAGATCCAAACGTAAATGTACCGATCAAAGCGTTGCTTACCGATCCCTCCGAGTGACCAGGAGAGGACCGATTGATCAACAAAAAAAGAGATAAAGAGAGATTGCCACCAAACAACGAAAGCACATGCCTAATCCAGCGTAGATTTGCTGGTGTGATCACGTCACCGAATTAGGGATAACCCAAAAATGAACAAAAAAAAGGAAAAGAAAAAAGGTGATCTGCCTGTATCGGGATAAGAAAACGAAGTCAGATTCAACTTGTTCGTGATGGTGCGACTTGCATTGCCGGCCTGAGTCACACCGGCAGAAATGATCGTCTTGATTTTTTTCGGGGCGTTTCCCAGAGCCCTTCCAAAGAACCAACCAACTAACACTGTAGCACTCCGTATGTAGTAGGGTGTCACTGTGTCAGAGGTTAGTTGGGGGCCGGGGCCGGAGCCAGCGATCTCTTCCGTGGCCGCCCTAGCCCCCGGAAGCCGCCCATCAATGATTTCATAGCATTCGCACCCGCTTTGGGCGTTTTTGCTGATGCAGGCAAAGTCCAATCCCTGCTGGCTTGCGGCTCGAGGTCTCCCGGTCCTGTAGCCAGAGAAAGGGTAGGGTTGTGTCGGAGGCTGTAGATTCCCTGTGCCTTGGGCATGGACATCCGCGAATTTGTCCGCTCCATGGGCGAATAGGTCGAGCTGGCTGCTGGACTAATCGGATCCACGTCGTTTAGGAGTGATTCTGACCGAGCATGCGGTGCTAGACCCGGGTTTCTTGGTGAGGTGCCAAAAGGACCTGTAAATTGAATAGGTGCGGGGGTTACTGTCGTGCTAATGGAGAGGGGATGTGGTGTAAGTTTTGACTTGTCGGAGTCGGGGAATGGGGGCTCGGTGGAGGATGTAGAAGATGTGTGGAATGAAGATGTTGACGAGTTCTGCGTGATTGGCTGTTTCGACGATGTTGAACTAGAGCTCGTGTTGTCGCTAGCAAGGCTTGCGCTGCGGAAAGTTCGTGTTCGGAGTGACTCGTCGGGGGCTATGTAAACGCTCCTCGTAGAACGTTGAGATGTGTTTCTTTTCAGCAAAGGTGGCCGTGTCTCTCCATTGACGCTGGGGGAAGCGGCCCTAGATCTGTAGGGGCTGCCTCCAATCCGCTGGGCGGACCGAGCACGTACATGGCTTCGATGATCCGCGTATGCCAATTCGCCATCGTCACGCAGGAACATGGCGGAGTAGCGTTTGGAACGGTCAGGAGGACTCAAGCCCGACGCTGTTGATGACCGCTTGCGTATGTTTTCTGGGCTTTTGCTCTCTTCGTTGGTTGGATTTGATGTTTCCTCGTTGCCAGGGAGAATAGACTCGGAGATATTGTGGATGACGATGATGTTTGGTTTCGAAGTCGGGGCAGTGTAGAGAACTTGCTTCGCTTCAAAGATCTGCTCTTCTTCCTCGGCCTCCTCCCCATCGTCGGTCATAGTGCTTGTGTCAGCCTCACCTATAGTGTAGGGGAGAATGGAAGTCGGGGAGGCTGGTGGAGTGACATATTCGCGAGCTGACTCGACCTCGCTATCCTCATAGCGTGTGTGATGAGTGGCAGTGCTGTTCCGCTTAGCAGTCACAACAGAAAGTGGCCTTGAATAGAGGCTCGACGTGCTGTCGGAGTCCTCTCGGGATGGAGACGGCAAGCCGTTCTCGACGAAAATGCTGCTTTCATTGCTAGACTCAGTCTCGGCGTCGGTGGGCGTGAAGGGTCTCACGGAGCTGGTCTCGGACACTTCCTCTTCCTCGGACTCATAGCGCTTCCACGGCGGCATCGAGTGCAGCTGCAGTGGTTCGTCGTGGTGGCAGGACTTTGTCTCGAACGGGGAAGATGAGGAGACTATGGAGGCGGACTCCATGGTTTTATGTGCAGCGAGGAGTTCCTCGAGTCAACCAAAAGCCAGTGTTCTTTCTCTAGCAGAAGAAAGAAAGAACAAAAGACAGCGAGACATGTCAAAGGCGCCGAAACGCGCAGAGTGGGGAGGGGTCATATTTAGATACGGCCACAGAGCAGCGAAAAGGGCGCTGAGGCCAAGCACTGAGCCTAGCCAAGGAGGGACGACAGGATAGTAGGACGAGCACGCATCCCGAAAGGGAGAAAGCATTCTGGGGCGGTTGGACTGGAGAGTGTCATACTTGGAGATGATGGGTTGGCGATGGATGATCGAGTTGATGGCGCTAGCCCCCCCTGGACGGCGGCCCCACCAGCCCTTTGCGCTCTTCCCTGGTCTCTTTTCCGTTTCAGTATTCGACCCTCCTTGCAATCCGATCCCCAGCTACGTACTGACGCCACCGGAGATATTAATAAATCATGCTGACTACAGAGTGCACACGTGGGTCGCGTTGCTTTATCGCCAGCTTTATCGCCAGCCAGGCCCATTCCACGCTCCCTGTCCTCCTTTCAAGGACCGCGCGCAGAGCTGCGAACTCGCTCCCTGGTGCCTGCCCTTCCGCGCCCTATCGCAGGAAGTTATGTCTTGTTCTGCTTATTCCATTCTTTGCTGTGATTGCGGATTGCTCTCTGACGAAAATCCATGTTCCTGACTAGGACTCGTCAAATCCCTTGAAACCAGTCCGGCGCAGAACGGTCAATGCAGGCTGCGGGGCCATCTGACAGGTTCCATGTCACTGTTCGCTCGCTACGTTCGGGGTATGCATGCGATATACGTAATACCACCAGGCTAACAGGCGCCTATTTCTTCTCTTTTCTTTCTGTAGCGGAACGCATCCCCGGCAACTCGGTCAATAATGCATGCAGCTATCGATAGTGCCCAACGGTCGTGAGTCGTGACGGACTGCATCTTGCTGCTAGTGCAGCCATTCTGCTCCCTGGCATGCATGCCTAACGTGGATTTGTGACACGCCACACAACATCCGGGACTGCATACAGCTCTGGACCTGCTCCCGAAACGCTGCTGAAAGGGAGGCCTGTCTACGGTACCACACTTATCTTCCAACGACATGCGGGATTCCATAAACGTCACAGGAAAATGATACTGTACATATGCGTAGTATGTAACATCCTTGTCCGACTGGACAACAGAACTGAAGATCATGATCCACTGATCCTCCGTCTTGTCGTGGTCCGTGGTGCTGGTGAAACAGCCAGCGAGGCCCGCTGGCGACCTTAGTGCGTTTTAGCATCGAGCCTTTGTCTCTAGTACAGTTTGGTTTGAAGTTCCTGGCATTCGCCAATCAATCTAGTATGTAGTAAGCTCGCAACGGTCCTTCCGAAACAGGTTTTGTGACTGAATTAGGAACTCCGTACTCCGTAGTAGCGGCGGCTTTATTAATACTGGCCAACGGTGTGGTTGCACTCGCCATCAAATCATCAACCATCCTTTACTATCCAAGGACCCTCTCCGACATTAATATTGAACGACAATCCGCACATCACAAGCGGTGCTCCAGTTTACCTGAGCCGCGTATCAGTCCACGCGCACTCATCTGACGTGATTGATTATAGTTAGTTAAATAACTAGTCAATGGCTAGATTGTGTCTAAATTATGGGCATTGACTCGAACCTATTGGTTTGACCCTTGCAGGCCGGGCGTGGATGCGTGCTAACCACGCGTTGGTTCTATATTAGTATATGCGTCGAGGATATTGATCCTTCCAGTTGTGAGTCTCTTCGACAATAATTCGGAATGAGGTATTGGAGTATGTACACACTCTCTGTCTCTCTGTGTCTCTCTTTTTAATTGACATTTTCGTCAATTGAAAGAACGGTACAACAGAATTCGGACACGTTGGCCGCCGAACAGCATGGATGATATATCACATCCCTCGGACGTCAATATCCGATTAAAATAATAATCCAAGCCAGGAGCTCTGACAAAATTTCCCACCATTTACCCAAAAAAAAAAAGGCAAAAGTAAAAGCAAACCCGGTTACTCAGTAAAAGTGTGCGATCCATTGATCAGTCTAGTTCCGAATCACGCTGTCACTTATTCTGAAACCGGTCTCCATATCCCGGCAGGAACGGCATGGCGTTAATTGGCTGAACCTATGTAACATATTGATGATCGGCCCGGTTATAGGCTTGGTCAGGTACATCAATGATGTATACGTGGTGTGTATCCTTAGGCCGGCCAAGCAGGTGGTCTGTTTTGCATAGATCGTGTTAAATTGACATGTGGGTACATATAATTATTTTTTCGCGCCCTCGCCGACTTGGTGACTTGATATCCTGACGGAATAAGTTTTTTTTTTCTTTTTTCCTTCTATAGGAAGGTACCTCGATTTCTATCTATATGAAATCATGCCTCAGTGGAGTCGATCAATGGACATGTCACACGCACGCACGCCCTTACGCAAGGAACAGATAGCAATGTGGCCGGCGTCCGTGGTTGAGAGCCAGCGGGTCCAAGCCATGGTAATTTTTTTGGAAGTCCAGGAACAAAAAAGTATTAATGATATGGATTTCTAGACAAAAGTATTCGACACTTGTATCTAACAATAGCAGCGCAATGCATTAATGGGGTGGATGCATATGAGCACCAACAGGGCCTTGACCAAAAATATCGCGTCGCCCCCGGATACAAGATACAAGGTAGGTAACAAGACAGAAGGCGAGTGCATGCATGCATGGTCATCAATTGACGGCGGCCATGAACCTCTTTTTTTTTTTTTTTTTTTTACTCTTGCTGAGACATTTTGGCACACTGGAGGCTTTTGATGGATGGTTCGTAACTTAGTATCTCTGTAAGCCCCCACGGCATATATACGCCGAGACACATTGAATTGACACCCTAGTGTTTTCCAGCGGCGCCGCATATGACAGCCAACAAACTATAACAAGCCACAAAAGAGACACGCTGACAAAAGCCGTATCTAGATTCTAGAATACAGAATACATCAAAATCTATTAATAGTGTAGAGCCGGAACTAGTCAGCATGCGACGGGAAGTACTCGGGACATGTAGTATTCTCTACGTTAAGAGAATTTCGACACCAATTATGTATTTCAATGATATTTATTATTAATTCCACATGTAACAACCATTCGGTCGATTGTAATGTCACATAAAGTCGCGTTTTCGGGTCGGTTTCTCGACATGTTATACTGTATCTCGCATAATGCCAAGCCTCAGTGCTAGAAGCAAGCAGATATTTACATATTTTTGAATACTATTATAGGGCATACTATTTCTATTCTTCTTCTTATTTTTTTAAAGGGAAAAAAGGGAAATTGAAAAGTAGACTAGTCGTTTGAACCGAAACCTCGGGATTTGTCTTAAAACGCGTGTCAATGCCGTGAGGGATTTTGCCCAATAATCTCTCTTCCCATAGAATGGATCATCAATATCAATTGATCATTCCGTTCAATCCGTCTGACTCAGGACTGGCGTAGTTTATATCTGGAGTAGATTTTATTTGATAGCAAGATTGGAAATAAAGCAAAAATGTATCAATTGGTGTGTGTGTATATATATATCATCATAACGGACAATTACGTATTCTTCACAACGCAAGCCAAAGATGTCTTCTGCACCTGTGCAGCCTATAAGAGCAATATGCTGACGCCGCTTCACTAGCATCTACACTAAAGTCCAACAAGCAAGCGCAAAAGTGGAACGAGGATGCGATTCGAGAGTTGGTGGAAAGGCCACAGTTCCCAAAGATGGAGAGGCAGCGTTCGCTTGATGGCATGACTTGGTATTGAATCGGCCCTGCATCACGACAAAGAGACCCTTGGCTAATGCTACTACCTTTTGAAAGATAAGTGTCCCGTTCCATACCATTATGCCTAGGTGCCCTTTCGCCGTGCCCCCGAAGCAGTTCGAAACGGATGTAGACCAGTTAACGCAAAAGACGCGCATCTCGTGGAATAAGAATTTCACGCATCAACTGCCATATGAACGACCGGAAGAATGCACCAAGGTTGTTTCCTCGTGACTCAAGGATATTATTGATTATCCAACTGTCAAGTCGAGTATTCTATAGTTTCTCGTAGCATTTTGGGGCCTCAAAAAGAAAAAACTATTTTGCTGCTATCATTTTAAATTTAGAAAGATTTGTACCAATATTAGTAGAGTTTAGGAATGAACTGAAAATGGAAAGGAAATACATGATGGCCATAATTGACATTTATGGCAAGTTAGGAAATTGAGCATATATACGATATATAGTAGTAACTTGAGCCACCAAAGCCATGGTTAGATCTTGCGCCATTGATGTCAGAAAGAACGATAGTCCCATAAAACGAATCTTCTTAATAAAAGTCCCACTCTTCTTTTAGCTCTACATATCGATGTTCAGCAGAAGCTACGAGCTGAAATACAGCAAAATTTACCCACAATTGGCTCGGAAGCTGGAATCAGCAGCAATGACATCAGCCACTTGCCATTTCTCCAGGCCGTTTGTAACAAAATGCTAGGATATTCACGCCCGTACGTCTGACAATGTGCGAGGCATCCAAAGCCACATTTCTACGATATGTATCTATACCATGAGGCACCAAATTCTTGATATCGTCCTGTGCCACAAACATGGACAGCAAACTTTGAGGCCCTGACGCTGCTAAATTCAACCCATACCGATAGCTAGCTAAAAGACGTGATGGTGGGTGGGATATGGTTAATAGAGGCGGTGTGATTAGCAATTATGCGATGCTTAATTTTTCTTAGGGGTGTAGCATTTGTATTGGACAAAGCTATGCCTTTGCCCGAGTCGAGTTGGCTTGTCCTCTTGCTGTCTGGATTTCTCGGTTCGAGTGTTGACAAGAGAGAAATGTCTATAGATAATATTGAGATTGGAGACGGTATTACTGTCAAGCCAGCAAATGGCAAGCGATTCTTCGTCAAGAGGATTACAGGCCACTGAGACTTGCTATGCCTGGTTTTAGTGGGCATAGTTCCTTGTTCCTTTAGAAGAAGAATATTGATTAAATCGAGGGAAGACGTACAGTAACCAGTCATTTACCTTTCGGAATCCGTATCAATTAATCTCAAGGCGGCCCTGCTATTAAAAAAAGTTATCTATGCGAAAGAAACATTGAAAACATTTCAAGAGATCAACGGCTTGCTTTAACTCTGACAGATTGAAATAGATCGACAGAATACTTCTCATTGATCAATGCATACACTAAACTCTAAGTAGCTAAATATTGATTTAAAATACATACAGACAGAACTCGAATTCGTCTTGCTCGTCTTGCTCGCCATCGATTCAACAAAGCAGGCAATAATGATTAATAGTAAAACACATAACACCACATGCTCAACCCAGACCGGTTCTGCAACGTACACCTCAAAAAAGAAATGCCCCGACCGAATGATGTACAATGATTACGTAAAATAAAATAACAAAGTGTAGAAAAAATAGAAAAAAAAAGGAAAAGAAAAAAAATAGAATGGAAAAAGAAGAAACAAAGAATAAATAAAAGTATGTGTAACGTTGACTGGTTTAATCGCCATCTGAAAACGAATCTCTATTCCATCCAGCAAACCAAATACTTGCCTTTCTGCTTCTCCCCTCCCATCCTGAACGACTTTGATCGTCACTCATTAAACATGATCGCTTTTCTCACCAGGAGAAGAAAAGGAAGAGAGGAAGCAAATCAAAGAGAAAAGAAACGAGAAGGAAAGGTACAATGGTAAATGGTGCAACCTAGCCATAGATGACATCCGCAACGCATATTGAAAATATATGCCTTGAGTGTGCTGTTGAAGCCATGGATATAGGTTCCGAATTCCGGGGAGTAACTTCCGTGGAATCAAATTTAAGCTTTGCGAGAGCGGGTAACCGGACCTTTGCCGTTACGGCTGGAGGCAGCACCGTTGGCAGAGCCATTGCCATTTGCGTGGCCATTGGCTTGGCCAGCAACAGGAACGCTGGGAAGCTCGGCATCCTTCATATCAATCAAAGCCTGGCGGCCGGTATTCCTGCGAGGACGTCCGGTCTTGGCAGTCTTCTTGTAGGTGACAAAGTAGAAAGAGATGAAGAGAACCAGGTACGAAGTGAGAATTCCCATTCCAGAAAAGGCTGCAAATTCCTCGCCAGCGCAAGTTCCGTAGTTCGGGGCCCAAGGGAAGTAGGTGCTCGTGAAGTAAGTGTAAGACGCAAAGTAGACGAAAACTGCACATCAACAAATTAGTTCCTGTCGTTTCGAAATCCACCTGAAAGTAAACATACCAAGATCAATCACGAACTGGGCGATCTGGAGAATAGTGATGTACTTCTTCCACCAGATGCGGATTCCACGAGCGCTCTGGAAGTAGTACCAGTACATGACGACATGCACGAGCAAGTTCAGGGTAATTGGAACCCACGAAACTGAAGTCAAGCCGATGAGCTGGGTGTAGCACAGAAGAGCAGTGGCGCCATGGTGGTAGGTGTGGAGGAAGGTCAATGGCTTCTTCTTCAGGACCAGGAAAAGAGTGTCGAGGAATTCAAAATATTTGTTCAAGTAGTTGAGCTACAATGGTTAGTTTTCAGGTTCGGGCACGTGATAATTGCTGCTGTGCGAAAACTCACATAGTACAAAACAACGAGAGGCTGTGTCCATCCACCCTCGTGACTGCAAATGGCGTGGAAAACACCGTGGTGGTAGAGCGTGGGGACCAGCTGCTCCACGAAGAGAGCCAGCAGGATTCCACTGACGGAAGTGAGAACAAAGTTGTGGAGCATAAAGAGCGTGTTCAGCTTCAGCGCAGAGAAGTTCTTCATGACCTCACGGCCGCCGAAGATGACCACATAGTAAGTCACCAGCGCGGCGGCGGTTTCCTTCAGCGTCGACATGGGCGTCTCGCCCGAAACGAAGCGGAAGTCATCCGCAGGGTAACCGATGGCCAGCTCAAAGGCCTTGTTGAAATAGGGCCATAGCTCGATGCCGAACGGGCGGTCGATCGTCGGGAGAGGGATATTCTTGAGATCGAATGACATGGTTGCGGAATTGAAGCGTGGGCGAATATCGAAAAGGGATTCTAGATACTGAATCGAAGCGATGAAGCCGTGAGAAATTACCCGGGGGGCTCTTCGAGTCGGAATCCGAAGACCTGGGCGGGACGTAAACAAGAAAAGAGAAGGAAAAAGGGCGCGTGGAGAAATCTCAGAGTATTAAAAAGGAAATATTACTGGACACACACTCGATGAAAGGAACGGCAGACGGACGGGACGTGAAAATCAGAGGAGTGTCAGAAGAATTGGTCCAACCGAGGTCGAAGAGGAGGCCGGCGGTCTTATGAAGAAGAACAGAAGGAGCAGAAACACATTCAGCGATTTTCATCGTATCCGAACTTGCCTTCACTGGCCGACGAAGCCGCGGGCGCCCCCCAGCGCTAGGCCCGATGCGGCCTGGCGGCTGAAGGCTCCGTAAAAGGGGTTTGGCTGCCTTGCTGCCTGATTTTGGGACTATTCTGACTATTATTTATGATTTAACCATGCTTCGATTGCCATTATTATTCACGCCATTTTCTACTAGTTATTATTCTACGCAGATAGACAAGAGATCGCCTCTCTTTGAAAAAACTGCCTCAAAGAGTTGTCTCCGGTCCTTCGCCTGACGGCTGGCCGTGATTAGCGACTATGAGCTGACCCCTCGCACCTCGCAAGCTCTGAATGGGTCGCGAACTCCACCCACTTGCGAGTGTGCAGTACGCTACAGTTTACAGTAGTATACAATACGATCTCACACACCTTCCCTATTAGCCCTGAAGTATTGCATCCTTAGTGCTTTGGTTTTTGAAGCCGGTGATGATACCAGTTCTTAAAAGCACGGTGGTCGATGTCAATGCCGAGGAATATCAATTGATACTAATGTAGCATCAACTCCCGTGTGACCGCGGCCAGTGATTTCTAATTGGGCTGAATTCATTCGTCGGCGAATCAGATGGCCATCAGTATAGATAATGCCTTGCCTGTGAGAGTGGCGTGATAACAATGTTGTATTTTGTTAGAATCCTTCTCTTCCTCATATTTAACAGGCATAAGATGAAGAAGAAAGAAGAAACAGTGCTATTAATTACTAATGTACATCGCAGGGCAATGATCACAGTCTAGCCGGAAAAGGCCAAGAGTGCGGCCTTGTGGCCTGAGGCAGCAACAGCGTCACACCACCCGCAAAACTCCGCCGGCAGCGAACTTCGCCTGGTAGCGTTCCCGAACGTACCTCGAACCTCACTGCACGTCGTTGTCCTCATTGGGGAAGCACACCACCCAGCTCAATTCCCATCTCAATCGCCTCTTCTCCACCCAAATGGCTTCCACCACCCTCTTCCGCCTCGCTACGCGCTCCGTGCGCCCGGCCACCTTCGCTCGAGCTGCCTACGTCCGCCCCAGCCTTCCCACTCGCGTCACGCCTGTCAGCTTCGTCGCCGCCAACAACTTCAGCATCTCTTCTAAGCTTCGCAGCGGCCACGAGGAGGAGACCTACGAGGAGTTCTCTGCCAGGTAAGGGCACATTGCCCATTGGAAGTCGCAGCACAATGGTTGTGCAAAGGGAGAGGAGGAGGAACAGGAGGAAGAGTTTCAGTCAGATCACGACGGGAATTTTTTTTATCATACGCATTGCGCTCCTCCTGAACGCCACTTCTCTCGGCCCTTTTCGCTAAAATTGCTCTTCCACCTCAATTGGCTGTTATGTAACTTGTTTCTGACGAACCAATGGCAGATATGAGAAGGAATTCGACGCTGTCCAAGACGTTTTCGAGCTCCAGGTACGTTAATGTGCAGCCCTGCGGAAAACACAGCCACCCATATTTTATCCATGAATGATGAGAAGAAACATCTTGAAGCTAATTCAACTGCTCACCACAGCGCAACTTGAACAATGCTTTCGCCTACGATCTTGTTCCCTCCGTTGAGGTCGTCTCTGCTGCTCTCCGCGCTGCTCGCCGAGTAAACGACTTTCCCACTGCGGTCCGCATTTTTGAAGGTGGGCTTTCTCTCTATTACGACAAACACCACATGTCCTTTTGCCTAACATTTCTTTCGCAGGTATCCGCGCCAAGGTCGAAAACGAGGGCCAGTACAAGCAATATCTCGAGCAGCTGGAGGCTCTCCGAACCGAACTCGGCATCTCTCTTCAAGAGGAGCTCTACCCCAAGAACGAGTAAACACTTCTGTTTTCGCAAATCACAATGCAGTATTTCAATATCTGTTGGAAAAACTTTGTATAGATAAATAGAAAGCCCTTATGGATAAAACGACCTCGTGGCTGGCGAAAACTGTAGTTGCGCGATCATGTTACCCGTAGGCTTTTGAAGCGTCTCACTTTTGATGTACTCTTAGCTAGTCCATATGTACTTTTTTTGTCCAGTCTCATCTGCATTTCCTAGTATCACATAGTTTCCTAGTAATTACATGTAACAACCCTACACGGCACAACCACCAAATCAAGTGCTAACTCCATCGTATTCTGATATGTTAGATAACTTCTATAAGGCAGATATTGCCACGACAAATCTCAGTGAATCGCATAGAGCTAGTACAAGACAAGCCCCCTAAAATATAGATACAGAGAAATGTTGAAAATGTACAGGCCCTTAAAAAACTTGACAGTCCCAATTAACGCCAAACCGCCGTGTATTAGTTTCTGCTTTGTTTGTTGTTGTTTTTGTGTGTGTTTTGTATTTTGTTGGTAGGAATTTCAAAAAGAATGTTGCATAGAAACCGCGAATAGATCGTAACACGTGACTAATGAGTACCAACGTATTTGAAATAGTTGGGCCGGCAGTCTTCCTTGGCCAAAAAGTCCGCGCCTTCGTAGAATTTGCCCGGTTTGCAACCAGAACACTTGGGAGAGTTGGGGCAGTTGAAGTACGGGATGTGGCGGTAGCCAATGTCGCGGAACCTAGTCACATACATCGTCAAACATTGCCAGTAACATTTTAGATATATCCAGCTTACCAGTGCACCTTGCTGGCATCTTCAAAGAGACCCAGTCCAATAGAGTGGACAGGGGCATCACCCCATCTTTCATAGAAGAAGCCACCAGCACGATCGAGGTGGTTGAAGTAGGCCTCGTATCTTTCGCTGCGGAAAAAATCCATATCGCCAATTTCAAAGTTTGACCAAAAATGGCATGTAGAATACCCATTAGCCTTCTTGTTATGTTCTGGGCGCAGTTTATCATCCACAAGCCACTCCATCATGTTATTATCGGCGACGTACTCGGGATGTTCCTTCAAGAAACGCTCTGTTTCTGGCCAAAGGCTGGGAATGCTTTCCGGCGCGTCGAAAAGATTGATGGTGAAGCCGTATGTCTTGTTGTTGTCTTGCATATATCGGAAAAGATCATAATCAATGTTGCAAAAAAACTGGACTTTGGGCTCCACTCGCCAGTAATACTTAGTGTTGGCCAGAGCAGGGTGTTTGTAGAACATGCCGCTGTTCCATCGGCACATTCTGTGGTAAGACGATTTGTCCGCGTATTGGATCCCGGCCTCTTCCAAAATCTTGTTTGATTCCTTGACCAACTCTTCATCGATCCAATGCGGTTCCTCCCAGTGCTCTTTGGGTATCAATTCTGTTCACTTTTGTGAGTCGCCTTCCAAACCCAACCACTCGCATTGTAACATACCATAGTAGCACTTTGCCTTTGTTACTGCTTGTGTTTTCCGCTTGAACTCATCGGTGAACGGCTTGTCGTTCATAAACGTCCACGGATAATTAAACTTGTGGTTCCAAGTTCGCTCCAAGTCCTCCATGGTCTTCACGAGATCGTCCAGTTCTTCGTTACGAACTAGCGAGAGAAGAGTCGCATTAATTCGGGCGGATTCTTTGCTGTCGGGGGAATAATCGTTGTCTTCTGCGCGCCATAATATGCCCTCAGGTTCCCCGGTCGCTACACCACGTTAGCATGGACACAACAACCAACACTGGCTGGGAATTGAAACATACGATCCAACAAGGGATCCCTCTTCATTCCATCTTTCAGCCGACTACCGACGCTTATCAGCGACTGTGCTGGATGTGAGACGTAAAAGATAACAACGATGACGAGAAGGATGCACAACGCCCCTAGAAGCCGAATTGGCCTGGCCACGGCCATATTGGCGCCTCGTCTGCGATGTAATCAACAGGAGCAATGCGAAAGAATAATAAATTGAGGTGAGTAAGACGTCGGATTCGTAAAGCGATGAGCGATGTTAAAACGAAGGTAGAGCGCTTGCTCGTGTGTGCCCTTTTTTCCTTCGAAGGGTCCTGGCTTGCTCTTCATGACAAGCCTCGATCTGTCACATAGAGCATTCCGGCCATTCCTATTTTGAACTAGCGTTCTGCTTGACGCGTACTTGCCGCCTCCCGTTGTCCCCATTCGCCATTATTACTGTTAACTTTTTGCCTGTGTTGCTGACGTCTCAGCGTTGTCTTGGGTATTAATTGACGCCATTATCTCTTCATATGGAGGTTAATTGGCTAAAAATCTTGCACCTTGTCAACGTCAATTGCCGATGACGCATGTCCAATGCGTAGTACATCATGGCCCGTTCCGCGGCCGTCGGGATGCTCCTTGACAATCTCATTGTGGCTATAACACGTTCGGAAAAGGTAAGTATTCTTTTAAAAAACTGTTCAAAGTTTGTACTTCATGTCTTACACCAAATCCAGGACTCATCTAGCTTTCAGAATGCAAAGGCGCGCTCTGAGATCATTCTCAAGGAGCATAGCCCTGGTAATCGCACGGATCCATTTGCTGTAGACAGGCGCTTTGACGGCTTAATAGAGAAATTTCGCGTTCTGAACAAAGATGACTTTGCCGAAAGCCTCAGTGTGCGCTTGAGTGAAGTAGAGAGCCAGCGAGACTCATGGATGCCGGAGTTTTTGTCTTTATTGCAGCAGCTTTCAGACCGGCCCGCAGATGTATCTCAAGCACCTAGGTTCAGCCTAGCCAGTTTTGAAAACTCTTCTCCTACCCTGAAATGGACAGAGTTGGACCCAGCAGGGACTACCTTTGCAGATGAAGACATATGGGCTAAAATCGACTACGGAGAGTCGTCCTCTGAAGACGAAGCTTCAACGGTTTCCAGCGATGTCTCCATTCCTAGAATCATCCCTCAAAGTGCGAAGCCGTTGCAAGAAGATTTCGAGGTTCGCCAAGAGTTTATCCAATCGGGCGAAGACGAGGAATTGATAGCTACTATCAAGACCGGTCATTTCTGGGAGTATGACTCAGCTGCAGTCCGAGAGTTCTCAGAAAGTCACACTCGATTCATTACAGAGTTACAAGCAACCCGAGAGATCCTTTTCATGCTTCAAGGTCTCCCTACTTCTTTATTCTGGAAGCTAGACAACAGCATTGCCGTTGATAGAAGATATGCGCTCCGCCACGCATCAAACACAGCATTCCTGCAAATTTTACGTTCCTGTGCAGATATCGGAGCGAGGCTGGGTGCAGTCAGACGATTTGTGAAAAGTTCACAATCCGTTACTTTCCTCCAGACTTTTACTAGAGGCCTCGAGGCTCTGCTCCACGATTTCGATATTTTTTTGTCAGGATTACAACTGAGGTATCTTTCAACCGACGAAAGAATTACAGTCAGTTTGTTACAATTGGTGGAAGAGGTTAAGATAAAAGTCCGAGTACTCCTACTATTAGCAGACTTGGTGGCACGACTAGAAAATGCCCCCTCTAGCCAATCCTTTCTATGCCTAGACTTATTATACGACCTGGCCTGCTCCAATCAAGCCTCAGGAAACGAAGAAGACTACAAGTCACTCGCAAAGCTTTTTTTTTCTTGTTTCGAGGCGTACACACAACCTATTCGCATGTGGATGGAAACTGGACAATTGGAAAAAACCCAGGGTACCTTTTTTGTCACTGATATTCAGGCAGACAGCGATCTGCGAACTCTTTGGCACGATTGGTATTCTCTTGAAGAAACCAATGGTCGACTAAGTGCTCCAAAGTTTGTGAAACCAAGCGCTCGCAAGATCCTCACTACTGGAAAGAGTATGATCTTCCTTCGCAATCTCAACATTTTGCCTGAAAGCCTCAGGTTTGAAAATAGACGGCCTTTTGTTTTTGAAGATGTTTATCCGGACGACTCATCGCTACAGCTTCTTCCTTTCTCGGGCTTGCTGGACAAAGCTTTCGAGGATCTGATTGCCACTAACCACCAACTCGCCTCAAATCTTCTACGAACACAACTCGACGAACAATGCGGGCTATGGAATTCTCTCTCGGCGCTGCAATATATTTACCTCTGCAAAGATATTACAGTTTCGTCGTTAATTGACAACAAGATTTTTGAATTAATCGACAATGGGCAAGGAGTATGGAATGACCGGTTTCTCCTTACCGAGTTAGTGCAAAGTACATTCGGTGATATTGACTGCGTAGACCCTTCTCGTCTTCTCATGCGCTCAACCCGCAGTCCTTATCCTGATGGCGGGATTCAGAGCAGAAGCGTCAAAATGCTCAAAGTATTGTCCATGGATTATATTTTGCCATGGCCCGTTGCCAACATCATCCCCAAAACTGCTATTGCAATATACCAACGCATATTTACATTCTTAATGCAAATTCGAAGAGCAAAATACATTCTCGAAAGACAGCGGCTCCGAAAAGAAAGCGATGCCTCCGAGGGTCTTGGTGCTAATATCGGCGATGATGGCGCAGGCTATATTATCCGCCATAGTCTCCTATGGCTCACAAATACCATGTACAGCCACTACACAGAATTGGTAATTGCTATGAGCACAGCAGACATGCTCAAGGCACTGGCAGCCGCCACAGACGTCGACGGCATGATTGCCGTGCACAGAGCATACATGTCCTCCCTTGAGCAGCAATGTCTCCTCTCGGACAATCTAGCGCCAATATACAAAGCCGTTATGAGTCTGCTAGATCTGTGCGTGCATCTAGCAGACATCCAATCCGCACGCCACGGCCAGAACCGATTCGAGAAATCCAACCGCTCTTTTCATTCATCGTCCGGTCGTCGCAAACATTCTCGACGCCACCAACACCGACGAAGGGGGTTCAACGACTTTTCTGACTCTGAGGATGATGGTGACTATGATAATGAAGACGGTGGAAAATCTAACGATGAAAACGGTAATGATCATGATGATTATGACTACGAAGAGGGAAATACGACTAATATCTCGTTTCTTGAATCGCCCTACTCTGAGAGATTGAGCCATGCCAAAGAGAAGTTTGAGCGGCTCCTAGCATTCGTAGTGACTGGGCTGAGGGCAGTTGGTAGAACAGATGGACAGCAGAGTTGGGAGATGTTAGCGGATAGACTGGCATGGAAAACGAGGCTAAGTGATGCATATCGGTGAAGAGCTGGATGGTAACATCTGAAAACTAGATTAATAAATTTTACATATAAATTATACCCAAGTCAAAAAGAAAAAGGTCTTTTTTTTATCTCCTAAATTTAATCACCGTTTTAAATATCAACACACCTATTGTATCCACAGAGGTTCAATATTGACTCCTGCATTTTTTGAGCATATTGCAATCTCAGACAAAAGATACATGAAAATGTCAAGTAATTATTATCAACCTTAAAAGCCCTTAAAACACCAGTAGACAAATAAATATAATTTTGATCAGAAAAAGGTAAGGTTAAACAAAGACCATTTGTGCAAGAGACAAACTTAACCGACCCACCTACGCGCACTGTAGAAAATACGACCCCATGGACCAACCTCTCCCCATTGCTCTGCTTCAGCAGGTAACCAGCTTGCAATGCCACCGATGACGGTTCGCTCCGGGTGGGGCATGATCGCCAGAACACGGCCGTCTGATGATCTTACACCAGCAATACCCTCGGGACTACCGTTCGGGTTGAAGGGATATGTCATTGTGGGTTTGAGAGTCCCATTGTCGACGTAACGGATAGGCGCCAAGTTGTTTCTGACAAAGTCTTGGGCAGTGACTTCGGGTGTCAAGGCGAAAGATGCACGGCCTTCTCCGTGAGCGACGGCAATGGGCAGCGACGAGCCATTCATGCCATGCAAGAAAACAGATGGAGTGGAAGGGTCTGGATCCGACACATGTACCATAGCGACGCGGCCTTCGTATTGTTCACTGGCGTTTCTCTCGAAGCTGGGCCAGTAATCTGCACCTGGAATGAGCGCTTTGAGACGTGACAAGAATTGGCACCCGTTGCAAACACCGAGAGCAAAGGTATCGGGACGGTCAAAGAAGTTTTTGAATTCTTTGCGGGTTTCTTCGTGCAATAGCACAGACTTGGCCCACCCTTGGCCTGCGCCGAGGACGTCTCCGTATGAGAAACCACCACAGGCGGCCATTCCAACAAAGGATGCGAGAGACATACGACCAGAGATTATATCAGTCATGTGAACGTCAACAGCAGTGAAACCGGCCAGGTTGAAAGCGAAGGCCATTTCAGCCTGACTGTTAACTCCTTGTTCGCGCAGGATTGCCACTCGAGGCTTGTTGCTGAACGGTGATAGTTGGGTAAGACTTGTCAAAATAGGAAGACCTTTATCCTTAGGGTCGAAGCTTGGTTTCCATGACAAACCGGGGTTCGTGTCTTCAAGTATATTGGCATACTCTTGATCAGCACATGCAGCATTATCACGGATCTTTTGCATGTGGTAAGATGTGTGTGACCAAATTTGCTGGATCTTGGCTCGTGGTTGACGGTAGATCAGCTTGTGCTTGTGGTACATGGTCAGGTTCTGCTTTGATTTCTCTGAGACACGTCCAATGCGAGTTATCAGTCCTGGTGGAGGGCCACAAGTTGCAAAGCATGAGCGGAACTGGATTTCATCCTTCTTTCGTACTTGGAAGACCGCGCCAAGTTCTTCATTGAACAAAGTCTCAATGGAGCTTCCAGTGTCCGAGTTATTTTGCAAATCATCTAACATGATTTCAATACCGCAACGTCCTGCGAACATCATTTCTGCAAGAGTCGTGAAAAGACCTCCGTCAGAACGGTCGTGGTAGGCCAGAACGATACCTGATTCTTGGAGCTGCTGCGTAGCATCAAAGAAGTCCCTAAAAAGCTCCACGTCTCGGATATCAGGACACTCATCACCAACTTGTTTGAAAACTTGTGCGACAGCGGAGCCACCAAGAGCTTTCTGGCCACGAGCAAGATCAACAAACATAAGAACGGTTTCACCAACATCCTCAAAACGTCGGAGAGTCGGCGTCCACGTTTTCTTAAAGTCAGAAACTGGCGCAAAAGATGAAATGACCAGAGATAAAGGTGCGGTCACCTCTCGTGACTCCTTGGATTTTTCGTCTGTCCATTTCATCTTCATCGACATAGAGTCCTTACCGACTGGAATGCTGATTCCTAACTTGGGACACAGGTCAAGACCAATAGCCTCAACAGCTTCGTAAATGGCTGCTCCTTCACCTGGGTGACTACTAGCAGACATCCAGTTAGCTGAAAGTTTTACTCTGCTCAGGCGATTGATTAAATCTGCCGCCGTAAGGTTCATCAATGATTCTGCCACGGCCATACGTGCCGATGCTGCCGGTGAAATAAGGGCAAGCGTGGGCTTCTCGCCCATTGCCATGGCTTCTCCGGTTTTAACACCTTGAAGAAGGGAGGTTGCCGTCACAGAAACATCGGAAACTGGAGTTTGCCAAGGTCCTACCATCTGGTCACGAGCAGTAAGTCCACCCACAGTCCGATCCCCAATCGTAATCAGGAAAGACTTCGAGCCGACTGCAGGAAGAGAAAGCACTCTGTTTGCAGCCTCTTCAAATAGCTGTTGGCCGGATAGATCTTGGGGTAGGTATGTTGACAAACTAGTATCAAAGGCAGGTAATTTCAATTTTCGCGAGTCCACCTTCCGAGTCATCTTGGGTGGCTTTCCGAATAGAACCGAGAGAGGAAGGTCAATCGGTTTCGGGTATTCCTTTGAATCTCGGTCCAGTAATACGAGACGTTTTTCCTCGTCTTGAGTGCCCTCTCCTCTTCCAACAACGGAGAAACCGCAACGCTCACGTTTGGCAATAGAAGTAAACTTGTTCATACCCTCCTCCCCAATAGCCATAACGTATCTTTCCTGGGCTTCACAACACCAGATTTGCATAGGGCTCATGCTACGATCGGTGTTTTCTACCTCCCTCAGTTCAAACGTGGCGCCGAGACCTGCGTCATGAACTAATTCCGGAAGTGCATTTGACAGCCCTCCAGCTCCAACATCATGAATGAACTTGATTGGGTTGTCGGATCCCATAGCAACACAGGCGTTGATAACTTCTTGGGCTCTCCGTTGAACTTCGGCATTTCCTCTTTGGACACTGGCAAAGTCGAGATCGGCGGATCCTTCTCCAGAAGCAAGACTAGAAGCTGCTCCACCACCAAGACCGATAAGCATCGCTGGGCCTCCAAGGACAACAAGGAAAGAGCCTGGCTTGACAAGACTTGGGTCCTTGAGAGCATGCTGAGGTCTTACAGTACCCACACCACCAGCGATCATGATCGGCTTGTGATATCCTCGAATTTCTTTCTGGCCATTGCCAATATCAATCTCAGTAAGCAGCGTTCGGAAATAACCGGCTGTGCAAGGGCGTCCAAATTCGTTGTTGAAAGCCGCACTTCCAATCGGGGCTTCGAGCATGATATCTAAGCTGCTAGCGATATGATGAGGTTTTCCAATATCAAGCTCCCATGGCTGTCGCAGCTCCGGAATGAGGAGGTCCGAGACACAGTATCCCGCGAGTCCGGCCTTTGGCTTTGAGCCTCGACCAACGGCTCCTTCATCTCTAATTTCCCCACCAGATCCGGTCGCAGCACCAGGATATGGCGATACAGCAGTAGGATGATTGTGAGTTTCAACTTTGGCCAGTATATGAACCTGCTCTTTTGACTGCGTCCATTCGCGGGTTGCAGAATCCGGCGCCCAGAATCCGGCATTCTCACCCTGTAATACTGCAGCATTATCGCTGTAGGCGCTCACGGTATAGTCTCCATTCTTCCTGTGGGTGTTCCTAATCATTCCAAACAAGCTATACGGCATTTGTCTTCCATCAATAACCCAAGATGCGTTGAACTGCTTGTGTCGACAGTGTTCGGAGTTAACCTGAGCAAACATGAAAAGTTCGACATCGGTCGGATCGCGTGGAACAGGGCCATTGGCGGCATATGCTTCAACAAGATAATCAATCTCCGATTGATCTAATGCCAATCCAAGACGCTTGTTGGCGTCCTGGAGAATTTCCACTGGGGACTTCTCGCCACCGTGAAGGGGGATTGTCTCCAAGGACAGTGGCGAGTGCTCTGAAAAGACCTTCTCAAGATCAGGTTCTTCTTGACTGATAACCTGGGTCATTCGGTCATGTAAAAAACCCAAGTATCCATCCTCCGCCTTATTCTCTTCCGAGAATAGAGCCGATATTTTCAGTCCGCGCTCGATTCGCTTGACAAATTTGCCCAATCCACACACATGCGAAATACCGGTCGCCTGAGAACTCCATGGTGAAATCGTCCCAACGCGAGGGTATACGTAAAAGGTCTTCACGTAACCTTCACTTTCTTCAAATGAAGGAGGGATATCGGTGATGTCGCCGTATTGGAGAAGCTGCTCGAGAACCGCTTGTTGAGTCTCTTGCAGTGGTTCAGAAGTATGCACATAGTGAACCCATTGAGCCCGAACATCTGCTGCGCCTATCTGCGAGGCAATTGCACGGCCACGGGACCTTGAAAATGCAACAGTGCCTGGAATCGACAAGTACGTCGTCTCGGTCGAGGGCGTCATCTTGGGAGGACGCTGGTAGACAGCCTCAAGCAAATTCAGTAAAGGATGGCAAAAGATTTAGCTCTATCACATTGAAAAGTATCTCGGGGATGGCTTTCCAATGCCCAGCACCAGCTAATAAGTGGGCACTGGTTCACCGTAGACTCGGAAGAGGTTCTTCAGAAAAATTATCTGCCTCCATTCATCCCGCGGCCGCCGATAGTGGGCGCTCGCCCCGCGCTAGTCTATTTGTGTCTTATCGAGCCATGAATTTCTTATCAGTCACGTGACTAAATATCCAACTCAAGGAATGATTATTTGCGGACAACCTGTATGGTTGAAAACTAAAGGTATGATCGGGTACTCAAGCAAGACGAGAATCCCTCAGGAATTATTATTTAGGATAGCGCCTGCATATGTATATGTGATCCATCGCCATAGCACGGCCACCACTTTTTTTTATTGGCCAGTAGCCTAATTTTAAGTGGGGATACTTCTTTTGGAAGAACGCTCCGACGGAGCATCTTGCCGTAAAGGGAATGAATCTAGATACATTGCCATTTCAACATTATTATTTCATAATTTTTCCTAAGCGGCATTTCTCCCTGGAAGTAAAAAGTATTCACTTAGTATTCAAGTTCTGTTTGATTTTCACACCTGTATAGGTGCTGATAAGAATTGTATTTACTCGAATGCGTGCCCATTAGTTCTCAGTTTGCGCGCCTGGTGGACGCCATATGTGGCGACTTTCATACAATGCGAAATTCCCATTTATGTAAACAGATACTATAGATACTGTCATGACAGCTTCTAAGAAGGTTCAAATGTTAAGCTCAACGTCAGGTCAATTTTGAAACGTAATTATCTCAGCGACCTAGGTCCTGCCAAGACAGTACTCGCGGCACATCTATATGCATCCTAGTCTAAAAAGTCTGTTTCCTGATTCTCTTGTCTAGACCCTTGTTAAGCTGCTTTGGTAGCTGATAATGTTCGGTCCGCCGAAGCATCTTGCTGTTTTAGGCAAGGCGGGTAGGTACTGAGATGATCCATTTCGGGAAACCGAAAGAGCGGGTTATCGCCCCCCATATGATTCGCACTGGGTTTTACTTGAATGCGACTGGAGATCAGAATAAAAATTAAATCATACTTCATACTTTTCTCGGCCTTAAGTCTTTTTTTTTTTTCTTCGAGGCGAGCCCACCGAACCAGAATTGCCGGGGCCGAGCCGCCAGCGAAGTAAACGTATAAGTACAGCCAATACACCCCTGTGATATTTGTTTCTAAATACTAATCGCCTTTTCAACACAACATAGTTCCGAGTGTACTTATTCAAGGCTTCATTGCCCAATCGACAAACCTGAAGCCCTAGTGGGCTCGTTTCTTTTCACAATGAGTTCACACGAGGGCGAACTGCCTCACAGCGTTCTTTCGAGAATTCCAACATTCGGGTACAATTCAGGAGAGATAGATCCAACGGGTCTCCCCCTTGGCCAAGTCAATGATGACGCCAATCTCGAAGAGTATATTACGGAAACGAGGGCGGGAAACATCATCAAAAGCGTGCGGTCCAATGTGACCAATAAGATGGAAGATTGGAAACTAGTCACCTTTCGCATTGACGACCCCGAGAATCCGAAAAACTGGTCCAAAGCAAGAAAGTGGTATTGCACAATGGTGGTTGCCTGGACGTGTTTTGTGGTGGCATTTGCTAGTGCTGTCATTACAGCCGGTCTAGAAGGTCCTTCTAAAGATTTCCACGTCTCGGAAGAAGTTTCGCTCCTGACAATAACTGTATTTGTCATTGGCTTTGGTGTTGGTAAGACATTCTTTTCAGATCTGGATAGTTATTTTGTCAGGAAACCAGTCTAATTCATGAATTTGAAAGGTCCAATGGTGTTCGCCCCCTTATCCGAAATGGTTGGACGACGACCAGTCTACGCCATAACACTGATCGTTGCGGTGATTTTTGAAATTCCATGTGCTGTAGCACCCAATATCGGAACTTTGATTGTCTGCCGGGCCATCGATGGAATAGCTTTCAGTGCACCCATGACTTTGGTTGGAGGAACATTGGCCGATCTTTGGAAGAATGAAGAGCGAGGTGTTCCGATGGCAGCTTTCAGCGCAGCGCCTTTTATTGGACCAGCAATTGGACCTTTAGTAGGCGGGTTTCTTTATGATGCCGCCGGCTGGAGATGGCTCTATTGGATTCAACTGATTGTCTCCGGTATTGCCTGGGCTATGATCACTTTCACTGTGCCCGAGACCTACACCCCAGTACTGTTGAAAGCACGCGCGAAGAAATTACGCAAGTCCGAGAATGATTCAAAATATGTGACAGAGCAAGAGCTGGATCCTCGATCAACAGGAGAAAAGCTCCGGATTTTCATGTTACGTCCATTCCAGCTACTTTTCCTGGAGCCTATCGTTTTGTTTATTTCCTTGTACATGTCTGTTCTCTATGGACTTCTGTACATGTTTTTCATCGCGTGAGTACATCCACGGTCTTTTTGAAGTTATAGTGCTCTAACATGCCATCTTAGATACCCTGTCGTTTACCAGAACGGAAAAGGTTACAGCCCTGGAATCACTGGCCTTATGTTCATCCCTCTAGCCTTGGGCGTTGTTGCCAGTGCTTTTTGCGCTCCTTTGGTTAACAAACACTACCTTGGCCTCTGCCAAAAGCACAATGGCAAGCCACCAGCAGAAGCACGCCTTATTCCAATGATGTTGTCCTGTTGGTTTATCCCCATTGGTCTGTTTATCTTTGCATGGACTTCGTACCCCCATCTTCATTGGATTGGACCGGCTATTGGTGGTTTCCCGGTCGGCTTTGGTTTCATTTTCTTGTACAACTCTGCAAACAATTACCTTGGTACGTATATTTTCTCCTGTCTTCTAAAGATCATTTTGCTGACTCTAGGATTTGTAGTGGACACATACCAGCACCAGGCCGCATCAGCTCTCGCAGCCAAGACCTTCTTGCGGTCAATGTGGGGAGCAGGATGCGTGCTTTTCACAATCCAAATGTATAACAGATTGGGCTACCAGTGGGCCAGCTCGCTTCTTGGCTTCCTTGCTCTCGCCTGCTGTGCTATTCCTTATGTGTTTTACTTCTACGGAGAGCGAATTCGTCGGCACTCGCACTTTGCTTATAGTGAGGACGAGGAAACAAAAGCAGTCCCGCCCGAGGAATGATCAATTAGCAGAAGAATATCGATGTTACAGTCATCGAAGAAGCGAGAACCTGAATATCTTGGTTGATGGCTTTAGACCGCATCTTTTCTGGGATATGTCTTCAATGTTGGTGGAGAGCCCAAACTGTTGAGGAATAATGAGGAATGAGACGTATTAGGGAAGTTATGTATTGTGGAGTAGTGGGGTGTTGTTTGATTTCAAATACTTTATTTATTTCTACTTTTTATTTTTGCTCTTTGTTTAGCGAACTCGTTATAGAATAATGCTAGTCACTTCTAAAATATAATATTAACAGAATTATATGGCCAAAAGTTTGTAAAAAGTGGTTTCTTTTTTAATCTCTTATACGTAGTTTGACTAGTTTGACAAAAACCGTGTCGCCC
>CVMT01000003.1:2735894-2765762 GCA_000985935.1 Talaromyces islandicus | reverse complement strand
CCCTTATAGGGGCAGTTACCCCTGCAGACCCTATAAGTTAGCTAGAACCGCTGCCCGTCATAAGCCTAAGGCTTGGGTATGGACGTTAAACTTGATTAAATAATAAATAATAATAACTAACTAGTTAACTAACTTAATAGTTAGTTAATGTTATAATACGTATATAATTCAACTCGATATAGCGGTCGGACCTAATCCCTAAAAAGAAAAGACTCCCTTCACTAAACCGGTCTTGGCACGCTGCGCTGACCACATCTGAACGTTGTCGTTACAACGGAAAATAATTCGAAGACGCGTCCCCCAACAAAAGAAAATGGCACCAAAACGCAATCGACTCTCCGATGTCCAGCGTAAAGAAATACGCGATTGGTGGTTTACTCAGAATCCTCGTCCGCACCAAAAGGCCATCGTTACGTGGTTCTTCCAGCGGTATGGAAAGAACATCAGCCAGTCAAGCATATGTGACTGTCTCAGCTCGCGATATGAGTATCTCGATAGGATGGATGCGTCGGTGCTGGCAGCTTCAAGACCTACGTATCGTATGCGCAACTCTCACTGGCCTATTCTGGAGGACATGTTGCTCAGATGGCAAGAGAGCTGTTCAAATGAAGGGCAAAGAGTCACAGGGGACATGGTCCTAGAAAAGGCAAAGGAGTTATACCCCCAAATACCAGAATATCGAGATAAGCAGCCCCCAGAGTTCAGCAGCGGGTGGCTTTCGCGATTTAGAGAGCGACACAGGCTCAGTACACCGCGAAAAAGCTCAGCAGCTAAATGGAAACGAGAGTCGACCCTGAGGAATAATGTACCGTTGCCAACAGCTCCTGAAGCACCTCCATCTCTGCTAGGGGTTAATTCGATGCTGGAAACAGAGCCTCCACCGATGCCATCGTCAATGTTGCTAGACAACATGGATCCACAGCTAGAGCAGGTTTCACTTTTGAGACCATTTCATAGAGTGCCAATGAGCGAAACACCACACTCGTCAGCATTGACATCGCAATCTTCTTCGCAGCTGGCTGCGGTAGATAGTGGAACCGTGGATTCAACGGAGGAAATGTTGTCCATGCGGATTCTATGTCATGTATACAAGGATGAGGACATCTATTGCATGAGCGAAACCAGCTTACTGTGGAGAAAAGCCCCTCTGTCGTCTTTACAGAGCGCCCAAAAACAGAACAGCACACTTGGTTTTATGATGTGTGCCAACTACACAGGCAATGATCGGCTCCCTCTTTGGATAATAGGTAATACATCTAGGGCTCGTTCCCTCAATGATCTTAATATTGAAGCACTCGGTGGACACTGGTGCTCATCAAAGAAGGGGCCGGAGATTGATCCACCTCTGATGAGAGAATGGCTACTCAAGTTCTATGATCACATCGGCAAGGATCGTTCCATTTTACTTCTCCTCGACAAAAAAGTTGCTGTGCATACCATGGGCCTTGAGCTGGCCCCTCCCCCAGCAAATATACGCATTCAATGGTTACCTCCTTCGGGCAGCAAAAACAACCCCTTTCAGCCTTTTGATCATGGCATAAGACATGGCCTGAAAACCACATATCGCAGACAATGGCTCCAATACATTGTCAAGAACAAAAGACAATCAACCGACCCATTTGCAACAGTTGGCCTTTACCATGCCGTTCACTGGGCAATCAACGCGTGGCTTTCTGAAATTACAAACACATCAATCCAAAAATGCTTTAGCAAAGCCATTGGAGCGACAAAAAGTACGGTTTGTGATGGGCTTTTAGAGTCTACAGGGCCAACCTTAGGACCCTTGTATGACGAGATGCATAGGATATTTGTGAAGAATGAACAGGATGCCAGGGAGTTTCTCTCGTTCTTGGATCTGGAGGATGTTGGTGACAGGCAACAGAACATTCCTCGTCAACGGGGCCTTGCAGAGGAGGAAGAAGATAATGCTTTAACACCGATGCGTATTCCGACAGTAGAACAAGCATTACAAAGTGTTCAAATATTGATGTGTTATAAGGAATATCAGAAGGGTACGACAAGAGACGACATGAAGCTATTGGAGCAATGGAAAAAGGAACTGTTGGCCACCACGCGGGCTACGTGACTTGAAATATAGACTTGACATGCCTGTATGTTAATTTGAATTATACTTAATACTGCTTGATTGAATAGTTCAATGTTGTGACCCAACAATTGGCATTTAAACGTATACATTGCGCCATGCCATGCCATGCATCCAAAGTAACAGACGACCTCCGCCTTGATATCCAATGCGCCGCCAAATGCTCGCTTTCCAATACATAAAACTCGCAAACAACCGGAGAAGAGAAAAATCAATTGCCAGCAGGATTTCTGGCTTGAACTCTGCGGGTTGGACTTCGTCGACTGTTAATCGGACGTGAATCACCCCGGATTCGGTTTTCTGGAGGTTCCTCAAGCTCCATCTCTTCAGGCAAATTTGTTTCTAGGTTCGGAGGCTGCTTATTGGCACGTCGAGGCCGTACCCTGGAGAGCGCATTACCAAAGAGCCCCTTAGCCTGCGTGTCTAGCTGCATCTCAACAGTCTCCTCAAATGTGCCTGAATCGACAACATTATCTGTCCAGCTTTCTCCTACCTCCACGTCCTCTCGGGGCCGTGTTCCCGCTCTATCTTTGCCGCGACTAGCACCGATCGAATCATGTTTCCCCCGCCCTTCGAGAGTCCATAACTCCAATGCTCTAGATAGGATAGTTCCTGCAATACCAGCACCTCCGGCGGCCTCGCCGCCGCTCACTCCGAGTACTCGAACTGCCTCGTGCAAAACTGTGATAGCTTCTAGGGTTCGCCCCTGTTGTAGGTAAATAAGGCCACGCGACGTTTGAAGTGACCCAATCAAGCCTCTGTCTTCGTATCCGGCTACCCCTACTGATGTGGTAGTGACACCGCCAATAGTGGTGCTATATCCTGTTGAACCTCCTCCAGCACCAACTCGGAGACACTCATCAAATTCAACCAGGGCTTCCTCGAGATTACCCATTCGGCGCAAGGCGTGACCCAAATTGGCGCGCGTTGCGACCCATGCCCCAGGGTCGCATTGCAAGGCTTCTGCTAGTCCAAGAGCCTGGCGGAACAGGCCGACAGCATCTTCTAGCTGGGCTTGGTGATACAACACGACTCCTAGTTCGTTGAGTACCAAGGGATCACCACCTAATGATGGAAGCCCATTGGACAGTGAGCTGGGTATTGCCACCGCTTCTCCGGGTGGTGAGCCTGAAGACATAGCGTATGCTGCACATAGGTACTCATGTGCAAGCGACATGTTATTGAGCGCCAAATGTTGCATTCCGAGGAACAATTGGGGAAGATGACTGCCTTGGAAAAGCCGTGCTGCTGTGCTGTAAGCGGCGATCGCCTGGTCATGCTCTCCTTCTGCGGCAAAAGTGTGAGCAAACCCAATCCAGGCCGGGGCGGAATGAGGATCCAAAAGAGAAGCCTTGGAAAAGAAGCGGCGTGCTTCCGCAATTTTGGCAACGGAGAGATAGTACACTCCGATAGCAAGATAGGTATAGGATTCCTCCGGCGCATTATCCGCCAATGTGTGGGCCAACAGGAACAAAGCATTGATAGCACCCGCTTCATAGAGGCAGGCAAGATGAAGCGGGTAAACTGCAGGCGAATGCCCCAGATTTTGGCTCGGAACCCTTGAGGAGCCTGTTACAATTGCGCCTGTCTCTGGTGTTGTGAGAATAGAGGACGTGAGTTCCAAAGCTTCAGTGAAGCGACACTGTGTATAGAGTGCCTCGGCGCGGGAAAGAAGAATGTCAGGGTTGGTGGCAAGATTATAATGTGTTGAAAGTGTCTCAGTTGCATCGGAGAGTGTAGAAGGCGACGTATATTTGGAGAGTCTTGTAGTGTAAAGCATCTTGACAAAATGGGCAGCCTCTTGCGATGCGGAAGGATCCGAAGGTACAGAAATCGAGTCGAAATCTAAGGACTCCAAGAACTCGAGTTCCTCTGCTGGAGACATAAGAGAATTTTTCATGAGTTGATCGAAGGCCTCGAAACATTGAACGTCGATTCGAACAGCATCTTTGTAACAATCCCGCGCGCGATCAAAGGCATTTTGCTTTGCATAACAGAGTCCGCGCAGGTAGCACATGGCTGCTTCGAAGCGCAAATTGTTCCCATCTTCTCGATCCTGCTCCTCATTCCTCTCAGAACGTTCTGATTTTGACGAAGCCGATTTTCCGTTCCTCAAGGTAACGTGGCTATGCCCATTCAGGTGTTGTATCTTGCGCCGGCTATGACCTGCACTGTGGATGAGGTGGGTTGGGTTTTGTTCTCCGAGAACGCTCAACGCCGCGTCGAATTTGTTCTGTTTTAGGTAGCAGTGTGCGGCAAGGTATCTGCAGGAAGTGCTTCGCGATATCAAATCCTTGCGAGAAAGCAGAGCCAGTGCTCGTGTGTAATTGTTGTTGCTGAAGTGGACCTGAGCCAGCCAAAATGCGTCGGTGTCGCTGTCTATGGCGGTTGTCCGTGGTCAGTACAAATTGATGCCAAAACATGCGAGGAGTAAAGCCCTACTAGTCAGAGCTAGGATCTTGTCTCCAACGTAGACAGCAGTTTCATTCTGGCTCCGATTGAGCGCATCCTGGCGCCAGCTGCGGAGGAACTTTTCCATTGTTTACCGCGGGCGCAGGTCATGCAAAGGAAGCAGCAGCGTAAGCAGGTCAAGAAGCATGCATTTGGTGATACCCGAAGAGAGCTTCAGATAAACAAAAAAAGCCCTTGTCGCAGGAGCCTGAATGCAGTTTAATGGTTTAACGGAGAGCAACTGAAGAACAACAATGACGAGAGGCGCGACGCGGCGGGACTATCGGGCGGTGGCCCGAGCGTCGACTTCTCTCACTTTGGTTATCGTTCTCCGCCACCGTCCACCACATCGCAGATAACTCGACGCTCGCAACACTCTGGGGCTGCTCCTCTTGTGCATACTGCCTGTTTTAGAGATAAACTATTTTCTAGATTTGACGAGAAACGTCCTGCGGTGGACCTGGCCTCTATACACCATGTCTGAACGAAAAGTGTACGTCGCTCGCATTGTGATTTTGCTACCTTCGAAAAAGGCTCCTTTGGGCTATGCTAACATGCCTTAGATTAACCAAATACTATCCCCCAGACTTTGATCCGTCTGCGATCACGCGAACGAGAAAGGTCCCAGGTGCAAAGGCCAAACTCTTGACGGTGCGCCTGATGGCGCCTTTTTCCATGCGCTGTACCAGCTGCGGTAAGCTTGAATATGAGCCACTGTCTTTGTAGATGTGTTACTAACTATACGTCTTTTTATTTAGGTGAATATATATACAAGGGCCGGAAGTTTAACGCACGAAAGGAAACGACGGAGGAGAAATATTTGTCTATAACTATCTATCGATTCTACATACGATGCACAGTATGTTGTCCCGCCTCTCGCCGTCACTCCCACCCATATCCTTCCGTTGAGCTAGTGATTATACAGAATTTCTAAGTTTAATACAGAGATGTTCCGGCGAAATCACATTCAAGACGGACCCTAAGAATATGGACTATGTCTGCGAACGGGGCGCAAAACGGAATTTCGAGCCCTGGCGCGACAGCGGTGCTGACAATCAAAACGAAACCGAGCAAGAGGTCCTCGATCGACTAGAGCGCGAGGAGAACGAAGAACGTGAACAATTGGAACGGGACAAAATGGCCGAACTCGAAGAAAAGATGCTAGACTCTAAACGAGAGATGGCCGTTGCAGACGCCCTCGACGAAATCCGGACGCGGAACGCACGCATTGAAAGAGGCGAGGCCCGGGGAGAGGAGGTGGCTCTGGCCCATGTGATAGACGAAGCTGACGAGGCTCGTCTTCAGGCCGAGAAGGAGGATGAGGAGGCTGCTCGCCGGGCTTTTATGACATCGACTGGCGAGAAGGTAAAGCGCTTGGTCGAGGACGATGAAGCAGATCACGCCGACGACAAATCGAAGAATGCCACACCTGTGGTACCATCTTTTACGAGAACGAAAAAGCCTAAGAAGCCATTTTCGGCGGGCTTAGGAATTAAGAAAAAGACGTCCCTAGTCTAACTAATACTTCTTTCATTATCTTCATTGGGAGTCGCTCGCGGCGTCGAGCTCGGTTTGGGAAGTGCCGGAGTTACATTGTATTTCAAAGTGATCACTAAGTGGCATTCGATTTTAAAACTTTATAGATACATGAGGTATTATTGAACAATACAAAAACATAGTAACATCAATTGGCCACTTCAAGATTGCGCAACCAGTGTGGAAAAAGAAAAAACAAAACCAAGCATAGTCTTTAGAAGAAGTCTGCCAGTGCCCGTTCCCTAGGCGCCATGCTCAAATCAGAGCTAAAAACAGACCACGCTCATGCCACACATATGCAATGGAGATACACAAAACTGAAATAATGACGTGCGAAGATAAAAATAATAATAATAATAAAAATAAAAATAAACACCTACAACACCACAATCCCATTCAACACTTACAAAAAGATGAGAATCATTGAAAACTCGTCAAGGTCCATCTACAAATATGGCATCCAAAGAGCATCGGCAGAAGCCAGATATTGCGGGTTAACGGCCTTGGAAATCAGGTCAATCGTAGTTTGGTTGGCGGGAAGATTGCCCTCTGGAGGACTGGCCAGGCTAACAGCGCGGTTGACAATGATGTCACTGTTGTTCTGGACCAGTTCACGGAGTTGGTTCTCGGTCAGAGTGCTGCGATGGTGAGCCGTAGCCCAGAAGATCATCTCATCCCGAACAAAGAGACTTAGCTGCTGCTCCAGCTCTTGTCGTGGTTCTGTGAGACAGCGAGCAATAGACATAAGTGTAGAAGCGAAAACGCCTTCTGTAGCAATCGGCCCCATTAATGTTTGGATATTCGGAGTGAGGCGGAAAGGAACTTGTTCGGGGTTGTAGAAAAAGGCCTTTGCTGGGTTGACCGTTGGGATCAACTCAGAACCCCAGATATCACCTGTGGCCCGAGAAATTGATATCTTGTTCGGGTACCGATTGCCCATGTGCATAACATAAGTCATGAAGCAAATCGCCGCATATTGGTAAGAGAACTGGCGACGGAACAGCCAGAAGTCAGCATAGTTGGGATATGTTTTCTGGAAGTAATCTAGAAGAACGTTGCTAGGGACCCATTTCTCTTGGACGGCCGTGAGAATCTCAGTACGCAGGATTTGTTGTTGCTCGATCGGACGCTGTGAAAAATTAGCAAGTGAAAAACTTGGAAATGCATGGGAACATACAGTTTGCTTCATCTCCGCCAACCCGCGCATCTTCTCCATTGTGAACAGCACAGGCTCGTCCTTGTTCATACCAGTACGTCTGCAGTAGTCCTCATAGATGCCTTGCATTGAAATGTATGAAGGATCATCGCGAACCAACCGGATATGCGGAGCAAGAGGAATCATGAGTGGCAGGTGGAAGTAGAGGTTGCGGCGTCTGCTTTCCTTGCGCTTTGCAAGTACACCGTTGAAGATACGGAAAAGCTGTAGGATGCGCTCTTCACGTCGGCAATGACGAGCGGCAGGGTGTTGCACAGCGAAAGGATGGATGCTACCATCATGGCCGCGTATCTTCAAGCGACGATGGCAAACACCAATGCCACGGACCAAATTGACATCTGGAAGGAAGCGATCAATGCGCACAAAGTCTTGGTTCTTGTCCTTGTGTAAGAGATATTGTCCAGGAACCTCGACTTCCTCGAACTTCAAGAATCGGAATTCGCTCAAGTGGGGTGAGTACACTTCCAAGAATTGTGATTGCGGACGACGATCAAGTTTCTCCTCAAACTTGTCCCGCCATCGGCGCAATTTTTGGACATATTCAAACATTGTAATCTTTTTCACGACGAAATCGGCTTCAAAAGACTTGCGAATATGTGCTGGAAGGATTGTCTCCGCAAACCGAGTAATGTTTGCTTCTGTTGCTGGTGGCAATTTGAAGTCCTGGGCATATGCTGCAGGGCTGCGACCAACATAGGCGAGCCCATCGTTTAACAACGCTACAATAAGTCGATGTGCATCTTCGTCGGGAGGACATTTGAAGTTCTTCTGGATTTGATCGACCATCGTCTCCATAGAAAGAGCCAACAGCGGGAATGCAGTCTTCAATCCTGACATGATTTCTTCCGAGTATTCCCATGGTTTCTTGAGTGGTTCTTTCTCCGGTTCTGCAGCTCCAGCTGGTTGGTTTTGGCTTGGGTTATTTGAATTTTGAGCCTGAACCTGAGCCTGGCCTTGCTGTGCCTGTTGTTGTGGTTGTGGTTGTTGCTGCTGTCCCTGCGCTTGTGGTTGCTGCGGTTTCGGCTGCTGCTGTGCAGGTTGCTGGGCTTGTCCTTGTGCAGCATTCTGAACTGTCGCAGTATTCTGAGGTTGGCCATTGGTTTGTCCGTTGGCTTGGTCAGTAGATGGCTGGTTAGTACCAGTCTGCGCTGGCGTATTGTTGGCGGTGTTAGGAGTAGTCTGTGTAGGTCCGCCACTGGTTGCAGTACCAGGTCTCGAGCCGGTTAAAGATTCGGTCTTGGGGTTGGGTGAAGCTTGCTGCTTAGCTCGGTTGAGTTTCTCCTGCTTTGCATCGTGAGACTTCTTGATGCTAATCATGTCTTCTCGGTTAGTGCGAAGCAAGAAAAACAAGGCTTGTGGGTAGAGCTTGGCAATCTTAACAAGAACTGCTTTGCACAGACGAGCCTCGCGGTGGGAAAGACTAGTAAGCAATTGTGGAATGAATGTAATCCAATACCACACTGGAGTGTCGCCCTTAAAATTTTCGAAGGCATTCGAAATGCGGCCCTCTTCGTTGTCAAGGCTGAGCAACCAGAGGATACGGCTAAGCAGCTTTCTTGATTTGGTGTTCTTGTATAGACCAGCAGCTTCGAGGTAACAACTAACTGCGTTTCCAGCCAACTCGTAATCTGTAGGATCCGACTTGAAGCGCTGATCATTGTATTGACCCCATTCAGCCCAAGCTTTGGCGAGTTTCAAATCGTAGTAGAGTGCCACGCCAAATGATTCGTTGGCTTCGTCAACATGGTCCAGCTTCGCCAAGAACATGCCTTTGAGACTGTAAAATTCGGCCTTCTGCTGAGCGCCAAAGTAGTTCAAGTTGGTGTTGTTGATAACTTCCAAACCGTTGGTGAGCTCCTTAGGATTCTGATAGTGACACTTGGCCTGCTCTCTCAACTTCAAGAATGCCTCCTGAATCTCAATGTTTGGCAGAGTATAGATACGGCTGAGTTGGTTGATGCAAACATCAGGCATTTGATGCTTTCGAGCAACATGAGCAAAGCGATTGATAATCCACGCAGTCTCGTGATATCCTCGGTAGGCGTATGAATTGCTTGCGACAGTGTTGGTCTGCGGTGGCAGAAGACCTAGATATGTCGCATTGATCAGCTGGAATATGTGTTGACGCCATGTTACCAAGTCCTGCCAAGCATTGATATCATCCCAAACGTTTGGAAGACGATCACGCCAGGTGCCCAAAAGCAGTTTTAGTTCGGCCGATTTGGTATCCAGATTTCTTTCGTTTGTCTGAGACAAGCTTGAACAGATAACACTAGCATCATGAAGTTCAACAAGTTGTTGGAAGTGTTGAAGTATCGGTATATGAGCGTGCGTGATGTTGTTTGGAAGCTGGTGCCACTTGCGAATAGATAATTGAATGGATTCATCGCAGATATTGTTGAACTCCTGAATACCGTCTTTCTTGAGGTGGAAATTCAACAAAGACATGAATGCTTGGAAGAATGTGCGGCGCGGAGTTGGAGCATCGGAAACGGACTTGATCAAGGATTCCAGCTGCTCACGATTCCCTTCGTTCTGCCAGTGCTCAATGTTTCTCCAAGCGGCTTCGAGGAGAAGGTCGTTGAGGTTTTCATGTTTGGCAAAATCACTCAAAATCTCCCACTGTTGCAACTTTTGGGCGCAAATTAACCAGTGATCCTCCCACAAATAGTATTCACCTTGAGAGAAAGGCATAGCCCCCGAGCGTGCTTTGATTTGGGCATTTTCATATAGTTGCTGAGCTTTGTCCCACATGCCATGTTGTTCGTAAGATAGCGCTGCGTTGGTTTCCACAAACTTGCATCGTCGCCGCCAAGTACCATAGAAGAAATCATCCTCCTGTAACCCGGCAAATATTTCGACCAAAGCGTCAAGGTTGCTTTCACGCACAATAGGAGTGTCGATGATAGGATTGTTCGCGGATTCCTCCAGATAAACAGCAGACGTATACCACGCGTCGTATGTTCGACTTAAGTACTTCATGACATGCGGGGGAATTTTGAATCGAGGCTTCGCACGCACTGCTCCTTCCAAAAGTGCTTGGACAACATTTGGTCGCTTGTCTATTTGTCGTTGGTGATATTCGCGAGTAATTAGAGTTACCACTCCTTTTTCAAGATCTATGCGTTCCTCCTTGGCAAGGGTTGACCAAACAATGGGGAACAAGGTAGTCCACAGCTTGTATGACGTCTTGGAATCAGTGTGTTGAAGTTGACAGAGTGGCTCGAGTAGATCTCGAACTCTAACATCACCGATATCTGATACGAAGCGTTTACGCTCGGTGACAAAGTTCTCTAGTTGATTGTCAACCATCACATCGGCCTTGCGAGAATCCTGCTCAACAGCGCTGAAAAGGAATGAAATCGGGTACACATTCAAGTCATCAGGGTGAAGCCGAGCAGTTGTATTCATATCCACTGAGCCCATCACAAGATGCGAGGCTTGCGCTAGCCAGAATGAATCGGCAAGGGTGTCCCAGTTTTGCGATGTAAGGACATAGCTGAGTCGAGAGCTAGCAGTACGGGTCAAGCTCTTGTCGAATATAGAAATGAAACGATTTCTCATTTCCACATCCTGAGCCCGCGTGCCGATCAGGAAAGCATGCTCCAATCTCACCGTAAGCTCCGTGCGAGTAATCTTCGAGTCCTCATAAATTCGGATGACGAGGTCCAGGAACTTCTTCAGCATCGTCTGGTCTTGTCGGGACTCGAAAAGTAGCATTTTGTGTAGAACAGCCGTCTTCTCCTTAAGGGTAGGCCAGGATTCAGTAGAATGGAATATCCATCCTTCAACCATTCCCAGGATCTTGCTACAAAGCTTGGCGTTCTGTGATCGTTCAACCAACTGGGCAAGGACACTGAGGAACGGGCGACGTTGATCTCCGAGATTGGACATGCGCACAGAAATCAGGTCGATTGTCTTTAGAATCAAGTCGACTCCAATCTCAAACTCTTGTTGATCTGGAACAGCTCCGTTTTCACCAGGTTTAGCCCCAGGTTGCACAGATGCTTGATTATTGGTATAAGCAGCAACATGATCCTTGGCCAATTTCTGGGAAAATGTTTTCATCACTTGAATTATATGGTTGTCCATTTCTGAGGGCTTCTTTTTAGACAGAGTCCACAGAATGTTCAGACCTGAGACATAATTGCTGCCAGACAGTCCTTCTGTGGCGATAGCAGAGAGGTACGTGATAAACTCTGATGGCGAGCTGTCAACATCCATGGCGTCTTCATCATCCGGCTGATCCTCAGGCAACGCATCCAGCACATGCTTGACGGGAGGTGGGAGCTTGGGGGAGATTTCCATTTCGTCTTCCACGCCATGCAAACAATCTTGAATTTCCGGGTTTTCCGATCGGAGCGACTTCTCCAGGAGTTTCTGGATAAAGGGAACCCTATTGACTATCCATTCATTTGACTTGGATGCAATGAGGGCACGAAGCACTTGCAAAGTATTAACCATAGTCGTGATGTACTTTTCGTCGGGCTTCTCGGCCTTTTCACCAGTAAGAATTGGCTCAATGACTTTAGGATACAAGTCAATCTCCAAATCGCCCCAATATTCCGGTTGAAGAAGATTTCTAAGAAGTTGAATTGCCTTTTTTACCATTTCACCAGAGATGACAGGCAGCTGAGTTTTCTGGGTGGGCAAATCACGAAGCTTGAAAGCAGGAACAGGGAACCGCTCAGGAAGTGCTGTGATGAACGATATAAGGTATCTAATCAAAGTCGCACGCATATCCGGTGGAACGACGTAGTCAGATTGTGCTGAAGGCGGTGCAAGTGATGGTGATTCAGGTTGTTGACCGTCATCAAGCTTGCGCTTTTTGGAATTCGGAGACTCCGATGTGTTCCTACCGCTGCTGATTCCTTGGACCCGTTTCTCTTCCCAGTGCCAGATCAGTCCAATGAGATTTAGTGCTAATTTCTTGCTGTCGCTGGAAGGATTTGGTGGAGCGGCAATCTTGATCAAAGACGGAACAATGAGAGGCACAAAATGTTCCCTTGACTCATAGAAAAGATCTGGCTGGCGGACGAGAAACTGGAAAATACTCATTACTTGCTGCAGATTTGCGGTTTCTTCTGCCAGAATACGACGAGGCCATTTAGACCAAAGTGGATATCTCGGATCAGCCGCCTGCTGGTTGCTCTGCGGATTCACTTGTTGACCGCCCTGTTGACCGGCTTGCTGACTGTTCTGCTGGTTACTCTGAGTAACCTGAGCAGCTGCAGAAATTCTGGTTGGCAAGACAGGGGCAAGCACATCGAGGGCTTGAGTCACAAGAGCTTTGCCTTCGTTCTGGTGGGCTCTCAGTAATGCAACGTAAACTTGAATAACAATCTTGAAAGGCGTCTCATAATGCGCGATAAAGTAGCTGATAAGGACATAAGCGCCGTATTTATTGATGATATCTTCAAGGCGGATATAGTTCCATGCGAATTTGATAATGTCTTTGCGAGATTCTTGGACAGTTTGGTGGTGATATTTGATCAACAAGGCGGTCAGTTGTAGGGATTCCATTCTGGAATGGTCGACTCCAGCTTGATTAGACTCTTCAGCAATATCGCCGACTTGTGGGCGCCACAGACGACTCTGGATAGATTCAGCCATGCTCTTATCAATCAGCTTCGGACTGTTTGATGGGCTATTCCAAGTGAGTTTGACATCCATTGCGAAGATAGGGTTCACAAGATTATGAAACGCGTATGTCTTCATCTTCTGAGATGCTGCGCGCTGTCCGTAGAGATCAAGACACCTCATGATAACAGATCGCCTATAATCAATTGACTCGTTCAAGATGATGTGCTTGTAAATAAATTTGGGAAACGCGAGTGTTCGTTTCAGCTCATCAGAGGAAAGGCCACTAATTATTTCGAAAATGAAGTCGAGGTCCTGGAGTGACTCGGAGAGATAGATAGTGAAAATTTCCATCAACTGATCCTCGGCTTGCTCGACTCTCAGTCGCTCACTAGCTGGAAGTTTGTCATGTCTCAATTTGAACTGGAGATCGCGGCCAGCACTCAGAAGTTTCAACTTCAAGTCGTTCTGATTAACAAGCCACTTTTTCGTTGGTCCATGAGTACATATGGAGTGAACAATATGAATTGCATTGATGGCCGCGGTATTCTTGCCATCAGTTGATTCGTTTCCAAATGCAGCAGTCTTGAAACCATCTGTATCGGCAACCACAGCAGACCTCAGAATGGCGCTTTCAGGATCCGCTAGAACCTGACCGAAAAATCTGCCATAACGCTCGTCACTGAACCGTTGGTGGAAGAATGCCCAGCTATCCTTTGGGTATCTGTTGAGATATTTGACTAGGGGTTTCCGGAAGGGACTGTTTGAGGTTCGTCGCAGTTTATCCTCAAGGTCCAAGACCTTGTTGACAAGGTGCTCCATAAATGTTGTTGCTGCAGGAGGGAGAAGGTGGTAAATATTGAATATGGAAGCGACTATCTTCATGGCAGGATTTTGTTCCACTAGGTTGAAAGAAACTTTTTGAAGCGTGGCATCATCGGCAATCACTTTCATATGTTCCAGGAGTCGCTGACCAATTTCGACCTTGAAGTAATTAGTCAAAAGAGTGAGAAGTCTAGCAAGCCCATCAAGTCCAGCAACAGTCAATCGTTTCGGATCTTGTAGATTCATCAGTATCGGACGGAGACCATTTTGAAGGAGATCCTTTGGAAGTTTGTTCGTCTGCGTCAGAACATCACGCAATCCAGCATTTGCAGCGTCAATAATCTCTGGAGATTTTGAATATAGTGATTTGAAGAAGACGGAAATGACGCGGCCTCGGCTGCTTGAATTTGGACCTGTGGCAAATTCTGGAAAACTCATTGCCATTGAGAGAAGGCGAAGACATGCTACTCGTAGGTTTCCGATCATCTCCGCATTCTTGAATTCATTTGGTTTGGATGCCAGAGACTCGTCTTCCGCATCAGCAAGAGCTAAAGATTCTAACATCAACCGGTTAAGGGCGTCGTTGAAGGTGACGATATTCTTGTGAAGGCTCAAGCAGAAAGTGATGGCGTCGATAAAGCCAATCTGAACGGGGAATGGGAGTGCGCGCAGAGGCTTGTTGAATATCGATTGAAGAAGGCGATCTTTGACGGGAAGCATGAGTTCATGAACTTCGCAGCCAATTACCTCAGCCAGAACAGCAAATGCCTTCTGCGATGTTTCCCGTACATGTTTATTCATATGAGACAACTCGTAGATGAAAAATCCGCAGAGGGTGTAGAGACGGCTCTTCTCGTTTTTCAAATCATCCTTCGAAATGGCCTTGTTGCATCGTTTGAGAATAAGACTCAACGTCTCTTGGGCTCTAATACGGGTGCTGGCAGGAAGATCGGGAGGCGTATCTTTGACGACGTACATCAAAGCCCTGACGAATTCCGTTTGACGTTCATAAAGCCAACTATCGCCCAACTCCAATTCGGTAGCTAGGAGATGAATACCCAGACTACCTCCAGCTTTCGTGAACCATTCTTCGCTGTGGCAGCTGTGGCAGAAGACACGACCAAGATGCTGCCAGAAGGGCAATTTAGCAGCTTTATCTGGAGCGCCGAAGATAATACCTGCAGAGTCCTTGATGACATCGAGGCTAGCTTTTGCAGAATCTCTTGTTTTGGGGTTGTCAGAGGAGAAACAGTCAACAATGACGTCGGCTAGCAAGCGAGAATCCAAGAAAACAGGACCTTCGCCACTATTTACGTCAAAAGGTTTCCTGGTGTGCCTAGCTTGGGCAAATGCGCGACCGATTTCAACAACCACGATATGTCGGCAAACATCTGCCACGAAAGCCGATGCAACTGGTTCGAGCTCAGGAATAGTGGTCGCAAAAAAGCATGCCTTTAAAAGCTTCTTTAAAGTTTCCTCTTGAACAACTTTCTTCGGGATAGACACAGAGCGCTCCGATTTATCTAAGATGTCGATGGGGCCCTGGATTTTGCTTTCAAGGAGGTCCTCCGCCTGAAGTCGAATCAAAGACGCCAAATCATCCGGGAGATTTTCGTGCCCAATATAAAGTTTTAGTTGAGAACTCAGCATTCGATACGCTTGTTGCTTGTAGTATGTATCAGAAGCTTTGACCGAAGGGGTCTTTGGAGTCTCCAACAATTTTGCATACGCGAGGTCGATACCGATCTCGACGGGGAATGGTCTCTTTTCATTAGGTCCAATGAACCTGATATCAACACTGGGAGCATCGTCTGCAAACTGTTGGAAGGATAGCTCGGGTGGATGGTTCAAGAATTTTCGGTTACGACCACCCAACTTTCCTAGAATGCGCATTGTTGTATGAGAGTGAAAATGGCTGTATGGATGTGGTCGCAAGTGATCCCACAGCGCGGTCATCAACTCATCCATGATTGGTGACATGATTGGGTCCAAGTAATCAGCCGTCAGGTTATCAACGCACAATTCAAGAGTGCGTAATCCCTGGCCGACAAGGTCCGAGTCTGCCCGGAGTGCGACAACAATGGGGCGCATCAAGTGGTTCAGATGAGGCAGGAGATGACTTAGACGTGCCGGCACAGTTAATGTCAACTCAACATACAAATCACGTTCCTGCGGTTTGCGAGCGCTCATTAGAAGGTTGTTAAAAGTCTCAAGGAGCATTTCCAGCAAGGGAAGAAGTTCCTTATACAACAGTTCGAACCGTCCTCCTCCAATACTACGGAATAAGGAGCGTAGCAATAGGAAATAGTTCATAGGCTCATCAGCTGTTACTGAGAGCTCAATGCACTTGGTCACTATTTTGGTAACATGAGGGTAGAGGACTTGCTCGTTTTGGCTCGAGAAGAGTGTGACAGCCATGAAGGAGAGCTTGAACATTCTCAAAAGGATCTTAGCTTTCGCCATATCAGATGTGCCGACTTCGTGAATGCGTTCCATCAGGTACTGCAACACCATTCCTGAGAAAGCGGGCGAGGTGGCTTCACTTGCCAAGAAGAATTGCGGAAGATGGATAAGAGCGCCATGTTCGAACATTAGTTCGTGGAGATAAGGTATCTCGCTATGGAAGACTTCATGGAAAGTGGCTGTGTCAATGCAATGAAAAACCGTGCCAAAGCTTTCGAGAAGCTCTTTTTCCTCTCTCGACATGGGAGCAGTGTATTGACTGGCCAGATACTCGAATGGCGATGAATAGTGAACATCAGGAGATGGCTGATCAACTCCATAATAGCGGAAAACTCGAGCACCCTCGTGAAATAGCTTTTTGATGACTTTGACCTCCTCGGCGTTGTATCCGTAAGAAACTTCGGGCCAGTTAATTGGCGTATTGTTCGGGTCGATCTGGATGTGGGTTGGATTGCAATTCTTGAGCTGATGGAAGATATTTTTCAAGCCGTTTATCAAGTTCTTGAATAGGAAGATGTTGTCAGAGACCGGATCTCCGCCTCGATCGCGAGGGTTGGATGTTTTGATAGGGACAGCTGAAAATATATCGATTTCGTCCCAGTCCGGAGGGCTGTCTCGGTCGACAAGGTAGTTGTCGGGAGTCAGATCGGTACGCTTCTTGAAGGCGCGAGATGTCTTGACGGCATTCTCGAATTGATGGTTCATTGCTGAAAATTTGTCGCCAATGGCATCCAAGATCATGATCAAAAAGTACCGTGCGTCTTGTTTGTCCTCGAGCTTAGAGATCTTCTCAGCCATGTTTAATAAGAGTTTGGCACTCATGGTCTGGAAGCTGGTTCCCGGGAATTCATCATGTAAATTCTTCGTGTAGACTTCGACGGTCTTTCTGATCTGGTCTCGAGTCAAGTGGTCCCGCACGTGGTGTATTAAATCAGCAAGCATGCTATAAGCCAGGGGCCTCATGGTCTCGTAGACTGTCAAGCCATCCCCAATGAGTGTTCGCTCGTCTAGGAGCTCATCAATCTTTTCCAGGAAAATTCTGCGGTAGTTGAAGTTGATGATATGGCGAATCGCAACCAGGAGCTCTTTTCTTGCACTAGATTTCTCGCGGGGACAGTCCTGTAGTAGTCGAACTACAACGGAAGGGAGTGTCGGTAGAAAATCCTGGAGCTGCTGTGCATACATTCGGAGAAGATAGGCAAGAAAACTCATCGTCTTGACCTGAGCAGTAATGAACTCTCCAAAAGCGGCTCTGTTCTTGATATCCTTGCAGACACCGGCGAATAGCTTTCCTTGCGCTGCAGCTTCCGCGTGCGCACGTTCCTGCGGCTTAGCTTGCAATAACAAAATGCTTTTGATAAGAGGAACAAATAGTTTCACATTCGCAGCGACGGAGGCACGATGAGCTTGGAAAACTGAAACGACGATAATCGGGCATTCCGCCAGAACTTTGAATGATTGCATTCCCTTTTGTAGATGATGATTGGCCTGTTGGTCAGTGCCTAGATCGGCAACAGAGGTGCTGGGAGATGCCGGCCGTGGAGATTGAAAGTTTTGGGGAAGAGCACCGGGCGTGGATGGTAAGCCGGGCGTGCCACCTTGGTTAGGGGTATCGAAGGTTTCCCGCACGACCTCTTCCATGGTTTGGAACATTTCTTGAATGAGTTCGAGAAAAGGCTGCACTCGCGAGGTCGTTGCCTTGACCTGATTTCGTGACAAGTCCATAATTATTTTCATACACAGAACCGCATTCTCCTCGTTTTCAACCCGGACAAGCTGCATCAGTGTATCTACCATGTCCACTGCGTAAGGCTCGACGTCGGGGGAAGCGGTTGGAAGGCGATGTAGTGTTTCAAGGAGGCAATTCCGCAATTTCTAGGATTGTGCAAAGTAGGCTTTAGTCTTTCTTCCATACTCCCAGCAGCGTGCAAATAAGTTTCCTCACCTGTTCGTATGATAAGTTTGTGAAAACGGGGTCGCCTTTGAGGATCTTCTTGAAGACTGGCCATATCTTCGCAAGAAAGATGGGATAGTTGGCGCCGGTGCAGTAGTTCTCGATGCTGTCGCGAAGCTCCACGGCGACATTGGCTTTCTTCGAAGTTTCTATAACCCAGCTGTTAGTCTTGTCTTTTAAAAGCTCGGCCGGATGTTCCAGCTCATGCAGAGACAGTGCATCCGGCATATCTAAAGCCATATAATATGTTCTTACCCCATTGAGAGCTGCCTAGCCTGTCCACAAACAGGTCAATGCCACGTTCAGCCATGATTGCGGCTGCTCCGAAGAGACTGTTGCAAAAGGTGACAGAAAGTCTGGTGTTCAAATAGCCAGGCCTTCGGGGCCGGCGAGCCTTAGAGGAGTCAAAACCTCCCTATCAAGTGTGAGTCATATGCGTCGGCCAATGTCAAACCTCTATACAGGTTTGCTTCAAGGTGTTGTTCTCCGGGGCGAAGACGTTAATTAAAGTCGGCGAGGGGAAAAGAAGGAAAAGAATTAAATGTCATTAAACTTTTGCGCCTTGGAAAACACAGAAGAAGAAACACAAGCGTCAGTCAACCAGACAGGAGCTGGGGTGGTTGAAGGTAGGGCTCCGGGGAAGCAGCTGCGCAAAAGAGATTCACGCCCGCAGTCTCTGAGCGCGCGGGCGTCGCGGAGACCCTGAACAAGGGCGCTATTCCCAATGCGGTAATTTTGCGGGTGCTTATTTTTCCGTTCCGCGTGGTCCAATAAGAATGTTTAGGTACCTCAACCGCGCGGCTGAACACAAGCGCTGTCCAATCATTCAAGTAAATTCTCCGGGGGTCTAGAACCAATCACCCCATCCATACAATATTCCACGTATATGGGATGAATGTTTAAACTGCTTTAGGTGAATAAAATCAGAGAAAAAAATTAAGTATTACGAGAAAACGTCAAATAACCTCTGATTAAATCAAGTATGTATAAACAATATCGTAAAAGACGATAAACGTCTCAAGGTTCATCATCCTCTAAAGCTCATACCCCGTCTATCCTGATCAATAATCCGGTTAATTACATTAGCAAAGCGTCCTGCCTTGTCAGGATCTTGCTTGGCTGTCTCAATACCCAGCAGAATCCTCTTGATACCCACACCGATCTTCTTATCCTCGTCGATGCTATAGATACCCCCGAGAGCCCGCTCGATCTCTTCGGGTGTGAATGCCTCGGACTTCTCAAGGATGTGTCTCAGTTCTTCATACGAGTCAACCGTTGGAACCATTATGTCGGCATTGAACGAGTTGTACATGTCCAACTCTTTGAGGAGAGAGCGCTCCGTTGTTGTGGCAAGGATTAGTAGCCGTCTTCCGTGTGTCGGCTGTTTTGTCAAGAATACCATCAAGGTCTGAAGCACATTGTTGCTAAAGCGAGATCCAATCGGAACCCAGTCGATGATTCTTTCGATGTTATCAACGACAACAATACTTGTGTGACTCTTGTATGCGTCTGTGAAGACCTTGGTGATGTGCTGGATTTTTGCCGGTTCGTTGAACCCGACCATATCTTCCGGGCTGATAAGGCGAATAAACGGAAAGCCGGAATCTATGGCTATCCGTGCTGCAAGGGCAGTCTTTCCACTGGCTGATGGTCCGTGGAACAGGACAGAAAATAGCGGCGTAGCACCTGTTGCTCCGACCTGTTTAATGAAGAGGTTTCCTTCATTCAAGATTTCCTTGATGGTATGAGAATAGTGTAAGATACCCTGTTGTACGCAGTTCTCCAGCTGCTCTTCAGCAACACCAAATGCAGGCTTTACTTCCTCGAGAGCGTTGTAAAAGTCATCTCGTCTGACCTTCAAATCGGCAACGTCCTCCTTAATACCGGCCACTGTGTCAGGCTTAACATGTCTATTGAATGCAAAGGATGTTGCGGCCTTGACCAGTCCAGAGATTTCGGCACCAGAATAGTTCTTCGTCAACTGCGCAAGTTCCAGAAGATCGACATCCGGCTCCATCACGTTGTTGTCTCGCATCTTCTGTGTATGGATCTTCAAAATCTGGGCACGACCCTTTTCGTCCGGCAAAGAGATCTCCATGTGAACCTCGAGACGACCAGGACGCAATAAGGCATCATCAATCATATCCATTCTGTTGGTCATACCGATGAGAAGGATGTTGTTAAGCTGGTCGACACCATCAAGCTTGGAGAGCAACTGATTGACAACACTGTCGCCAACGCCAGTGCCACCTGCTGCTCCGCTGCCACGTTGTTTGCAGACAGCATCGAGTTCATCGAAGATGATGATATGAAGGCCACTTTCCTCGCCCTTCTCTTTGTACTCCTTCTCTGCATCGGCAAACAGTTTCCGGATGTTCTCTTCTGACTGACCAACGTACTTGTTGAGTACCTCGGGTCCATTGATAACTTTGGGCTCTCTAGCATTCAACATTTGACCGATTTGTCGAGCAATCAAGGTCTTTCCTGTTCCAGGCGGGCCATACAAAAGAATACCCTTGACGTGCTGAATACCAAGCTTGTCGATCAATCCAGGAGGAAAGATTCGCGACGCAAAGGCGCGACGGAAAATGGTGCTGAATTCCGAGTCCAAGCCACCAATACCCATATTCTCGAATTTGAAATCGGGGCGAATGATAGAGTTGGCGGCCGCCCGGCGGTCAGAAGCTCTCAGGTTAATGCCACTCTTTGCGTCTTTATAGAAATTGACGACAGTATGAGGGGTGAGAATGCCTCGTGCTGTAGGGTCAGTGGCCACACCATCCGTGGCAGATGCTTGCTTCTCCGACATGAGATCCATCAACTCGACCGTCTTGATGGTCAAGGCAAGCGGGATGCCTCGGTGGTCCATCAAGACTCTTTGTCCGGGCGCCAGAATCTGGTTTTGGAATTTCTGCGAAAATGAGCATCCATCATCCAGGCAGGAAATGTTGGTAGCTGCTCACCTCTCGAACCGAGTTGCCCAACTCATTCTGATCATACTGTTCCTCCGTCCTAGATTTTCCAGCAAAAGCGATTTCTATATCTGTGGATCCGAGGTACGCCTTTCTCTCTTGGTTGAACGGGTTGTAAATCTGCGCCCTCACGGAGTCCGTCACGGCAATCCTAGCCCACATTCGCTGCCGTTCCGAAAACCCAATGTATCCTTGCGGGAACCCATCTAGAGGCCTCGCCGAGAAGACGTAAAGATCGTTGATAAGCAGGTAAAACTCAGGGCCGAAAGCCGTCAAGGGAAAATCAAGGGAAGAAACGGCCACCCTAAGTTCAGCGTTAGGAATGATGGAAAAGCACGCATGAGCGAGCCAGGGAGCTCTCTTACAGGTTACCATATGTGTAAGCGGTGTTAGGGCTCTTCTCGGAGCGCAGTGTCCAGACGCCTTCCCCTTGTGCTGGCCTTCTTTGCCCCGGGGGAGGGCCTCTCTGTGATGGAGGCGGGGGTCCTCCGTAGCCGCGAGAATGGGATCCGGCGTCACTCATTACAGTATCGTACCCATTCCGAGCGCGGGGATCCTGCCCTCCTGGTGGAGGCCGTTGCTGGAAAGGCAGATTGCTTCGGTTAAACATGGTACGTTACTATCCGTTTCTCCCAGCGCTCAAGGTTCGTTCAGCAGTGAGCACACAGCGGCGTAGTAGGAATGTCGTTTCAGTTGTGCAAAGCTTGTGGAATTGGTCGATCAAAGCGATGGCCTTCTGTATTTTGTTATTTCGTTTCAGCGAGCACCTTTGATGTGCTCGTGCAAATAATAATCCAGTTGTGTTGAGAGTTGAGCAGAAGGACAGCTAACTCTCTGACTTGAATGTTGTGGTGACGCAGGCAGCCCCCGGACAGCAGTGCCACTGACTAGGGTGCCGTATTGTCAGGACCCACTTCTGACATGACAACGATTTTTTGTCGAGTTTAACAAAATTTTGGACAGCCTGCGTCAGATTCCTATTTATTATTAAAATTAGTGGTGGCAATTAATTTAAAAAAGACTTGAAATCTTTAAGAAAAAATAATAATAAATTTTCTAAAGTCCGTGTATTTCTAACGAGAAAGCTTAGAAATAAACTAATTCTAAGTAGGAAATAGATGCTGGTTTGGATTTTTATTGTATTTTTGAATGGATTGGACCTTAGGCTTAGAAGGGTCTTCAAGAAATGAGGTATCTTACCCTGGTTACTAAGAAGATTATTCTTTTGTGCTAGGTAGTTATTATTATTCTTGATTTCCTACTCTTCTTGTAATCGTACGTTGAGATATACACGTTATTATGTAGAACTGGTAGTGCATGCACTTTTAGAAAATTTAATTGCGTAGTAAGCGAATAAATAAGGTTAATAATATAGTTATTTACTCCATTATTAATTATAAAGATTTTTGTCAAAATGTTCAACAACTTGTCACCAAGATGTGAATCGCGGTGGATATCCTGTGAACCAAAGGTAAGAAAGAGAGAGATTGTAAGGCAATCCTGAGAGTGAGTAGAGTACTCTCACAGTGATAGGCTGCAAAGATCTTTGAAGAGTGTATAGTAATATGCTATTTCCTTGAGAGAACTAAATATAGTAGGCTAGACACATGACGGTAGAATGTGTGTTTTTTGTATACGTGGAAGTATAGTGACTATGTCGGCTCTGTTGCTTGTCATATCAAATATAGCGCGTGCTACGAAATAGAGACATCGCCTAGATGCCTTTTGCGGCTCTTCGAGCTTAAACACTAAGTCCCCGTCGTATTCACCAGAAGATAATGCTCGCTGCTGCACAAGGACCTGAAAGGATCCCGAACTCGCACTGCCTCAAACACCGTGGTGTCGCACAGCATTTCAGCTCCCCTTGACAGAGCCGCACAGCGTGCAATCAAGCTCAACATTCTGGGGTTGGGGGTTGGGGGCCAATCACATTATACGTATGTAGTCAGGCGCACTTTCCAGCTTCGGGATGCGCTCTGCCAAGACCTTCTCCTCCATTGTTCGTACGATCAAGTGTCGATCATTGTGGCTATGTGGGCCGTGCAGAGTACTCTGTAGACAATATTATCAGATACAAGTTAGGTGACCTGATTGAGCCGTTGATGGTATTTATATACTTCGCCGCCTCCAGATGTCCAGGTAAACAGTCCCGGCGAAGGGCATCTCGTGCTGCCAATATCATATGTGCCACCAGGGCATGAAATTTAATATTTAATACTTAATACATATATACATACGATAGAATGGAGATAACCGTTGGACAAGTTACTGGTGTTATTAATCTATGGGTTGGGATAGGTAAGGCTCAGGTCACGGACACGTGCTAGGCTATATTAATCGAGTATGCTAGTTGGCATCACACTCCCTCTGGGAATTGCCTATGTTCTGAGCTGGTGGCTCGCTGAAGAGAACAATGCTGCTACCTGGTAAGGCACATTTAATAGCACACAAATCCTGTTTCCGACGCCATTCTAAAAAGAAATTACCAGGTCTGTGGCTACACGCATCCTTCAGGCCACCTTCTGGCCCTCTATAATCGGAGCAGATAGTGCTTCGTCGAAAAGGGTCAGTTGGCTGGTTTTTGGACTTGGATGGGGGATAACGATCGGCCATGTACTTGTCAGCCTAACCGGTGTTATTACTCCTCTTGGGCTCCACGATCACATCAGACCTACGATGTCTACCCCGGTGCCCTTTGTCTACGTCCCAGACGAGTCGCCATATGGCCTTGGAACCCCACGCCGCCCCGATGCACCGTTTTCCCGATCCTGTGGTGGAGTTACAGACTGGGTTGTCTGTCCCGGCTCGAATGGCACCGATGCCTACGTGTATGAGGATGGGAAGCTTGAAGTCATTCCAAATAATGGGAGCTACACCGCCCGACTTCCCTATAACTTGACGCAAATCTTTTCAAGTGCGAGCTCGGGTGTGAACAGCACCGTATCTGGGCCATTTGACATCCAATACCGTCAGCAATTTCCAAGATCCATCGATGCTGTAGATAAGGGCAAGCCATATATGATTGGATCTTGGCGCGCGATCGATAATCTGATATTGCATAATAAGATCGAAGCCATTGAAGGTATGATTGTCGACAGCACCACAGGCGGGGTGGGATACCGGAACCATACCATGCCCGCCAATCTTCCACATGGAGGACGCTGGACGGAGGACATAACCTGGATAGAACCACTGGTAGAATGCGTGAACACGAATCTCACCATCCGATTCACCCTAAACTACACGGATCTCAGCGGAAATATAGCCGAACCGGACCATGTGCGCCTCAAAGACAAGGGCGGGTTTTCCAATCTCCCACTCAAGGGATCGTACCACGCAGTGGATGACGCGCAAGCAGACCCAGAACTTCGTGAACGAGCAACACAGCTCGCTTTTTTCCACAACGGCATGCTGATGTGGGCACTGGGGCTGACCGGTGCAAACTTTAGTGTCCATCGTAATATCACTCCGGACGCGGAATACCCCCTGGTACAAAACGACTCCTACCTGGATAACGACTACCAAAACCGTCAATATCAACCAGACTCCATCCAGGTGCCCGGGGCTGCGGGCATCTTCCAAAACCACAACCTCAGCAGCTCCAATGAGAACATTAACCTTCGAACCGCAATCTCCATGTGTGATGGTTCGGCTTCTCAGTACACGGGTGAATTTTTAGACAATCAGACCGTTGGAATCGATTGTGGGCTACTGCTGGCCACACCCCGACGGCTGGACAGTCCGGAATTGCTGATCTATTCGGCAGGCTCAGAGTGGGAGCAGGATATATACATGTGCGCAAGCGCCGTCCAGGCATCCATCAAGACGGTAGAATTCATGTTCAATGGGACCAACATTCTGACAGATCTCACAATTTCCAGCGTTAAAGATAAGTTGTACAATACTCCACCCCTATGGGCGATTGAAATCACTGGACAGCCAACCCAAGTGACGTCTGCTCTTTGGGGTCCGATCGACAACAAATACGAACACCATGAGAATCTCATAATCAAAAGGTCAGAAAGGCTCTTACTTCCACCGGCGGACCAATCAAGTGGCCTTACAGATGCGGCAGATAGCATGGCAGCCTTGCATGTCCCCATGACAGCCCAGCATATGGCCATTGGTACAAGTTTTCTGGAATCCATCACGCCGTCTTCTCAAAATGACCAGCTGCCGATCACGGACTACACGGGTCACTCTAACTTTGCACTGTCACGACGATGGCAACAGCTTTCAGTTGGTGGCCATGAGGGTGCTGCCACTATTTTAAGGCTGATCTTTACCGATATCCTTGCTTCAGCAACGATCGGCTCTCAGAGCCCAATCGGTCTGAGCGGTAGCGACACTCATCGTCTGGGAGGTACGGTCCTCTCGGGCGATGTAAAGGTTCCCATTGAGCCTTTTCAGCGAAAAATCGAGTATGAACTTGCATACGCGATACCAGCGTTCATCACACTGTTACTGTGGATCCTGGTTCTGGTTGCTTTGCTCATAGCCTTGGTGCTATCCCGCTTCTCCTTCTCGAAACTGCGACAACAGTTGAATTTGAGCTCCGTCGGACGACTATACACAAATGTGGTGTATCCAGATGCATGTGAGATTGATGCAAAGACGAAGGTATGGATCGAACAAGCTGGTGGAATCAAGTTTCGACTTGATCGGAAAGTCGACAGTAATCCGGAGGATCCGTCAGCCGAATCCCAATTGATGGGGGCATAGAAAGGGCCGCAAGTTGCGGGACTTTTCCCTTATCCCGTCTAACGTATCACATTTTACTATCTTCTCATTCACCTTGCTTTGTGATTTTGTTGATTGTGCACAAGTAATAACGGACACTGTCGACATCCAGAAAGACCACAAATAAATTTATACCAGGCAGAGTCAAAAATCCATTGCTTCCATTCTCTAAGACATCTGCAGTAACGAAACGCTCATGGTCATCGGTGATAAAACGCAAATAGTCGATTGATTTATTATATGGATAGATAAACTTTAATCCCATCCAGCGCTGTTCTACTTAAGCTATCAATTTGTCGGTGCTTTTTATAATATAGTACTTGTGATCATAGAAATTGAAGTGGGAATTGAGTCCACCTGCATTCGAATATAAAAGTATATATATTATTGTTGGATTAACTATTACATCAATACTTCTACGCAACCACCAGACCGATTCTAAGAGGGCCTGTTGTAGGGCATAGTTAGGATTATTTAGTGATGACTCAGGCTTAGCAAGTGCTCAGAATGGTGCCTGATTTCAATGTTATCACTTGGAATTACATTAAAGTGGAATGCAGCTGTATATCGCTTTTATGCATACAGTACATACGTACTGATTCGATTTTGAAAGCACACTCCGAGTGTAAGGAGATTCAACTAACAATACATACGTATATACTAACCTAACCAAGACATCTATCCAGAACCTTGATATTCCCGGCACGGTAGAAAATCCCCAAAATTGCAGAATGCATATGGAAAAAAAAGAGGTCCATTGAGTATCTACTACATTGGACATGAAAAACGCCATTTATCCCGTTTTCCCACGCCGAAACATTATCACAAAGAAGTCCAACTCGAATATACGCTCAAGTAGATCGCTGGTCCACGAGCTTCACAGTTGCAACAGAAGCAAAGAGGTGTTAAAACCATGTACACGAACAAGGTGACAAGGAAGGGGGGCAAAAATAGGAGTGACTCCTGTGATCATAAAAAAGGGAAGACGTTAAGGGGGGAGAGAAGAAGAAGACAAAGGTACAGTCCTAAAGGCAAAAATAGAGGTTGTTGTTCCTGATGACAGGTGCACGGAACTGCTATGACAAAAGCAGGACAAGATATTCGTGGGGCTCGCTATACCATAAGAGCAGTGGGCCAAGACTCGGTCATGTTTCATTATTTAGTTGAGTTGCTCCGAGATAATATAGAGGTCCCTGGGGAGGCAGAGACAGCACCAAGAGAGCTTCTCCGCATCCGTACACCGCTGCCGCTGCCGCTGCGACTGCGCCGTCTCCGAAAATCTTCATTGGAGCCTCGCCGCCGTCTCTGGAACAAACGGAAGCTGATAGTTAGAATCACAGTGGCTATTCAAAGACGAAGGACGGTATCTTAGCATTCGCAGGAAGTGATATGTAGACAAGGCAAGAGGACAGGCAAAACCGCAGGCTTGGCTGAGCAGCAACAAAAGGTCAGGTGTGACTAACCGCATTCGACGTCTTCTCCTTGGCCGTAGCAGATTCATCAAGCTTGAGAGCATTCAGTCTCTTCTGGCTGTCCTGCGTAATAGGATCTATCTCTTCGGCTTTGCCCGAGTTGGAAGTAGGTAACGAGGGCTGAGGAGGCGCGCATCCGTTCTTTCGCTTCTCAGCTTGTTCTACGACCAGATCCCATCGCTGGCGACGGGACTTTTCTCTCTCGTCCGCACCACTCTGGTGTTCTTTGTATTCTTGCATGCAGTCGTCGAACAGCTGTGGGTTGATATCCATGAACAGTTTCATGGCGTTATAAACCATACTATGGATTGTCCTGAGCATGGTTAGCGATGGATCCTCACAGACAACTAATCAAACAAGCTTACTTATTCCAATGGCCCTTGGAGTTTTCATACAACGGGGCGAACATTATAGGCAAGATTGTCTCCACATTATCGCTAACCAGGTTGCAAAAGTATTCGTTATTCCAGAAATATAAGGCTCGCTCAGCGACCTTTTGAAGAAAAGCAATTAGCACAGGGTCTCTATTCAGCCGGAGGATAGGTATGGGCGAACCTGAAAGTGAGGGCTAGCGACAGATTTGGCCAGCTGGGTGAACAGAGGCTCTTGGACTTTGGCAAATTCGGCCGGGTCCATGACCTCAAAGATATCTTCTACCTCGTTCAAATACATTACCTCTTTCGTGCTGTTCACTTTCGGCCAGTATCGCAATAAGCCCAACACAACCTTGGGTTACAGTTAGCATCGGTAGTGCACGTTTCAAGAGGAAAAAAAAGGGGTAAGGTAGACAAACATCTTCAGTGAGTGCCGAGTCCTTCTCCAGGAACTGAACAATGCAGTAGGCTAGTTGCGGGTGGTACATGCTTAAGCATTTGACTTTGTGTAGGGGAATGAGCACTCGTGTCAGGAAAAGTTTGTGTTCCTCTTTCAGGGGAAGGGCGAATCCGTTGATGATAGAACCCAAGATCTCTAGCAGCTCCGCAATTCCGTTGAATCGCTCGGTCTCATATGTGAATTGGAAGAAAACATTATTTATTGAGCGTCGGATGTAAGACCGCAGGTTCAGGAACTTTCCGTAGATACGGTGAAGGGTTGTTTTGAGAAAATCGCGCTCTCTAGGATCCTCGGAGTCGAACAATTCCAGCAACTAAAACCCGACGTCAGTTAGCTCTGCTACAACTCAGTGCAAAAGTGTTCCTCTCACCTGAAGGACGAATTGGTGATCAATGTACTGCTTTGCAATATTGGTGTTGAAATCTTGGCTTTCGATAAAGCGGAGGAAGAATTCGTAGACAACCTGAATATGGGGCCAGGCTACTTCCAAAACCGGCTCGTCCTCTTCGGGATCAAAGGCTTCGCCTTGAGGACTCACTGGCGGCGGAATGGGACGGAAGAGGTTCTTTGCAAACATGTCGACCACGCGAGGATACATAGGTTCGGTGATGACGGAGCGATTGTTTGCGACATAATCGAGAAGTTCATGGAGTGCCAGCCTCTTTATTTCCTTGGACTTCATGTCGGCAGTCGGATCGTTGAAGTCAAAGATGATATTGCACTGGTCGATCTTTTGCATGAATAGGTCTTGACGACGGTTTGGCGGGACTTCATGAAAGCCGGGCAGCTTCTCCAACTCACGCTGGCGCTGATCGGATATATCAAATCGCGACGAATGCTGGCGTTTTGGCGTTCTGATGCCTTCCGACATGTCCTTGGGGGTCGAATGAAGTCTATCAAAGGCATGGGATTTCTTCGGAGGAGCCAGATCTCCGGGCATGGTCTCGGCGGCCCCGGGAGGAGGGACATGCTATGCACACGAGAATGTCAGAAATGTGTTGCAAATATCAGGAGAGCGGAAGTGGCTGGGTGGAAGGAAGAAGGAACATACAGGCGCACTCGGACTGATCACAACGCTAGGCGTCATAGGCTGCTGTCCTTGCCTCGAGGGCGTGCCCGGGATATTCACTGCTGCAACAGCATGAGTTCCTGATTCCACTTGCGCTGACGACACCAAGAATTGGTCCATACCGGCTTGACCAGCGGCGCCCTGTGCATTCTGCTGGGCAGCGGCAGAATTGGCGGTGGCCGGAGACAGGTTGTCTTTGCTGCCCCTGGGATCATTCACCGAGGTGGAGGACGAGGTGGGCGTGACATGGTTCGGACTCGACGACTGGGCTTGCTGGGCGGGGGTCAACGAGGCATTGGAAGACGAGTCTCGTTTCTTTGACGATTTGTTCGAGTCCTTGGCTCGAGATAGCTGCTCGTGCTGAGACGGTTAGCGGGACGGGGAGGAAACCACAACTGCAGAGCTGTATTTTTTTTTTTTGGGTGTTGGGGCGGGCACAGGCGACACAGGCGACACCCCGGGCCAAGATGGGCACTCACCACTCTCTGCCTGAAGCCTTTCATTCTGCCTGTCTCCTGCACTGTTGATGCTCCAAGGTGTTGTTCGCCGACAGTGGACCGTGACTAGGACCGTGACACGAAGGGTGGGCTAGGTTATGGTGGCGAGGAGGGGGGAGGAGGAGCAGCGGGTAATTGCAGACAACACGCTGAAG
>CVMT01000003.1:2685734-2735869 GCA_000985935.1 Talaromyces islandicus | reverse complement strand
TGGACCGTGACTAGGACCGTGACACGAAGGGTGGGCTAGGTTATGGTGGCGAGGAGGGGGGAGGAGGAGCAGCGGGTAATTGTTTTTTCAAGCAGAAGACGGCATACGAGATCGAGAGGACGGCGGCGGGCTACCCTGTTTCCGACCTGCAGAGGACAATTATGAGCCTGCTCCGGGATACGACGCGTGAGAGAGAGAAGAAGAGCATTCGGTGTCCGGCAGAGGGCTGCTGTTGGGAGCGAGACGGGATAATTAGCGATGCGACACGCTGGAGACATATTGATGCTTGGCTTTTGGGCTGAGGCGGGTGTTTTGGTGTTGGGGGAGATTCAGGAGAGGCATCGGCAAGCATACCTGGACGGCCAGATGGGGGTTGGGAACAACTGGGGTTGGAGCAAGCAAAGGAGACGAGGAATTAAGCTTGACTATGCAAAAGTATGTTAGATTTCGCCGTGCCTGGTGCTCCGTCGACTTGTCCGGTCGCTGTCTGTTCTGGAGTCTGGGCGGTGGAGGTTTGGTTGTTGTCCCAGTGTCGCTTAGCAGGAGAGGAGCGGGGGACGGGGCCCGGCCACAGCTAATGAGCTGCTAGAAGTAGTAGTGCAGTGTGGGTTTCTAGGAGGATACTCTCAGGAACAACCAGTGTTTTTCCTTTTTCTTTTCTTTTTCTTTCTTTCCCTGGGTGGTTTTACTGATTATGTATTATTAAAGTGAAAAAAAAAAAATTAATAGTAGAAAAAATAAACATAAAAATGAAAAGACGTTGCACCCGATGCGAGGGGCTGTTGTGGCTGATTGTTATGCGCGACAAGCCCAGTGCATTCATTGCCCGCCTGTTTATGCAGTGGGATATGAACCACCAGACGACCGATGGCTGGCCTGGTTTTCTTGTGGCTCTGTTACTATGAGGCTACCATTCTGCGTCTCCGGCTGTTTACTATAGTTCAACATCACCATAATGCGCGATAAAGTGAGTGCAGCGTGCGAAGAGATCGAGTCAAGCTGAGATAAGGCACGTCGCACGTTCGCATCCCACCACCACAGCATGCGTCTGCATTGCCCAATCCTAATCTTTGCGCGTTTTGCATCCCTCGCCATGACAATTGGGCGGTATCTCATCCATAGCTATTATTATTGAAATCGTAAAGTGTAAACAATGCTCGACTCTCATTGATTAGTGGAGGGCCTTGTGGGGCAATATGGTCACGTGTTATACCTAGTCACGTGCACGCTCCTTCCAGTTTCGGCGCCAGGCCAGGGACCGACTGATTGGCTGAGATCAGGCTGGATGTTCGAGGGCTCGATATTCGTCTTCCTGCGTTCTCCTGCGTGTTACAGCTGCAAATATGCGTTGAGGACATGGAATAGCAATAGGTTCCTCGGACTTGGTTAACAAGCAGACCAATCAATGGTGGTTGTTTCGTTTCTGAATGCATAGTCACCGTCTGCCGTCTCGATATATTTTTTAGCGTCGCCGCCACTGATAGGTACATCAAATATTTCTCACAATGGTGGGGGAAGACAACACGCATCCTCGCTATGCACCATGGTACCAGATACCATCGCGTCGCATAGTCGCTGTCGAGCATCCTGGCATCGTCAAAAATGTCGACAGAGCTATCGCCACACTGCAGGGCGAGAAAGGTCTTGCCAATGTAAGTTACCCACAGGGCACATTCTTATATATATACGTACTCCTTTTTTTTTTCTGTTTCTGACATGCCCAAGATATTGGACCCCTTCAAACCAGCGGCCAGGGGACTGCTCTTTCTTCGCCCCGAAGACCCCATGGCCAGGCCAATCGAGTCGGTCAACCGGCCATCCAACAACGTCCTGCTCAAAGTCACCGTCCCTAAATGGACTGGACGCAAACGTAAAAGAGGCAGCGATGAGCCGTTTACTAACAGCAACTCCACGCCTGAAGCGACTGAGAGAGAGCGGAATAGCAGTGCCTTTAGACAGCAAAGCCTGAGAGACAATGCTACAAAGTATACCGTCGAGCCTGTCGGCACGGTGGAGAGAACTCACAACTACCGAAGTATCCCGGACTATGTATTTTCGACTACGGCGAGTCCGTTTACGCAGAGGTTCCGAGAGACGATTTTTACATCTGACTGTAAGCCTCCCAGAACAGCCGAAAACATATTGAAATACTAAGAGAGCAAAAACCGCAGACGAGAAAATGAGACAGTTTGACATGTCCATGAGCAAAGGAGAGCTCACAAATGTGGATCTGATCCCCCCTCCAGCCTTTAGCAAAGCGCACATTCCCTTTCAATACACCTATCGCCAGAATCCAACGGTCAAGGTGTTCCAAGATACGGCGGGCAACGTCAACTCCATTAACACGCAAACTCCAAACAAAGTCCGCACCCACCAGGTAATTTTCGACGTGCCCAAAGTCCCTTCCCAACCACACAAGGAATGTCCGCCAGTGTCCGAGCTGGACAAGGATCTTCAAGAAACGATAGCCATTCTTGAAACGCTCTTTGCCGAGCGACCCGCCTGGACACGTCGCGGTTTGCGCAACTCTCTGAAAACTCCAGAACAGCGCACGGCGCTGCGACACGCAGTCGGCTACGTGGGCTACATCTTCCGGTCGGGCCCCTGGCGAGATGCAATCATCAAACTGGGCTGTGACCCACGCACTGACGTCGAGTTCCGCAAATTCCAGACCTTTGTCTTTCGCGTCCAGGCACGAGAGCCAGATGTTGCTCGCGATGGCGGCGGGAGCGCCAAACGGCACAGCGGCGTTGCCTCCACGGGGCCTCGCGACTTTAGCGGACTCGACATTTCCGGGATTCCAACAGTAACCAGGGAAGAGCTGCCAGATAGCCATCTCTGGACGGGCAAAGCACCGCTCCCACTGGACGGCAAGATCTGGATGGTGTGCGACATTGTCGACCCGATCATCAAAGAGCTCCTGTATCCGACCAACCCAGCACCAGACTTTCTTCGCCGCGAGTGCGACCCGGTCAGCGACGGATGGTACGGCAGCGGCACGCTGGCCAAGGTGAAAACGATCATGCGGCAAAAGATCAACGCCCTGACCCAACAGCACCGCGAGCCCGCTGATTCGGAGTATGAGTGTATCTTGGGCTTCCCGGATCACGCCCCGGACGACCCTAGCCTAGAGGCATTCTATGTCAACCCAGAGACGGCTACGCCGCGAGAACTCATGCTGGCAACAGAAGTCAGGACGACTCTCAAGGGCGCTGCCAATTGGACTCGCGCAGTGTCGGCTGGCAGGCCCAGCAACACAGTCGCCGAGGGCGAAGAGGAAGAAAGAGACGCTATACGGAGGGTTATGGAGGAGAATGAACCCATGAGTGAAGACAATGATGACGTCGACGACGACGAAGACGACAACGCAGAGATTGACGAGGATGAGGAGATGAGAGAAGCAGATCAAGACATGGAGAATGATGAGGATGCTAACGAAGACGACGAAGCGCGTGCACAAACAGCCAAAGCCAAATCCAGGGGCAAGGGCAAGCAGAAGCGCGTTCGTATCGAGGATTAATTCAATAACCAATTATGTACCACCAATATTTTCAAGACAAAAAAAAAAAACAATCGAGCTTCTACTTTTGATTATAAACTAGAAAAAAAGAATCAAGTGAAGCGGCAATTATTTGTTTTCCTTGTCGCGTAATCATACATCAAAAACGTAAATCAGAAAAGCCTCATGTAAACATTAACTCGTGCCAGAATCCCATATGTGCAAACAGAGTCGAAAAAGCACAGGTAAAACCAAACCGATCCAAAAACAAAAACGTAAGACACGATATTGGACCAGTGCAAGCAATAGACAAATGGCCACCCAGAATAAAAACTCCAGCAACCAAGACACCCAAAAAGGAAGTTTAGACAACGTGAGGAAAAAGCCGCGGCCATCTGCCCGTATTATTGAGAAGGCCGGCCAAGGTTGAGAATACTGAAATGGAAATATTGGAACAAAGCATGTTTTGTCCAGGGTATTGTGAAATCAAAAATGCCGCCATGTGTACGCCGTTGCTGAAAACAAGAAGAAAAGAAAAAAAAGAGCCATGATTGAAAGCAGGTAAAGTGTGACGCCTCGTTGTATAAAAGGGCTCACAAGTGGGTGATAGGAGTATCGACACTAGATCGGAGTGGTCTTGATAATACTGTCAGACTCAGCTACCAAAGTAGGTTCGGCCTCGGTGTTGGTGAAATCGGGCGACACAGTAGGCTCCTTAGACAAGGTGTTCTGAGGGTCATCGTTAGGAGTTGCAGATTCCTCATCGATGACAACGGCATTCAAGACGCCTTTGAGATCGGCGGGGTAATAATCCGAGGCCTTGAGTTCACCCAGGGGAGAGCGTGAAGGAGCCATCATGTTCTTGCCGTGGCGGGAAGTAGACATGAGCGGCTGGGCAGCAGGCGGCATGGCAATTCCGAGCTCGTGAGGAGGAATGTTTTCCTTGCCGCGGTCATCAGCCTTGGCCTTGGCTTCATCGTCATCGCTGATATCCAGACGGCCAGCAAAGTGCTGCATGGTGTTGGAAGCTTCCTCGTCAGGAGTGTCGACATGGATATCAAAGAACCAGTTGGCTGGCTGGCGAGTGGAGTGTGGAGTCAGACTTTTGGTGCTGGGTGCTGGTGCTTGAGCAAGACGGCCGAGGGGGACCCGCTTGGAACGACGACCAAAGGCTTTGGTGGACTTTGCCAATGGAGCGCGACCAGCGGGCTTTCCAATAGCCACACTCATCTTACGAGCAGTTGGGATCTCGACTGTTTTGTTCGCTTCAGAGGCTGAGGATGTGTGGTTCGTCTTGACGGCCTTTGGAGACTCGAAGAGCTGGTTGTCGTCTTCAGAACCGCGCTTGCGCTTGGTCGAATCTAGCTTGCTGAAGGAGGGAGCAATATTCTCTTCGTCCGAGCTGTACACGATCGAGCGTTTCAGAGGGGTCGGACGGGGAGCAGCTAGAGGCAAGTGTTAATCAATGGAGCACAGTGGAGAGAAAGTGGCAGACAGGACTGTACCATTCAAGCGGTTCATGGTGCTCAGGTTGGTTGGGCGAAGAGCACCACGCATACGAGACTGGGCCAGAGGGCGAGAGCCAAGGGCAGGGGCAATTGCGATGGCAGACATGGTTGGTTTGCTTGATGCTAACGGGGGGCTGATGGATGGACAGGTAGATAGATTGATGAAAGTAGGCAGTTGGCACGTCGAGCCCAATTGGGTTATATTGATGGATTAAATAGCAGACAGACGCGTGCTGTGTCACGAGTCGAGCAGCGGAGCGTCCCCAAGAGATTTCTTTGTGTGCGGAGTAATATCGAGTGAGCGGTACCAGGACAAGTAATTGTACGCTCCACGCGGAAGGATCGAGGGCGGCGGTGGCAATGTGATGGAGGATATTGGAGCGAGCAAAGGAGAGGGCAGGAGGATTAGTGTTGATGTTGATAAGGGTGGGAGGTGAGGTCTAGCTCTACGAGGAAAGAAGGGAAGGAGGGAAAGAACGACGGACGTGAGTGTGGGTGTGAGCGTGAGTGTGAGGCAGGAGGGGAGGCAGAAGCTGAAGAAGAGGGAAGGAGGGAGGGGGACGGTGCTTATACTAATAACTTTAGCAGATGAAGCTCGAGGAAGGAAGGCGCGGAGTCGCGACTGGGCGTGCATGCATGATGGGCTGGACAATGTATCACATACTCAGTAATACGTGCTTCCTGGTAGTGAGTTAACTAATACTCAATTTCTTGAAGTGATGCAGGCGAATTCCTCGCGTTGGACTTGTCGCGACCGCCAATGGCAGGCCACGGCGCGTCATGTTTGGCTGGCTGGCGGCGGGCCATGCATGTCCAAGCAAGGCTTTATTGGACCATGTTGCTCGCCGCCCCCCTCGGATTGAGAATAATCGATAATATTGAATAGTCAGGGACGATAATGTTGCGGTACCAGAGAAGGCTGTTCTGTTCTGTTCTGCTCTGCTCTGCTCTGCTCTGCTCGGCGTTCTGTGTTTCTTCGTTTTCTATATAACTAGTTAACTACGTAGTTACGCACTTTGATCTCTGTCCATACTGCCCCGCAGAAAAGCAGGATCGTAGAAACAACGAAAACTCCATCGCCGTAGTGGAGCCCCGATCGATTTGCGTGAAAACTCCGTGCCGTATGTCCTACGTAGTACGTACTAGCAGCGATAGTCTGCCTCAAGGGGCAAGAGACGCAGAAGACTGTCGCAGGCTGACACGGTTAGCGCGAAAGTCTGAACGCGAACGCGTCGAATCTGCATAGTTTACTTTTACCATATTTGCGTAATTTTGGTAATTTTGGTAATTTTACCACACTGTCCCATTATTACGCACAGACAATTACGGCCCTAGTCCGGATGCAGCTAGTGTCCCCCCTGGGTGGTGCATCACCACCACGGCCATCAATGTGAACTTGGACCGCGTACCAACAGCCAACACAGCCTCGGCCGCCATAAGCACGACTGACTGACTTATCCTGCGTGCCTCCTGAGGCCGGCGATGCCATTGTCGTCATCGCCGCCCATCACTGCGGCTTGGAATTGGACGAAACAGACCGCCGCCCTTCGATCGTCCCCAAGCATGCAACCTGCCGGCACCCTGCACCTCAGTACGCGCCCACCGTGAACTCGAACTCGCTGGGGGAGCCTCGTTGCCACTGGATCTGCTGAGCAATGGAACTCTAGAATCCGCATGCGTGCTGCTCATGGCCACGTACTGAGGTTGGAATCGATTCGTCCACTGTGATGGAAAAATGATGCTATACACCATCTGCACATCTCTAGTACGTATTGTTTCCTTCCCACCACTAACCCTGTTTCACCACGACTGACCGTGGCAAACCCAACCTATAATTACACTGGATCAATCATTCTCTTGTCCTGAAACATTGCACGACACCGTGTTTATGTACGCTAATGATCTATCGCGCTGTAAATGTAAATCTAGCAAATTCTATTTTCTTTCCCCCCCCCCCGAATTTCCTCAAATCTCGTCTTCCCAAGGAATGCTATCCATCGCACCCTGTCTCTCCACGCAGCGTGCAGATGCACGCCCAGCCCGTTTCATGGCTTCGTCCATGACCACTTGATATCGCTGCTTCTTCTCGTCTGCCGCAAGGTCCACTGCAGAATTGCCCTGCGTCCGGCGCTGCTCTCGCCATCGTGCGATATACGCTGCGTAGGCCCCAACAAACGTGTCTCCAGCTGCCGTGGTGTCTAGAACCCGAGACACCGGAGCGGCTGGGATCTCGTTGGTAAAGCGCGTCTGGGTTTCGCTGCCGCTGGATGATGCAGCCGTATCGCCGGCACTATACCACACCCCCTTGGACCCCAGAGTGATTATGACAAATGTGACGCCGAGCTGGTGGAAGTACCGAGCCACTTGATCTCGTCGATTGTCCCCCGAAGCACCCGGGACAACGCGCAGTAGCTCTTGCTCATTGGGTGCCATTAATTCGGCTTCGGTTTCATTCATGATCAAGTGGTCAACTGCCGCATAAACGTCTGTAGGTAGACCATCTGGCGGTGCTGGTGCCGGGTTGAACATGACTTCTGGTCCGCACTCAATCCCTTTCTTGCCACTATCTCTGTTCTTCTGTTTGAACGCTTTGATATCTCGCAGAATGCCAATGACTGTCTCAATTGGGATCTCCCCCTGCATGACGATAATGTCCGGGACTGGTGCTGCCAATCCGGTCTGAATCACCTCGGGAATCGGTTGCATGCCCGAGTAATTTGCCCCAGGCGAGAAGAGAATGCGGTTTTCTCCTCCAGCCGAAGTATCGACGATAATCACAGCAACACCCGTATAGTCATCCACTGCCCGGATCCGTGAGGTACCGAGCCCAGATTCTTCCAATGTTGGGCGAAGAAGCGCTTGAAAGTGCCCGTCTCGGTTACCAACAGCGCCGACCATTTCAACTTCGACTGGAATCGTTGACGATGACGCTGCTCCTGATGACGACGGTTTCGCGCGGGACAGTCGACCGCACGCGACAGCCTGGTTCGCGCCTTTTCCACCCGCACTTGTCGTAAAGGACGTCGCAGTGATTGTCTCTCCAGCATCGGGGAACCGCGGGGTCACCGAGACCATATCGGCGTTGAGCGAGCCGATAATTCTGATGAGAGGTGCCATTGTAGAGATCTTTAGTATAGACTGTGTTTCAAAAAGGAGCTATGACGGTCGTTGTACCTGGCTCTTCGGCAAGGTCACAGGTGAGATATGGCGGCCCAGCCGTTCAATTGGTAGGAGAGCCAATTGCTCGAGAGAGAGAGATATATATATATATATATATATATATATTTTCCAAAGGGATTCTTCCTCTTTTTTGATATTCAATGAATGAGAGGGCTAGATATCGTGCAAAGCTCGATCTCTCGATAGCAAGACCGGGGACCCCGCCGACATCATCGCTTGCCCCACTCGCTGTTTTCTTAGCGATCGCGCTGGCCTAGCCGGATTAGTATACTAAGCGATCAATTGCGCAGACATTTCTTAAGGCGCGAAGAGGATGAACGGCGAATGGACCCAATCTAATCAATTGAGACCTTCCAAAATATCCAGCAGGCATAATAATACCCCGGTTCTTTTTTCCTGTAGTGTGTAAACGTGAAAAGGGAGCGTTAGTGTCAGCCACAGAGCACGTGACCTGGAAACCACTTAACGCGCGACACGCTCCGACCCGACGCGTCTCGCGTTTTCCTCTCTTCTTCCTGGGACCCGAAGATACTCTAGCAGTGTTTTCCTCCCCCGCACAACGCAGCAAAAAGAACAACAACATCAACAAAAAATTGCAGAGCATATTTGCTGGTGTATTTTGTTGTTTTTCTACTAATACCACAAACATGGACAGGCGTGTCCCGTATTCCTTGAGCGTCCTCGCTCCCAGCCAAGATGGCGCTGATGAATCTCGCTTGGCTATCCAGGCACGGCTCCGCGAGTTCATCCTTGCCTTTCAGCTCGACAATTCTTTCATTTACAGGTATAGCAACTAAGAAACAAACATTGATTTAATACTGATCGTATATTGCAGAGACCAATTGCGACAAAATGTTCTTATAAAGCAATACTATTGTGATGTGGACATTGCGCACTTGATATCTTACAACGAGGAGCTTGCCCACAAGCTCACGACGGAGCCTGCAGACATCATCCCATTGGTAGGTTTACGTCACTTTCAGCTTCGACATCGCAACTGCGAAAACTAACCAGATAATTATCATCCAGTTTGAAGCAGCACTCAAACAATGCACCCAGCACATTGTTTACCCATCACAACGCGACATCACCCTCCCGCCGCACCAACTTCTCCTCCACTCAAGCGCCTCTCACATTTCTATCCGGGACCTCAATGCGACAAATATCTCCCACCTTGTTAGAATCCCCGGCATTGTGATCGGCGCATCGACAATATCCTCAAAGGCCACAGTCGTCAGCATCCGATGCAAGAGCTGTGAACATGTAGATCATATCACGGTCGACAGTGGCTTCTCTGGCCTGACATTACCTAGACGCTGCGGCCGCCGGCCACAGCCTGGAGAGCAGAAATCCGACCCTTGTCCCATGGACCCTTATGTTATCGCCCACGAGAAATGTGACTTTGTCGACCAACAAGTTCTCAAGCTTCAGGAAGCCCCCGATCAGGTTCCTGTCGGTGAATTGCCTCGTCATGTATTAATCTCAGCAGATCGCTATCTAGCCAATCGAGTGGTCCCTGGATCACGCTGTACAGTGATGGGTATCTTTTCAATCTATCAATCAAAGGGCGGTGCCAAGGCAGCAGCCGTGGCCATTCGAAATCCCTACCTGCGCGCGGTGGGTATCAGCAGCGATGTAGACCATACAGCCAAGGGAGCGGCCACCTTCACAGAGGAAGAAGAGCAAGAGTTCCTGGAAATGAGCCGTCGGCCTGATTTATACGACGCCTTCGCCCGAAGCATTGCCCCTTCTATCTATGGCAACTTGGACATTAAAAAGGCCATCGCTTGCCTGCTGATGGGCGGCTCCAAAAAGATCCTTCCAGATGGCATCAAGCTACGTGGAGATATCAACGTTTTGATGCTGGGTGATCCCGGTACTGCCAAATCTCAGCTGCTTAAATTCGTTGAGAAGGTATCTCCCATTGCAATCTACACCTCCGGAAAGGGTTCATCTGCAGCCGGTCTCACGGCCTCTGTCCAACGTGATCACAATACCCGCGAATTCTACCTCGAGGGAGGAGCCATGGTTCTTGCGGACGGTGGTGTTGTCTGTATTGACGAGTTCGACAAAATGAGAGACGAAGACCGAGTCGCAATTCACGAAGCCATGGAGCAGCAAACAATCTCGATCGCCAAAGCCGGAATTACCACCATTCTCAACTCGAGAACGTCGGTTCTCGCTGCTGCTAACCCTACCTTTGGTCGTTATGATGACCTGAAGACACCCGGAGAAAACATTGATTTCCAAACCACTATTCTGTCGCGTTTTGACATGATTTTCATTGTCAGAGACGATCATGACCGCAACCGTGACGAGCGGATAGCCCGGCATGTGATGGGTATTCACATGGGAGGCAAGGGTGTGGAAGAGCAAGCTGAGGCAGAGATTCCCGTGGAGAAGATGAAACGATACATTAGCTACTGCAAGACGTAAGTTTTGTATTTACTTTTAGAGTTTTTCCCTCGATACTAACTTGCTCAGACGTTGCGCTCCCCAATTGTCTGAGGAAGCAGCCGATAAACTTTCTTCACACTTTGTCTCCATCCGCAAGCAGGTACACCGCGCTGAGCTTGATGCCAATGCCCGCTCGTCTATTCCAATTACCGTTCGTCAGCTAGAAGCTATTGTCCGGATTACGGAATCCCTAGCTAAGCTCACTTTGTCACCGATCGCTACGACGGCGCACGTGGACGAAGCCATCCGGCTGTTCCTTGCATCAACCATGGATGCGGTCACCCAGGGCGAAAACCAAGGCAGCAAAGAGTTGATGGAGGAAGTTGCCAAGGTTGAAGACGAACTCAAACGTCGCCTGCCCATCGGATGGTCTACTAGTCTGGCCAACCTTCGTCGTGAGTTTGTAGATGGACGGGGATACAGTGAGCAGGCTCTCAACCGGGCCCTGCTTGTGCTACAGCGGCGAGATACGGTCCATATTCGGTCGGGTGGATCGCAAGTCTATCGAAACGGGTTGTAGGCATAAGTGCCACTTCAACTTGAACCTTTTTATTTCTTTTCTTTTTTTTTTTGGGCGTTGCGTTGTGTAGATTTTATTTTCTAGGGTTTCCTGGTCGATATATTCATGCGCATATGATGGCTGCGGGTGGTGTATGGAGTCTCGCTGTTCTCATTCCAGGTAGAATAATAGTTTGTTATTCATGTTTATAAATAATTATGTACCCAGACCCCAATTATTAATTGAGTCGCCCCTGTTGATACTACTATCTTACGGAAGTATTATAACCCGATATGCTGGTCACTTGCCATAGCATGTTCGAGAGAAGAAACGTCGGACATAACTGAATATAAACCCGCGAACCTAGAAGATAGAGTTACAATCAATAGATATAGATATACCAATATTAATTTTGATTTTATAAACGGAATAATATATTGATATATCACAGCGGCATTTTATTAGTATTTTATGTGTGAATTATGTTGGTATAAAAGCCTGGAATTTTCACCTTGTCCAGCCTAAAGAGATTGAAATGAAACGCCAGTAATCGAAAAAATAAACCCTTGGATCTACGGTTCTTAACTTACATCTCAACTATCTCATAGTTGTGCTTCAGATGCACTGAGGGAGCTGGTGCCAAAGTGACTAATTGGGTATCTCCAGCATTCGAATCGGGCAAAACGCGATACCCCTGGGAAAACGACGAAACCGCGGTCCCGGATGCGCGTTTATTGTTATTCGAATCTGCAGAGAGCCAATAACCGCTTTCTCCCTTGAGCGGTGCTTCCCGTGAGGAGCTGGTTGGCTTGAAGGCCGAGTGCCCATACTTTTGCTTGAATACTTTGACTGTTTTGGGCATTACTGGTAAACAGGCACAGATGATTGAGACGTCCATTTCGATCAAGGTCCAAATCGTGGAATTGTGAAAGCTGACTGTTGATGCTTGTTAGTTCCAGAATCATCTCACCCTTTTCCCTCCCGGCGGGCATGGTCTGAGAGATGCTTACACGTCAAGTCGTTGGTTTTGATGGTGAGAAGGGCCGTGATTCTCACAATACTCGCAATACACACGCTGCAGAGCCAAGTTTACGACGGTTAAAAAATATGTTTCTCACGTAAACAGAGGAAGTGGGTCGGGAAACTCACAAGCCCCCAAGCATGAAAACTGCAGCAATTGAAATCCTCTTTTGCAACGACTGATGGAGCTTCCATACTATGGCCTGAGGCATGCTCAGGATCACTATATCCAAGAGAAGATTTGCAACGCCAATCACAATATAAAAGGGCAGTTTGTGGATGGTAGTGTGTGGAATCCAGTACTTCCATTGGGCCTGCACAGGATTGGTTGTGAAGATCAGACCGAACGACGCGGAGAGGAGGTATGCAACGAGGATAAACATCGTGATTCGTATCCAGATACGTAGTCGGTCGCTGACAAAAAAGATGCGCTCATATAAGAACAAGACCGAAGCTTTCGAAAACGTAAGGCTGATGTTGTACACCACAGTCACCGCGAGGGACAACTGAAAACCCAGTGCCCATGTTAGCATTATCCCTTTTTCCAACTGGCAAAACGAACTGTTGCAAGAAACTTCTGGTGCAGTTTCCTTACTTTGAAGAAGATCGTGAGCTGTTCACGACTGTAGGTCTCGATGTGATAGCCCGCACCACCGACAGTTCTATCCACGACGCCCAGGACCAAGAATGCGATAGCCGCAACCAAGGCAACAAGAATCATCCAGTCATCCCACCAAAACTTCATCTCGGAGGAGTATTTCCGAGTGATGAAGCGAACGATAACTGAGATGGTGGCTAGGAAAGTGAAGACGGCATTGAGTGCGAGAACATCATATTCACGCTTGCTGACACGATCTGGATGTTCCTCGAAGGGCTGAGTGGGCCCGTTTGACATACTGGAAGGTATTTTGACAGGGAGGAGTGTATTTTGGCACAGTGAACTTGGCCTGGACACACGATGGTGTTCACACGCGCGAAAGGATCTGTAGTAAGACGATTCAGCCGCCTGGTTTAAAGACTCGACGAAAATGTGCCAGAGCAAGCCTGGCTTCCAAGGATAGCGAAGGCTAGAATGAGCCAGTGACGCAGGCCATCTGCCAATATCTCTCCCCCCACGACCACACCAAGTATCAGGTCAGCCAATAGGACGATGGCGACTGTATTTCGTTACACGACATGCTGACCCTGCCTGAAGCTGAAAAAGGATTGCAATATCACTACAGCCTTGTGTCAACCAACCACTATGTAAGACGAAAAAATCCCTCTAAATAAGGGCTGCACCCTTTTCGGTCAAGCGGCAAAAAGCCTGATGCCCAAATGGCTGTCTCTGTCAACTGGTCTGGTTAGCTGCTTGAGGACTCCTGGCCCGATCATGTGACCTGTCCAGACATAACCCTGCCCGCTCCGAGAGCAGCTCTTTGTTTGACCTGCGTCCTGTATCTGACCTGTACCTGTACTGCGTGAGATAGCCTGACTGTAGCAATTCCGAATCAAGTCCAATATTGGATGTACTGCCTGACCCCGCACCAGATCTTGACGCCTTACCCCGACTTACTCAGACAGGAAGGCAGAGCAACCTGGTAGGCTGGGCTGCCATTATATATGCGCCTTGATTGGTGCATGACGTTGAGTATCGCAGATTGCTGAAAGCCTGACATGACGTTGCTCGTGTCGCACATCATCTGCATTCTCTTCTCCTTGCTATCGTCCGTGTGCGCAAACATGTCTGAGACACTACCTAGTGTCGTGCTCGTCCCAGGGGCTTGGACTGCACCCAAAGCATACCACAAGCTGATAGGGGCCTTGGAGGCAAAAACTTTCAAGGTTCACGTTCCGGCTCTGCCAACGAATAACGGCCAACAACCGCCAAACTCTACCTTCGATGCCGACATACAGACTGTCCGTGAAGCCGTACAGCCTCTGGTCGACGCCGGCCAAGAGGTCATCCTGTTGATGCATTCATACGGCGGCATTGCCGGAACCAGCGCTATCAGAAACTTGACCCGCAAGGACCGACAGGCGAGGAACCTCCCCGGTGGTGTGGTCAGCCTCATCTACGCGGCCGGATTCATGCTCAGCGAAGGCCAGACGATTCGAACAGTGGTGCATGCCGTCAACCTCCCCGGCAGGGGCTCGCTCGTGAAATTCAGCAGCGACAACAGCACTTGGTTTCCCATAGACCCCATCTGGCTCCTGTATCAAGACTTGGCACCAGAGGACCAAGAGGAGCAGGTCAAGCTGTTGAAATGGGGCAACGCTGCGATTTTGACTGGGCAGACAACTTACGCTGCATGGAAAGACGTGCCGACGCTCTATATTCGATCGTTGAAGGATCGTTGGCTGCCACCCGAGTACCAGGACTTCTGCCTCCAGAACGCAGTCGATGCAGGAGCACCTGTCCGCGTCGCTGCCCTCGACTCTGGTCATTCGCCTTATGTCAAATTCGCGGCTGAGTTGGCCCAGATGACCTTTGAGGCTGCGATCGATGAACGGGCCCATTTATCATAGGTTGGACGTTCGGTGCACAGAGTGTGGCATGATACTATTCTCAAGCACGATAGAGCTCTTAGACTTTTTTTTTTGTAAGAATGACACGATTAAACGAGCTTCTTTACTCTACCTCCATCCTTGTAAATGTGTTAGGATATACTATGGGAAAGCTCGCCAAATAACCCAGTACCAAGACATCATACGGCTCTGAAAGTGTGATCTACTAGGATCAGGAGCCCCAGCGAGTGAGCTCCAGAGCTATGGAACCAACATTGAAACCAAGTACAGGTGCTGTAGTAGTCAACCTAGGGCTATGTCGAAATAAAAAGGCCAAGAAAGAAAGAAGCAAGGAAGAAAAGAAAAACATCAAAGCCAATCTCCACGTTTTTATATGATACTTTCTTGGATTTTGCTATGGGCGATCTGTCAACTACATGTATGTATCTCGACCCAGGACTTACACTGAATCTCTAAGAATATCCACGGCAACCTTTGCAACCGTTCCGTCCCTCAACGCCCGGTAAACAGCCCCCGTATACGAACCGACAGTCGGCGCCTCCACGCCGCCATCACCATTCATCCTGTCCGCCGTGGGCGTTGATAAACTCCGCGTCGCTAACAGAGGGATCCCCAACGTCCGCCGCAGAAACACGTACATAGCTCTGGACGCCGTCCCGAGCAAGCTGGCTGCATCACCATGAACCAGATACGCGTCTCTGTGCGCGCACCACGCGTCGTGCAAGGAGGCACTGAGGGCCTCGGTAAAGCTTTGGAGACGAGGGGCAAAGTCGGCTGCCGTGTTGAAACCCACATGATCCAGAAGTACGGACCGCAGCGACTTTGCCATGGCCGGGAACCGCTCCTGGGCGTCCATACTGGTGGTCGTATCAAAGGCGGCGAGCAGTTGCGTCCAGAGTAGCTCCGAGAGGGATTTGACGGCTTTGGGCTCGACTGGTTTGAGTTGAGGCTCGGCTAAATCTTTCGGAAGGTCCGCTGAGGCCTCGATGGGGATCGGTATCTTTGGGGGGAAATCTGACGGTGCCGTCTCTTCGGCGTAATGTGCGTCAACTAATTGGAAGAACTTAGGATAATAATATTCCAGGAACTGAACATGCATGGCGCGTAGATCGAGGGCTTGACAGACTGCGATCAAGTGTGCTGCCATGAGTTGCGAGAGAACCTCGTTGGCGGTGTGGGTGTATCGTGCCGATATCAGAGCCAGCGAGTTCAGGGACTGGTTTCCCATCTCGGCCGTCTGGACGTGGTTGACCGGGCTGGCAAGGAAGCCTAGCTCGGCGGCCAATGAAGCAATGTGGAGATCCGTTCCCTTGAAGATCAGAGATATGCCAGGGTCTTCTGCTACTAGGTTCGGAGGAAGGCCTCGGTTCGTTGCCGGGTTGATGATTTCTGTGCACTGAGAAAAGAGCATGCGGCCGATCCCCTGAATACCCTGGCGCGCTTTCTCCATGGCCGATGTCACAGACTTGGCTTGGAAATTTCCACCGTGTATAAATTCGCCCTCTGGCGTCACCAGCGGGTTGTCTGTTGCAGAGTTGCATTCAGTGAATACTTGATGATGGGCTAGGCTAAGATCTTCCAGGATGGGACCAAGCCATTGTGGTGCAGTCCGGATTGAGTATCTATCCTGGCGAAGTGAGGAGTGGGCTCCGTCGTTTACTTTAGTGAGCTTAGAGCCTGATAAGAAAGCTAGGATGTTCCGGGCAGATTCCACCTTCCACAGACTTTAGCAAAGCCTCCAGAGGGAAGGGAAATGTGGGACACTCACCTGGCCGGGATGTGGCCGTACTTCAGAGAAGAATGGATGAAAGCTCTCTACGGTACCATTCAGGGCCTCAACACTCATGGCAGTAAGAATCTGAGCGAGAAGAGCTAAGCTGTGAGTGTCATGAAGAGCCAGGGAAGCCACCGCAGCCGACACGGTCGTGCCGTTTGTCATGGCAAGTCCTTCTTTGGCTTGTATAACCACTGGCTCTAGACCAGCCTTTGTGAAAGCACTATCTGCATAGAGATGATGATGATCTCTGGAGAGCACCCGGATTGTAGATTTACCTTGGATGGCTCCACAGATGTATGATAAGGGGCTCAGATCACCAGAAGAGGAGATGCTACCACGTAGAGGAATCATTGGAATAATGTCGTGTTTTAACAAGTCCTGCATCCGCTGGACAATAACAGGCCTTACCGCCGAGCATCCAGAAATCAAAGAGTTGATACGTATGAGTATTGACGCCCGAGCCCATGACCGTGGCAGGTATGTGGATTCAAGGCCAGATTCGAGGGATAGATCGAGACGGTGCTTGGCTAAAACCTCTTCCAGCGGCAAAGGACGGTGGTCTCTTTCCCCTGTTGGGAGAATGCCATAGTGAAGCTCCCTGATGAGTGCTCGCTGCAATTCAATGAGTTTCTTGGTTCGAATGTCGGCAGAACCTCCAAACCCGGTATTCACCCCTGTGGACACAAGAAATCAGTTCAAGGCATACCATTGAAATGGTCACTACCAATAAGTGCACACCATATATGACATCACCAGAGAGCATTCTCTTTTCGAGCATGCTTAGGCTCTTTTCCATAACCTTGATAGCAGCCACATCGATATCTGATAGCACGTTGTAACTATGTACAATTTTTCATTAGACAAGCGTATACTTAAGTGTCGGATAGACGATCAGGAGGCCAACAAACCGCGCAACAGCTATGACATCTGGGATGGTCAGTGTGTTTCCTGTAAGTACAACCGTGGCCGAGTCCTTCCTGCAGATCAGAGACTCTAGGGACTCCCACTCCCTTAGAACAATGTCCGTGTGATTCATCGTGGCTCTGTTGAGGAGCTCACAGTTCTGGACGTTACAATGGAAAAGGGGTTACAACACTCCACAGCAAGATATAATCCGACCTAGTAGTACCGAGCCTGGGGGACTACGTAGAACGGAATGGAATATGGTCTTGCTGTGTAGGGACCATGTGAGTAGATCTAAAATGCTAAGCAAACAGAAGAATTGAGAATAAACATCAATGTACAAAGACAGGTCACTTAAGCTTTCCTACAGCGGGCACAAGGAGCAGGAGAAGGCTTGTTATCATGTCGGATGCAGCAGATCAAATTGGTCAACAAGAAGTACAAGGGATGTATGTAATTACAGACAGGCTAATTTAAGATGACTATTATACACCGCTTCTTTGTGCCCGGAATAATAGGAGTGGACGTTATCATCAGATTGCTGGTCTTCTATTGTTTATTCGCATAGGGCCACCGCAGATACGCAGTGGTGTGCAGGTAGTGAATACGCTCCGATTCGGCGAGTGTGCATGATATTAATTAATATCACTTCACATATTAGCCTACAAAGCTGACATGCGTGCTGTCTCGTGTAACTCGAGTATTTAGTTTTCAGGCTGCCACTCGGGACCATCTTTCAGCTCTATAAACTAATAGAAAGCTGACAGCAGTCTCAAGAAATGTGACGTATCAAAACTTTCCGGAGAAAGATGCAGATACTGCATTGTCGGGTGAAGGTTCACCCGGGGAACACGCCTGTGTTGATTACAATTCTGCAGTCGGTCACCTGAAACAGGGATTTAGCATACTAGATTGATGATACAATGCATATCAGGCCAACGCTGGGGTGAGAGTCGAACCGAAAGAGCAACTTCAGGGGCCTACAAATCTACAGGTACCTAGGTATTCAAAGGGCTCGACACATAGACACAGCGCGTGCGCAGTCCAAAGCTTAATAGTGTAGAAAGTAAATACATCGCTGCTCTGAATTTGGATCTATTATGAAAAACTCGCTATTAAATCCCCTCAGATTCGAATAAGTGTTCTGGTACTTGTGGCTTGAAATAGGAAACCACCCTTAGTGTGCCATCTGGCCGAACCGCACATCCAACATAAGTCTGCACGCCTGAATTTTCTTTCATTGACTTCGGAGTACTGCATCAATATCTTAGTGGAATGTTCAAAACGAATAATTGGAAATGAAATAGCATTGGAAAAACTCACAACAGTGTACTCATAGCCTTGATGTAGTCGGGCATGTACTTGCCCTTTTGCCGGCCTTGAAAGTAGTCGTTCAATCCACGGATCACAGCCTCGTCACTTGTAGAGTAATGCCGAACCGGTAGATAGATCTTAGGCACAGGCAATGCGTCGCCGAGCCTGAACTCGACGTTGTAGAGCATTCCAGAAGTGCGATGCTCAACTTCGCGTAGAGGCTGATCCAGTGCGGCGGATACGCCAAATAGCGCATTCCAGAGTCCGTGAAGGTCTACCAGGCCTTCGTACAGCTTAGGGCTTCGGATCCGACCTCCAAGCGTCATGATGTTGATGACAGAGTTGAAGGTTGTCTCGCGGGATCGGAAATAGATCTTGAGCCGGGACCGCAGCGGATCGATAAGATCAATAGCTAGCATCTCGTATTCTAGCCGCTTGTTGCTCACACTGGAGCAGAAGACGTGGAAGATGTCGCCGGCCTTGAAGTTTCCCTCAGTGACGTGAGGAGCCGTGCGCATGGCTTGGAAGAGTACATCTAGGTTTGATAGGCGGCATGCTTTTGCTCTAAACTTTGGGAAGAAGTACACCTTTGGTATGATTTCGGTTTCTGAACAGTCGAAAGCGTAGAAGATATTGGAGTTATGATCTCTTGTATCTTCATAAAACTCGCCTTCTTTGACCTTGGGTATGCCGAAGAAATCATTGAAATGATGGAACCACTCCAGTCTCATAGTCGGCAGTGAGCGGGCCAGCTGTGCTTGAAAGGCCGGCCCAGCAGTCAAGTTTCCAGGATCAACTGAGGTGCCTGCATGCAACCCGATGGGCTCCACCGAGTATCGAATAATTGGCGGTGCATTCTTTGTGCCCCAGTCCCAGCTTATTTCGACAGGAGTCCCATCATCAGTCATGAAGCTCGGCCATATTGGCGTATCACTCCCCAAAATTTCCTGAGAAACACCAAGGTGAGGAGCCACAGCTTCAGCGAAAAACTTCAGGTTCCGATATTGCAACTCTGCTGGGTATCGGGCGTTGTATAAGAGAACGGCAAGAGCTTTTCCCGTGTGACGACTCCACCAGAAGCGATGGTGGACGCTCTCAAAGCTGTCGAGCTCCGAGTTCACGAGTTGCCAAATCGAAAGCTCAACCGGGTAATAAGGGTAGCGAGTGATCCTTGTGTCATTTCTTCGACGTTCAACGTCCCCCGGTGATGTGGAAAGGCCATTCAATGCGAATTGATAACGTCCAAACTGTAATTCGGGGCTTTCTCCATGTAAAGTCTGAGCCATTGGTATAAGTCCAAAGTTGTTTCCACGACAAAAGATTGCAAGTCAGGTATAGATAAGTAATTTGATAACAGCTAGGGCTCAAAGGTTGCTTGATATTATGCGTTCAAACGTGGCGAGGGTCGGACAGGTATGCTTCGAGTCCTTTTTAAAATTCCGGGGAAGACGGAAGTCAATAGCTAAGTTCAGCATAGGCTTGTTTTTGGCAATACACCCAATTGGAACGGTATATAACATATGGATGTACCACAGAACCCCAGAATTTTCCCCTACCACATACTTTGAAATCATCTTGTCGGTTCAGCTGTAGATGAAAAAGGCAACCCCGGGGTTGGCTATGAGATGCAGTCAACTGGTAGCGTGAGGTTTCCAATGTTCCGAAAGTCGGACATGATGTCTGGATATTTTCTCCTCGGCCCTTGTATTCCCGTCTGACATGCAGACATGATGGAGGGTGTCCATCTCACAGCCTCAGCCAGTTCAGGTCGGACGTGCATGACTTTCGGCTGCATCAGGCTGTCACCCCTTGGACGTTGGCACTAGTGAAACATTCCGTATTTGGATTGCGACGTGTTATCAGGTAGTATCGATATGGTAGATTTCCGCTTAGGTATCGACCAAAAACAATTGAGACAGAAAACATAGCCCATGTAGCCAAGTAGTTTATCTCAAGCGATTCTGCTGTCACGGCTGTTTGCCCCTCCAACTTAAACCGTCCTAAATGACACACTAAGCTACTAAGAACCACACATGGATGAGTTTATGATTTTGCCTGCACTTTGTGCACTATGCTTAGCCTTTCAATTCCTGCGAACCCGCTATCATGGTGGTCTCAATGCCATCCCCGGTCCGTTCTCTGCAAGCTTCTGTAACCTCTGGAAGATCCTGGCTGTCTACAATGATGACATGCCACGGCGTAACATATCTGTACACAAGAAGTATGGACCAGTTGTCCGAATTGGTCCCAAGCACGTTTCATTCTCAAGCCCCGAGGCACTCCATATTATACATGGATCAAGACAGGCATATCCCAAAGTGAGAAAATCCTGCACCCTTTATGTTATAAGTTGATGGGCTGATACCAAGACAGTCCGACTTTTATAAGCCAACAGCAGCCCCGTTCGAAGGCAGCCCCCTGCTGAATCTATTTGCAGTGCAAGATGTCAACTACCACTCTTCACTCAAAAAGGTGATTGGTGGTCTATATACGAAAGCTGCCGTACTTAACCTGGAATCCAAAATTGATACTTGTGTGGAAATGTTCACAAATCAATTGCGAGATCGGACTCGGGACGATGGTCCGACCAATGTGGATATGTCACTATGGGTGCATCTGTTTTCGTTTGATTGCCTTGGGGAGCTGAATGTATCCAAGAAATTCGGATTTCTGGATACGGGTAGAGATTTCAATGGAATGATTGATGGCTCTGACAAGATACTGATCAAAACTGGATTGGTGAACTGCTCTGGAAAACACTGCTATTATGGTAAAGTACTGATTCAGCTCAATAGTTCGGCCAAGCGCCCTTCCTCCAAGTGATGCGAAGATTAATGGAAACCCGTTGGGGAGCTAAGAAGCTCAATCCGGTGCTAAAAGTTAGAAGAAGCTTCCCCATAGAAGAGGGCGTGCAACCATTTTGACATATTCACTCCTGTGTAGTACACCACCACCGCAATTCAGCAACGTCTCGAAAAACCTACTCAAACCCCGGACATGTTGAACAGTTTTCTAGAGCTCCGGAAAGCTCAACCTGACAAGCTTTCGATTCGAGATATCACAGGGTCAATTTACATCAACCTGTAGGTCCCGTGGCCCATCATTGGTAAAAGAAACTGCTGACAAGAACTGCGTTAGTATGGCCGGCCACGACGTACTTGCTGTTACGCTCAGAGCGATCTTGTATTACGTTGCTCGTTCTCCTCGAGTCGAGGACAAGCTCCGTGCTGAGCTCGCCACCATAGCAACGCACTATCGGTCCACGGATGCAATACCCTACACGGAGACCTCGAAGATGCCTTATCTGTAGGTTTCCAGGAGTTCGAAATGTGTCCCAGCACTAAATAATTTTTGGTTTAGAGGAGCTGTCATCAACGAATCCTTGCGTATCCATGGAAATTTAGGTCTCATCAACGAGCGTGTCACGCCGCCAGAGGGTGCTCGTATTGATGGATACCACATACCCGGCGGAACCATAGTGGGAATAAACCCATGGGTCATTCATCGTAATACCGATATCTTCGGAGAAGATGTAGAGACCTTCCGACCAGAACGATGGCTGGATGGACCCGAAGACAGCATTCAAGAGATGAAGAGAAACTTGTTTTCGGTAAGCCCTAGATCATTGGTAACTCTGCTTCGACTAGCTAACAACGAGGAAAGTTCGGCGCCGGTCCCCGTATGTGCATAGGGAAGAATATCGCTATGATGCAGATTTACAAATTCATCACCGAGTTCTACCGTCACTTCACTTCTGAGCTTGCCGCACCAGAGAAGGATTGGCACGTAATCGGTAATTGGGTTACCAAACAGACCAAAATGGATATGTTTGTGACGCAGTCAAAACCTAGGCAGGTTTGAACAGGGCTACAGCGTGTGATTAGGTTTCAAAGATACCATGTCATAGCCCCTATATAGATCAATATGGTTGAGGTGAAAGTAGGTTACGATGTTATTGTTTCTTAAGCACGTAAGTCTGGTTGTACAACGTCAATGTCTCTATCTTTTAATATTGATCCCAATTTTTCAACGTCGCGTACGCACAAGGCTTTGCCAAACTCGTGACTGTACCCTCATGAGTTCCTCCGTTGTGCCGAAGCACTCGCCTGGGGAGGCCCCACCAAATAATTTAACCCCCCTCCCCCAACAACTGTTAAAATCACAATTACTGTACCCTCAAATCACACTTCAGAATCTCTAAAATGAAATTGCCAAAGGATGAGGATGTTTGTGGAGGGCTGAATACTCCGCTTCGGACATCGACGAGACTGGAGCCTGCTGAACCCCTCTTTTAATCGAGCTGCATATGCATCACCGAATCCTTACCCTCGACCACGTATCAACCCATGCATTGATACCAAAAGTTTAATTCAGGATGGTAGATATGCCTGTGAAACCATCCATCATTCTGGAGATAATTACTTTTCTCGGAGCCCGAAATGAATCTTGAAGCCTGACCGGGCGACATGCATATGCATGCTCCGGCACTTTTTGAGGTTTGACATGGATATTTCTTACTTACGAACGCCACATGATATTGGACATATTAAAGCTGACTCATACAATTGAGGCAACGTGCCACAAAGGTTCGTGGGCAGAGTTGGCCAAGCATCAATGACAAGGCCCATAGTTCCTGTATTTTCCCCGGAATTACATGGTCACCGCAATTAGCTCGTCGAAATGCATGTCAGACACGAAATTGCTTACCTCCAGGCCAGATGAGCTATGTATCGTGGTACGGCCAGCACCTCAGTATGACGTATAGGCTTATGGAGCTGAAAGCCACCGGGTACCGGATAGGCACTGCTTGATATGGATGGTGCGATAAGCGGTTCATCAAATCCGAAGACGGAGTTATAGTTGATATGGGAAGTTGATGCTAAGAGTCTCAATATGTAACAATGGGCTACTCTGAGTTGGTCTTTCCCCAAGAATCTTTGAACTTACCAAAAAACTACGAATCTCAACCTACTGTCGCGCCATGTCAACCATGTTTGAATCGATACAGCAACCGCTCTTCCCAGTTGGCCCTTTCCTCACCGTGGATTACATTGCCACGGCCCTAACTTTGTTCCTGGCTTACTTGATTCGCACTCGTTATTTCCATGGGCTCAACAAGATTCCTGGCCCTTTCCTGGCCAGTATCACTAGTCTCTGGAAATGGGATATAGTCCGCCGAGAGCAAATGCCATTTGTTAATACCCAACTTCATGAAAAGCATGGCCCGCTGGTTAGAATTGGACCTAACCACATATCCGCCTCGAGTGCGGAGTCCATACAGGTTATCCATCGATCCAGAAGTGGCTTCACTAAGGTTAATTTTCATACTAAGTTCGCCCATTTCCCCGGTCCAGATGCTAACAGATATCTTGAATTAAGTCCGGTATATACGGAATATTGCAACCGAGTTTCGAAGGAACAGACCTACACAATGTTTTCTCGACCCAGGACGCTGAGTATCATGCAGCGTTAAAACGCACAATGGGATCCTTATACACAACCACGGCTGTGTCGGGCCTCGAGTTCCATCTCGATGACTGCACCAAGCTCTTTATCTCCAAGATGAATGAAATCATCGGCACCAAGGCGTCGGCACCTGTAGATCTTGCTGCTTGGCTCCAGTACTACGCCTTTGACTCTCTAGGAGCCGTCAACTTCTCTCAGATGCTAGGTTTCATGGAGTCAGGCACCGATGTTGACGGAATCTGTCATTTAGACCATGAGCAGATGATGTATTTCGCGGTGGTATGCGTTCCATAAACCTGAACTCAAACCTCTTTTTCCTTCCGATTTGCAATACACACTGACACAAATGGGTATCAAACTAGTGGGGTCAGATTACTACAGTCGAACGAGCTTGGGCTAAAGTCAAGGCTCTTGCAACCGGAGCCAGAAAGGAGAACCCGCTGTTCAATGTAAGTATTCACGGAACTTGACCAATTGGCTAGTTGCTGATTCGTCAACAATAGTTTGCTCTGGAACTTGTTCAAAAGCGCGAGGCGAACCCAATCGAGTCAACCGACATGTTGAACCTTTTCCTGGCCTTGCACAAGTCTGTTCCCGAGAAGTTTACCATTAGAGACGTCATCGCAGCAGCGTATATCAACGTGTATGTTAGATATCTGGAGTGCGCAGGGTTACGTATTTTTCTTCTTCTAATATATCATGCAGGGTAACTGCGCACGATGTCGTCGCCATCACGCTTCGGGCCGTTGTCTACTATCTTGCCAAGAATCCCGCCATCCAGAAGAAGCTGCAGCAGGAGATTGATGACGCAGAAACCGCAGGGAAACTGTCTAATCCGGCCAAGTACACTGAGATCACACCACTGAATTATGTGTAAGATTCCCCTATCGTAAGCATCGGTCTCCCTAGGAACATAACCGTTGAACTGACTGTTTCATCAATCAACCAGACTAGCTGTAACGAACGAGGCTCTCCGGATCCACCCAAGTACCGGCTTGATTCTCGAACGCCGCTGTCCAAAGGGCGGCGTCACCCTACACGGACAGTATATTCCCGAAGGCACCATCATCGGGGTAAATTGTTGGGTGGTCAACCGCGACAAGGGGATATTCGGTCAGGACGCACATGAGTTCCGGCCGGAGAGATGGATCGATAGCGACCCCGCGGATGTGACGAGGATGAGAGTAAACATGTTCACGGTGAGTAATCCACTGAATTCAAACATAGCTAGAGATTTAGTCAAAAGCTAATAGTGAATAAATAGTTCGGAGCTGGAGCGAGAAATTGCATCGGCAAGAACCTCGCCATGATGCAGCTGACCAAGATCGTTGTTGAGCTGTACCGAAACTTTGACATCTTGTTGGCCAATCCAGACAAGGAGTGGACTGTCTCCGGCGGTTGGCTCACGAGACAGAGCGAAATGGATATGGTGTTGAAGAGGAGGAAGTAAAATTGCTCTTTGCTTGGACCAATTTAGTAGTGTTGCTCGTCCTCTTATGACATATGCCAGATAAATGAATTATTTCAAGGCATACTATTTGCCAGAGCCAATACGTGAGGAATATGACAGACATTATTTCGATTATGCAATTAAGTATTTGCGTAGAGGTTCAAAGAAAAGACACATAGGGTGTGTTTGTCATATTTGAGGAAGGACGTAATACTGGAGAACAAGTTGACATATGGAGCATCAAGCTAATACATGATTTACCTCAGTTTTATTGACTTTGTTAGGATTAGAAGAAAACATTATGAGTGGCTTCAGCCTAAACGAATGGGCGAAGAGAAGAGTTAAGCCTTCTTCTTGCCAGACAGCTCAAGGTACTGGCCGGCAACGTCAACGACCATGTCCTCATACGTCTTGAAACTGAACTTGAGATCAATCTCGGTCTGATGAGCATTCCAATTGACGGGCACAGTTGGCTGATTTCCCTGGCTGAATGTGCCGTCCGCAACAGCCTCAGGAAAGTGCTTCTGGATGACTGTCCAAGCATCGTTGAAGTCGTGGACCTTCGTGACGCCAAAGTTGCCCGCAATGCCCTCTTTCAATCCTGCTAGATGTACCTTGGCAGCATCATCCACATGGGCGGCGCCTGCTGGCATAGGGCCATCGGCAGACTGCCCAGTGATCGCTCCTAGAAGGATGCGATTGGTTCCAGCATATAGCTCCTTGACATCCAGAGCCCTGTCATCCCGACCGAAGACAAAACCGGGAAAGACGTTGACAACGGTGAAGGAAGGGTTATTCTCCTTGATGAACCTCTCGGTGAAGTTCAGTGCTCCGATCTTGCCGGCACTGTATGCGGGGAGCATCGAGTCAAATGGTCCCGGCAGGTCAGGCACTCTGGTCTCGGCGGTGATTTCCTGGCTTGGATCGGGAGGGAAGGGTGTGTTTGCGAAGACTGAAGACGTGATGACAACCTTCTTCACCGACGGCTCCTTGATTGCGGATGCCAGTAGGGTGCTCACACTCTTGATGTTTGGTTCGTAGATGCCGGTCTGCGGATCCAGGAACGGCGAGGGGAGCGGTGATGCGAGGTGAATGATGTAGGTAACGCCTTTGATAGCCTCATCGTAAGCGCCGTCGCGGGTGATGTCAGGGACCTCGATAAATGACAGGTTGTTCGCCTTGCTAGAAGCAGTTATCTTGGGGTGGGAGGCAAGTGTTTTGGCTTTCTCGGAGGAGCGAATTGCGGCTCGTACCGTGTATCCGTCCTGGAGGGCTCCGAGGAGGACTCTGAAGCCAATGAAGCCGGTAGCACCAGTGATGAGAAGGTCTGCGGAAGACATGGCGAATGGGTTCTGTGGGCAGTGGAAGGATTGGTTAGGATCAAGAGTGATGTTCAAAAGTTTTGTAGCGAGGAGTAACTTCAAGCTGGGGAATTGCTGACGGGGTGAGCCTGCATATAACTGCACATGTGCTAACCTGACTGTAGTGGGAAAGGAGACCAGCTGGGGCTGAGACGAAGTGACACAAAGGACAAAGGACGCCCCAACTTCATATCCCGGACGCCGCAAGGCCTTCCTGCTGCCTGTGTCTAGCAACACCACTGAAATCAGTGGTTTAGACTGGTAATCCCAATGGGGCCTTGTGCTGGTTCGGGATTAATATGATTTGACGGTTGGGATAGCTACTTAGGGTCCGATTGGTAATCAGGGTAACGACTTCGTGTCACCGCTGATTACAAATCAGACTGAGTAATGCTGCCACTAACACAAAAAGAGTAATATTAAACCTTGCTCCTGCAACGACAGATATTGTCCGATTGGCCAGCACCAGTACTGGAGAGCGAGCAATCTGACCAATAACAAGGAAATACACGTATAATACAAAGATTTATAATCTTTATTCTTTAAAAGGAAAGATAATCCTCTTAGGAAATAAAACATACTTTGTTATTTCCAGTAGCTTTGTAACGGTGGCGCCATCTACGTAGAGACGGCGACTTATAAAATCCGAACCCCGGCGCTCACTACCTGATCAGTATAGCTCCTTGCACATCTGTTCTTGCACTTCTTTATTTTTCTCCCATTGAATCTAAAGATATTGCGCATTATTTAATACGGCATCAATCATCTTGAGCTTCCCAAAGCGTTGACTTCCATGAAACCTTAGAATCCTTGTGAAGGGTGACGTAGCAGATGGGACTGAGTACGGGTAATTCGTCTTGTGGAAGCCTAAATCCAAGCAACACTTGGTTATTAGACCGACCCTCCCTTGTGGAGACAGACAATATAAATCTTTTTCCTTCGGTTGAATCAATCCAGGTCCGTCACTGAGCCCGGCAAAAAGCGGGTTATGAGATATTGCATCGGGGTCAGTTACTATCAAGGAAATAAACAATCCTTAACTAAGCCTGCTATAACAGTACATAAGGACAGAACCTCTCATACTATACATGTGTTGTCATACATGCATAATTTGCTGGCATAAAGCAACTCTTCCTAGAGATTCACAATTATTATCTCAGGAAAAAAACTAAGCCATCACTATGGCAGCTCTTACAGACCTGTGATAGTGTAAGTATCCTTTAAGAACTGTCAAATAGCTCATATCGAGATATAAATTTGCAGGTATTATTGATAGACGGCGCGGTCTAATGCTCTTTAAAGCATCATCGGTCATGTGACGGATCAAAGGGACCCGTTCTTATGTAATAATGTTTAGTCAGCATACTTGGTTAACGCAACCCTTCCATGCGACTGCGTATATTGATTTCAAATCTCAGTTTCTAGCCCAAAATAATAATAATTACATATAAAAAAATTAATTCTAAATTAACTCATTTTACAGAATTTTTATTCCAAATTAGTGATGCAGTGACACGGTGAATTATATGGAATAAATATAGAGCACGTTTTCGAGCAGTTGGCTAGGTATCCATCTTTAATACGTACCGGTTTTCGCGGGAATGGGGATACCGTTTAGCAATGTCGCGGCAACGTTGAGAGGCTTGGTAATGGTCATACAACCGATTATAATTAAAAAACGGTATTATTACCGTTATCTTATTGATATGTTGCCGATTTCTTAATTAGCTTATAGGCTTCTCAATTGGGTCAAATTGGTGCGCGTACGCCTCTCTGCAGTTTCCTGAGTATGTTGTTAAATCCACTTTATTAAGTCCACGCTAACCGGCTTCTCAGGCACGTCAACTGATGCGCGCATGTCTGTAGGCCACCCTGTAGGCCTCGCCGCAGGCCTTGCTGCAGCTCTCTGAGTACGTTGTCAAGTCCACCTTATAATGCCACCCTGCAGGCCTTACTGCAGCTTCTTAATTTGTATTTAGAATACCAAAAATACAATTAATTTATATGTAAATTGTAATTTAATTTGTAAATATTAGGAAATATAAGCGTATTAAATTTTGTGATATTGCCGGTAGTTTTTAACTTGCGAGTGATTTTCAACTTATAAGCAGGTTGCGACGTTACTACGTTCCTGATATGTGGTGGTAAGTCGCTATGCTTATAAAAATATATACATGGTGACTTTTGCAACGGTGTTATATGTGTAGATATCTTGCAACGTTGCAAAACCGCACAACGTTGCCGAACGGTATCCGCGTTCCCGGGAACCTGATGTCACCAGAATGATACTGCAGACTATGTATAGATAGTTCAATTGATATATATATATATATATATATGTATATAACACGAGTATCTTCGCTCTCTTTGGTCACAGCTTCCAAGCAATGTGTTATTACGATCCATTCGAGTGGCTATAGTGATTGTACTCAACATTCCAAGCACTGTCAACGGTGATGCCTTGCTTATCATCAGTGGCTCGTTTCTTGACGGTTGATAATGGGATCGCAACGGTCGTTTTAGTACGCGGTTGGTCGAATTTCGTGTAACGGTGTGATCCCTCCCCCGTATGACCAAATATAGTAGAGAAAGGCTTCGTGTCTTCGCTATTATCGTCGAGGTTCGATTTGAGCATCCTTGTGGCCCATGATGAGGCTTGGGAGCGTTTTGGTGGCGTAACCCAAGCAGATGATGGGTCGGCCGATGTATTGGATGGTTGGGATCCAAAGAGTTTCCGTCGAACTGCGAGCCATACAGGTCGCAACGTTGGGAGGCAAGCTTTGATGCAGTAAATATCATGAGTCAGTCATCCTGCTTAGCAAGAAGATAGCGCACATACCTGAGACAATTGCCAAGTCAGCTTCGACGGTGGCCCAAATGGCCTGATTGACCCAGTTCCAACTGACGTCTGCATCGGTACTTTGACGCATTACTGAGACGAGTCTCATTATCGAGGCGATACACACGCTGTTCAGTTAGTCCGCAATTGCCAACAAGGAGAACAAGAGGCCTACTTACAAACCGCCTAGAAAGAACATTGAGATAATAGCTTGTTTGTGGCCGCTTGAGATGTTGAGTTTCATAATGTAAGGCGTCGGAAGTATGAGGAGAGTAACGTCAATTAGGATGTTTGGGATTGAGATTGCAAACAGAAACTTTTGGCTGTCAACATTGCAAGAGGCATCAACGGAGTGATCCCACAATCCTCGGGTTGGTATACATTGCAGCAACGTGAGCAAAAACTAGAACTGTGAGAGATGATCTTCTACTTGAGGGCGGAAAAATATCACTTACTACAGCAATACCCCACATACAAACCGCTGTGGCAAGAATGCTAATGGGAATCTTTATGTTCGTCTTGTTAAATATGCGCCAGTACAAGGCCAGAATAGAGAACTTGACAAGGACAATGACGCCGGTGTAAGTCAATTCACAAGAGAACAGCCCGATATATGCTTCCTCCGTAGCATTGGGTCCAAAAGTCTGAATATGCCTTCCAAGTCCGCGAGGTATCCCTACATCTGTCAATTTCCAATATTTTGTGTAATAACAATTGGGTCTCGCCTTACACCATAATAATGAAGCTGTCAGGCCAGCGCCGCAACCCTAATCAACAATAATTAGAAACTTTCAACCGGGAGCAAAAGCTGCAGTACGTACCAATGAGAGTAGAATCAGCCAGTCATCAAGCCATAAGCCTGCTGTCTTCTTCCAGCGGCACCAGAATCGAAGACCGACACAGAGGAATGCGATGGAGAAGGGTATTGTTGAAGAAGCATATAAATTAGGTTGATGAGTTTGGGAAAGGTCTACAAATGGCGTGGAATGAGACATGATAGTCACAGGGGTTCTGAGTTGGCGATGAGCAATGAAGGCCCTCCCTGTGGAGGTGAAAGTGTAGAGTGGATATTACAGTGAAAAAAAAAGACCTTTTATAACTAACGTGTAAAAATATACGAATATTGAGTGACTGAACTGACGGGTGGGCCAATACTTTCCTTTCCGCCCCGTGTTCCCGTGGGGCTAAGGGATTGGATCGGGAAAACCAACTGGGGATTGATCATGAGTGCTTAGTACCTAGCGTCCAGGACATACTAGGTAATGGGAAGTAGTCAACGATACCATATATGCATGTATTAACATTGAATGACTGCTTGTTTTGGATGGAGGAATGTATACCTAGTGATAATGTATGATAGTTGCTGTGTATATTAGATGTACATACGTACGTATTCGTCAACTATCTGTTCTAGCAGAATAATGTCTTGTGTAGATGTTTAATTAATTTTCCACTCCACTTTTATTTTCTTTTTCTTTTTTGCGTTTTATTGCTTGTCCTATATCAGCGGTGAACTTCCGAGGGGGATTTGGATGCAACTATTGCATTAATATATCGGAGACGGAGTTGATCTGCGCCGATTTGAAAAAAACACTACTGCACATGCAGTATCCCTGAAAATAGCGGCCTACTCAACAGGGGTGTATGGCGTGGGACTTGCATGTTGTAATTTCCTTACAGAATCTCGCCTACGTAAGCGAAAATAGTACGGCAAATAATATACGACCGTATTGGCTTATGCACGATACTTAGCGCTATCACCCTGCATAGGAGCGTTCCGGGCTCCATAATATTCCAATTTCCTTATAAAAGCTTACTTCTGAGCCAGCCGAGTCCCTTTAAAAGCTATTACTCCGAATATATAGCTAGGCGGCTTTAATAATTCTCTATACACTGATAATATTGGCACAATGAGAGGAACTGATAGTATCAGTAGTCCCACTTCAATCTGCGAAGATGGACACTCAGTGAATGACAAGATTCAAGATAACAGTGTGAAAACAAGCGGCTGGAATGGGACAATTATAGAAGGTAAAGATTCTTATGCGCTAATGCGCGATTGTAATGCAAATTCTCGGTTTGTTCCCCTAAGATGGTGTGAATGGGTACTTCACTAATATCGTAACTAGACTTACAGCGCAGCATTATCTCTGGAGGGAGCTACTAGGGTTCCTGGTTCATCCCGATATTGATACTAGGGCTGCTGACCTGAGAGTGGCTGATATTGCTACTGGTAACGGGTACAGTGATCTGTGATCTACCTACTTTTGAGAAAGTACTCATATTTGACTCTTGTTTTAGTATTTGGCTTCACGATTTTGCTCGTGGAAAACCATCTTCCGTTGATCTTCATGGCTTCGATATCAGCCTGGATCAAGTTGGCCCTAAACCGTGGCTACCCGCAAATATACACATGCATGTCTGGAATATCTTTGAAAATGTGCCGGATGAGTTTGTAGGCTTCTTCGACATTGTTCACGTTCGCCTGATCACTGTCGTTGTCAAGAATAACGACCCCAGGCCTATCCTGAAGAACCTGAATAAGCTCCTAAGTATGTATCTATTACACTTATATGGCTAGGCTGACAATCCATTGCGTCAAGGGCCCGGCGGTTACCTTCAGTGGGATGAGGTTGACACCATTGGATGTTCGATCAAGACCGTACCTGGGATTTCGGCACGTAACCTCGATGCTCTCTTCTCCCAGCTTAAAGGTCATGACACGTAAGTGTATTGAAAAGAAAACTGTGGGAAGACCTGGTGCGAGCTAATTTCTTTTTACAGCTGGAAATATGAGCTCACGCGAATCATGGATGAAAATGGATATACTGACTCAACACTGTATACCTACGAGTACGGACTCGGAATGGCCCGGTTTTGGAGTGATGTGTGAGTTATAATAGAAACCAACACCGGCTGGTAGTACCTGACTCGCGTATAGATATATGAGCACATGGAAAGAATTTGCGGACAACGCACTTAAAACTCCAGAGGCGTCTAGGAATTTGGAACACAACGCGATGGTGGAGACTTTGAATGGTGCTTCGATTATGGTCCCAAAATTGGTATGGGTGACGAAGAAGATTGATACAAGAGACCAGTCGGTGGTGTAGAAGCGAAAAATTTCCATCTGTAAAATTTACTAGTTAAACCTAGCCTTGGAAAAAAATAAAGTACACGCAAAAGTTCTTTTTGTATATCACACCTAGATTAGGCACAATTGCACATGCTGTCCCTTTTTTTCATTCTAAGATATGTTCGACTTACAATGAGTTTGTAGAAAGGTTTGGAATTTACTCTTGAGGTAATCACTATTGAAAGATTTTTCAAGTTGACCAGTCCCAGGCCGTCTTATATTAGAAAGGTGTCAGTTGGTAATAATTTATAGAGCAAGTTAACTTGACTTATGTATATTCCGGTTTCTCAATGCACCATCCTGTGGACACTGGATACGTCACCATTTATTTTGCAATAAACCCATCAATGAACTTGGTAATCTGCTCTGCCAAAGCCTGAGGCTGGCTCACAAATGGCATGTGTCCGGTCTTGAAGTCCACAACTTCCCATTCGACCTTGGACTTCTCCAGCCACAGATCCTGCAACGATGAAGGGTTACAACAGTCGTCGAGTGTACGCACGTACGCTCTTCTACCATCAAACGCACTCTCCGCCCAGGCTGGGGCAGTGGGGGGTGTTTCAAAAGCTCGGAGTGCGTGTGGCCGCATTTGCTTATCCAATTCCGGCTCAAGGGCACGGTCGCAGTCATTATACAAAATATCCATCGCCGGTTCGATGAGAGCAAGCCCCTGAGATGGCTAGAGACAAGTTATTAGTACCCTATAGTTATGATCGCAGTTGTTCTGTGTAGACCGTACCTTGTTGACTTTGATAAAAGGAGGGTAAGCGCCGCCTACAGCAGTGAAGAGAGATTCTCCATCAAGTGTAATGTTGCCCACCACGTAAATAAGGCCGATGACGCCAGTATCTTGACCTTGGGCTCTTCTGGTCTCCTTCGCAAGTCCTTTTGCTGCACCACCTGCAACAACGCCGCCGTATGAGTGTGCGATGATGACGACATCTTTACCATGTTCGTTCAAAAGAGGGAGTAATACATTGTCGCGCAAGAAAGCGATATCCTGAGAAGAGGACACTTTGGTCGGATCAGAAGGATCGCAACTAGGGTATGATCCTGGATGTGTTGCGTATCCGGCTTTGGTCAGGTACGGTAGCAGTGGCTCGAAGCCTTGAGGTGTGCCGAAGGCACCTGGAACGATAACGATCACCGGGGGGTTTGCTGAAGACATAGTTCAGGTGAATCTGACTTGAAAACAGGCTGCAACTTTGTTATGTTGAAAATTGTCGCCGAGAAGAGAAAAGCTGAGAAGCAGCCCGGATTGCTACCAAGAGGAAGCTAAAGAACGCAGAGAGCGGATTAACCAACCTCGCTATATTCAATGTACCCCTGCAGATTTACAATGTGGGCTAGGCCATACAAAAGGTACGCAAAATTGACATATGTCGGAAATTTACGAGCACCCAACTTAGTGACATGACAGCACAGCTACTGTAAGCCTAATTAGTACATGTGGGTCGCAGCTAGGCGTCCCGGGAAGCTCGGGTGTCCATTAAAAGTTAGTGGCTTGGCGCCAAAGACAAAAAGAAATAACCCTTGACACCTGCCTCAGGTTTTAGCATTATACACAGCATTCTTTGTATATATTTAACTTAACCCTATATAATATTATTAGAGTTCAGATTAAGAGGGTCTAGATTAGTATTAAAGACATAAGTTAGACATATACAGAGATTTATATAGGTTGGGTTCAAATATATATAAACAATATACGGCATTAAAAGCCGTCAGAATTAGCTAAAAATTGAGATTTTTCCCCTCTGTCAGACTGTCAGGCCTAAATTTTAGTAGAGACGTATCCGCCAACCTTCCCGAGACATGCTCCGCTGCACGCCTTACATCCAGGTAACAGAATTCGTGGACGAGAACATGCACCTGCAGGTGGGGGCTAAATAGTAGAGTAATTCCGTACTACACCATGCACATGTGGTGTACGTAAATCACAAAGTTATACCTTATCTCGCCCCGAGATCCTTGTCGATACTTGTCGATCAGCGACCAATCAAAAGGTATAGTACAATGTTGATCAGTAACTAATGTACCCACTTTGTTACCCCCATATCGTAAGCGCCGCAATTTCCCGAAGGGGAAATTACTCTGCGGCGTGTATTCTGTATGCTGATTGCTATTTTATTACATTCTCATTCGACAACCTTATTCAAGGGTTTGTATTTGTCCCCAAAGATTATGCGTCTCAGTTCCAATTATAATCCAGGGCAGACGTGTAACCCGAGCTGCTTGTTGTTCTTTTAGCGAATCAATGTCATCTTTGCACACCATTTTTACCTGCTGAATTAGAAAATTTTTAGAGTGAATAGCACTCCCCGGGGTTGTTTTTGAAATCTCACAAGTTGAAGTCACCGCCGTTGGCGCTGTGTTTCTACTATGTAGTTATAATCTTTCTAGAGCTCTGGTTCTTTGCAAGGCTCTGGCTTATCGAAAGCTAATTATGAACCTACATACTAGACCACTGCAACTTCTGAAGCCATCATTGCGACGGACACGATTGGAAAAAACGGTTGAGACATGGAGTGCTCTCGTAATCAGCCACACCGTGGTCTGCCCGGGAAGTCTCAGGGGCCAACGACTTGGAGGCTGCACAGGCATGTGTCAACAGACCCGGGCGAACAGATGGAGGCAGGGGCCCCCTTTATGTCTAATAATAGGTATCTGTCCCATCAGACTACCAAGGGTACCACGTGTTTCGATCTCGTGTACCTGAATACAAAGTACTGAAGCAGCCAACCTTATCGTAGCTCTCTTGAATTACATTTGTATCCCGGCTGACAGAAATGACGGAAACCTCCAAATTCAGCCTCCATTTGGGGGCGCCACAACACTTGACTCTGAAATTATAGAAAAGATCCGAGTAGGCAGATATGGACCAGAAGTAGTAGAGTATTCAAAGGTTAATAGGGGGACCGATTCTACATGAAAATGCCATTATCACTGTCCTTAGCTACTTCTTCCATTGTCTGCGCATCTCTCGTTGCATTCCACCACTCGCAGAATGTTTTCATCCGTCAAGATTTATCTCCTGTTCGCACATTCGCTGTTCCTGCTTCCTTTAGCAGTGGCAAAGAATTCAACCAATTCAAAGTCCTCTTGCCTTTGCATCCCAGGAGATAACTGTTGGCCAGAACCCCAAGAATGGTCCCAACTAAATCATACCGTACACGGAAGACTAATTAAAACAACTCCCCTCGCATCAGTGTGCCACGAGCCATATTATGATGAGGAAGCATGCAATTCTCTAGCAGAAGCGTGGCCGCTGCCTCAAACTCAGTGCGTGAATATCATGCGATGGTGGCTTTCAGAGCCTCAAAATTGGAACTGGGGCTATAGAACAAACCATTTACTGATCCTTGACTAGATACCCCCATCCATCTGAGATCATGTCACCCTACTGGCAGAATCAGAGCTGTGACCCATTCACATCTCCGTCCAATCCATGTACTCTCGGCAATTACGTCGATTATACGGTTAACATAAGTTCTCCCCACGATGTTTCACACGCACTGCATTTTGCACAGAAACACAACATCCGTGTTGTTATCAAGAACACTGGGCATGAGTTAGTTTCCTCCCATTATATATACAACTGGAGGTCATAGCTAATCGAGTTCAGTTACATTGGAAAGTCCACTGGAAAGGGGTCTCTGGGTCTTTGGACTCACAACATGAAGCATATGTCATTCCTCAATTATTCCAGCACGGAGTATACTGGACCCGCAATGAAGATGGGAGGTGAGTAGCCTGAACCGCCAGCCTACTTCTATCCTTATGAGTGATATTCTGAAACTCTGCAGCCGGAGTGCAAGCCTTCGAAGCCTATACAACAGCGGCGGCTCATGGCCTCCGTATTGTAGGGGGTTCATGTGCCACTGTTGGCCTGTCTGGTGGATTTCTTCAAGGGGGTGGCCATTCCCTCCTGAGTTCCATGCATGGGATGGCCGCAGACCAGATTCTCGAATGGGAAGTGGTTACCGCTAATGGAACGCACCTCATCGCGTCACCCACCGAGAACAAAGATCTCTATTGGGCTCTTAGTGGAGGTGGCGGCGGCACGTACGGTGTTGTAATTTCGGTGATTGTGAAAGCTTTCAAGGACGGCGTCGTCGGAGGTGCATTTCTCCAAATCAACAAGACCGGCACGACGGACGACAAGTTCTGGAAAGGGGTCGAGGAGTTCTTTGCTTGGGTCCCCGATATGGTTGACTCTGGAAGCACAGCTCTCTTCTCTCTGTCCAACACAAGCTTTGTGGTCATTCCTCTGACCGCACCAGGCAAGAGTGAAGATGAGGTGAAGGGTCTGCTACAACCTTTTCTTTCCAAGATCACCAAACTAGGCGTACCTATAAACGCCTCAATAACTTCGTTTCCCACATATTTCGAACATTTCGACCACTATCTGGGACCCTTGCCCTATGGTCTTCCGTTTATCAACATAGTCGACGTCTCTATTGGCGGACGACTGATCCCACGAAGGGTACTCGAAAATACCACATCGAACCTGGATTTCGTTGAAGCGCTCAAGCTCAGCGTGTACCCCGGCGGCAATTACCAGACGGGCGGCGTCGCACTCAACGCGGCACACTCGGTTGCGGGCAACCACCCGTCCTCCAATGCTGTGTTGCCAGCGTGGCGTGACAGCCTTGTACAGATCCTGGCTTTCGCGCCGTGGGACTTCAAGGCGTCATTGAGCAGCAACCTGGCTGGCGATGATTATCTCAACCAAGTTACGGTACCCGCGCTGACAGCAGTTGCGCCCGATAGTGGTGCGTATCTGAACGAAGCAAACCTCCAGCAGAACCACTGGAAGAGTGCCTTCTACGGTGCCAACTACGACAGATTACGCAGAATAAAGAAAACGTATGATCCTCAAGACCTATTCTTTGCTAATACTGCGGTGGGCAGTGAAGCTTGGACACAAGATGGCGATGGACGGTTGTGTAGAAGTGCTTAGACGCATGAGCCAAGCACCATTGAAATTTTCTTTCAGGTTATAGATATTTCATTTTTGAGGGGAGTTTTTGTTTTCGTTTCAATCTTGTCACATAGAATTCGTTGCAAATTAATTTCGTTGGCCAGTTCGTGACGCGAGTAAATTATATCTCGTACCTCGATGGTAGAACCGCATTGTCGGGATTTTGCCAATCGGAGGATATACCCCAAAGAGAATCGATAGTGACCGGACCAATAATAAAAAACCTTGTTTTAATGAAAATCCCAATGTAACATTAGCGAGACTTTCTATATCAGCTGATATCAACAGCCAATATGCATTATGCAGTAAGCAAGAGTGTTACGCAGAAGCGACACTTCGCTAGCTGGGGCATTTAGGAAGCTGTAATCACCGGCTACAAATATATTTATTTTCAGTCAATGCTTACGCAGTCGCCTGATTGTGCTGCTCGCGTAGCAGCTGAACTCGTACGATGATTAAAGTTTCATGCATAGTTATTTCGGCGAGTATACATGCATCTGCATTCCCTGATGCCCGCTGAGTCATGATTCAGCTGAAGGCTGAGCCCTGCATTATTAATAATTTATTAATAAGTTTTTCGAATACGCAGGCCTGAAGAAAATTTTCTATTCGTCCAATTTCTGCATGCGAAAGTAGGCTAGCGTGGTTAGAAAGGCGGATGCCGACAAACCACCCTGTCACTTTTGGTTTCTCTTTTCAACACGCCGACATCGCCGTACGCTTGGCGAGTCCTTTCGCCTTCTGTGCTTTCTATCTGCAAATCGAGGCTACCCGGGAATAACTAGATTTGCCAAGGCTCGCACCAAGTTGAGTGACACATTATATCGATGATTTGAAGAAGCCTTTAGTATTCTTTGTGGCCATATTCTGAAGAGTTATCGCTTGCAGCTTACACCTCCCCCTTGGTTTCAAGAATGTCAGAAGTTGAAAATACTGTCGAGGAATATCCTCTTTCTCGAGATTATGTCGACTTTAATCGGTATGTTGCGTACCTCCTTCAAAATTATAGGGGATGGTTAATGATGACATATGGAACAAAGACTCAATCTTCAGCACTACATCTTGAAAGATATGTTTGGATACAGCCTACATCCTGGGATCCCGCGCGATCAAAAGTCTTTGAAGATTGCAGATGTTGGCACAGGAACTGGGTATACAAACCCGCATCATGACATTACGGAGCCAGCTTTAACAATTTCCAGGATATGGCTACTAGATCTATTGCCGGAACTCGATCCATCCACGGAGCTCGTTGGCATTGATGCTGACATTACTCAAGTTGGGCCTAGAGAGTGGCTTCCAGAAAACCTGACCCTGAGAAAATGGAGTGTATTCACAGACGTACCAGATGATCTCGTTGGGATCTTTGACGTTGTAAATATACGCCTGTTCGCCTTCGTTATCGAGGGTGATGCGACACCTATAGTACGGAAACTGAAGAAATTATTGAGTGAGTGTTCCCCTCTGCGATCAAGATGCCACATATCAGGACTGACACGTCACTTTTCCGACGTCCAGAGCCTGGCGGATATTTACAGTGGTGTGACGTCGACGTTCTATCTTTCCGTATCAACACCGCCACACCAAATGTATCAACGGGTTATCTCGTAGAGCTTTGGGAGGAAACGATGCCAAAGGAGACACGACTCTTCCCGAAGTGGGTCAAGGGGCTACCAGAAAGCTTCGAAAACGAGGGTTTCCTAAACATCACGACTGACTGGAAGGCACAAAAGGGCCATACAGGTATTGCGATGCACTGGTGCAACTTGCCTATACACGAGATGCTCGCTGACAGGCTGAGATCATCTAACCCTGAGAAGTCATCGAAGATTAGGGCAATAATGGAAGCAGCTTCAGTAGAGTCGCGCAAGGGCGCTATGTACGCATTCGACAGGGTGATCGTGGTCGGCCAAAAACCATAGATATGTAGCGTAATAGCCTCAAATAATCACATCATATATTAATGTAGCGTGTTATATACGTTGCTCAAAACCTCTATACCAGTTATAGGTTTGCGAATGCCAGCATCCTACACCCAGCCTGCTTCCTTGTCTGCTAGCAACACTGCTTGATAATGTGACAAGTCTCATTGAAGCAGTCGATATGCGAGGTAAGAGATCGATAGGATATAGGATGTAGGATAGTATCGATTGAGGCACTGCAGTCTAAAGATAGACAACGAGAAATTTTAAAAAGAGTGAGAGAGAGCTCTCCGTTATACTGAATGTAGCTTCCCTGCCAGTGTCAGGGGTAAACGTCAGCAGTGGAGCCATAGTAGTTAAACGGTCGATGTCAGATTTTTCGCGATACATATAGGGTGAACTGCCCTTCAGTCGTAGAAGTAGGCTTCAGTTGTTCAATATTAGGTTCCCTATCACTCTTTTACGAACATCTCTGACAGTCAGATCCTGCGGTGACCCATCATCCTACACACTGTCACAACAAAGACCGAGATGTTGGAGCGAAGACGGAGAAAGTCTGCCGTCAAGTCCGTGTACAGTTATTTGAAATACCCGATGCGAGCTCACTATCATCATGGTCACTGTTGACCGCATACATAGCCAGATGTACGAATAAATGAGCGCATTCTAACACTGCGTGATATTTGTTCTCCGTGTTCTACGCAAGGCTACATCTACCTCACTTTTCTACCTTGCCCGGATTCTAGAAGAATTCACTCTAAAGAACCAAAGCTGGTCATGAGTTACCAAATTTCGCTATGTTGTAAATCGATCCCCAAATACGAATACCTCAAAACATGGAACTTGATTTCAATCCCATCGAGATAACACTTGTCGGTCTTGGGGCCGAGCCATCCATACTAATTGGTAAGCAGTCATTTCTTACATTACATAATGTTTATTTCTCCGAAAACGCTTCAACTCGCATTAATTTGACGCAGATTCGAGTCAAAAAGCATTGGCATTAATTTCCTTTGATCATTCTTATAGTAAAATATCAGTGGGTCATCAACGAAATCCATAAGAGATGCTATCTTCCACGAGTAGGCATTCATTAAAACATCCCCACTGTATTAGAATTAAGTTGGATCTAAATTTGTCATCATAATTTATCATCGTAATTGTAACAATAATTTATAACCGTAACTTGTCACCATACAGGTTTAGAGCGTAACAACTGGCGGTCGCTTGATCTTGATAAACTATGTTGTGTGTATCATCGCTTCTGTTCTAAGTGACATTAAAATATGTTTAGGTTTAGCTATATTTATATGCGCCATTATGTGTCTTCCTATAATCTCTCCTTTAACGATTGATTCTACAGCCTTGCTAATTTAACAACTTGCTTATGGGGTATTTTCATGCACGCGCCATTCGTCTATTGTAACCTCTGCTCTTGAATTGCGGTTAATGTTGCAGTAATTCCACCATAGCGATTATCTTGCACTGTGCTATAAGGTAACCCTTCTGCTCAACATTCATCCTTCCTGATCCAGCGCTGTTCAACGCGTTTCGTAGAAAAGGTCCTTCATCTGATTACTAGAACGCTATGTCGCAAAAACCGGCTATTGTTCTTGTTGACCCCCTCAGTAACTTGATTCATAGCAAGGAAAAGTTATTCCCTTTTGTGAAGAAGAATAGTATCGAGGTTACGAACACGGTGGCCAATATGGCGAGGCTCTTTCGAGAAGCTTGAGAATTAGGTATTCTTATTTTCTACGGCTCGCATCAGTCCTATAAAGATTGGAACTATGAAGGATGGCGACACCGTGCCAAGTCACACCACCATACCAAAAGATTTGAAATCTTTTGAACATGGCAGCCGGGGTAGCAAAATCCATGATTATATGCTACCAAATAAGAGCAATGGTGAGGTGGTGGGGTCCAGGCATTGGAATAGCAGGTGACTTGATTAAAAGACAACGATATTATTTAAAATTATAACAACTTGCTATGAAAGCTCTTTCGCCAATACGGACCTCAACTACTAGCTACGAGAGAGAGGCATTAACAAGGTCATTTGCGCAGGAATGGTTGCCAATACGTGTCTTAAGGCAACTGCTCGCGATGCATTCGAATTGTGCCTCATGTAAATGTTATGTAAAAAAAAAAAAAAAAAAAAAAGCTTATAATGCTTGCTAACATACAATCTCGTATTGATATGGGCTACAAGGTGAAATTGATCTGGGTTGACTTCTGGCTTAAAAAAAGTAAGGATGCAACGGCTGGGTTCACCACATGGCTCAATGGCGCTAACGATTGCTAACATCAATTGATCTAGACCCAGGGACTTAAAGAAAAGTAATGTCAGGTGACATGTAGGGTCTGGAGAATTATGTTGGGTATACCTCAATATGTAGTGGATTACAAGTATTCTTTTTTTGTGCTTCCAAAAACAAACTATAATTACCAAAATTCCCACTATTAAGTTTGAATAGATTGAGTTATTTATTTCACAATGCCTTTCTCAACATAAAGTAGTGTACTCTATTTTACCACAAAATTAAAATAGGGGCATGACAGGGTAGGACGAAGATATGCCATTACCCTATTTTCCAATACTATTGGGCTGCTCTCGGACGCCCAGTCTTGAATCGTATGGTATCAATCATCGCCAAAGCCTCCATGGCCGCGAACAAGCAAATGGCCGGGCATGAGGTACATGGTTTTCATGAGCAAGACTTCCGTTATAATGCAACATATTGTTCTCGAAATGCTATGGCGTTCAAAAGCGCTCTGCACCGTCCTCAATCGCCCAAATTGGACCGGTTAGGTTATGACGGCGAAAGATCTCTGTCGCGTCGTGCAATGACCACTTCGTCCAGTCCGTGTCGGCGTGGCATCCGTACCATTCGGTAGCAAATTTCCAAACTTGCTCAATTGGTCGCACATCGCCTTTGGGGATACCCCTAGTGGAACACCACTCGTCCACCTCAGCTTCGTTATGAAATAGTAACATGACAGAGCAGGTGTAAATAACGTTGTCCCAGGCATTACGCATTGGGATTGGAAAGTGTATGACATAATCCCTGTCTAACAGCCGCCCGTTCTCGACGGAGATTGTCACTTCATCACCAATAGCACCAAGCCTTGTCGTGAGAGTCGCGTGCGGCCAGCGAGCTGCATCACCCCTAGCGAGCACCAAGCGCAGTTTCCCCACCATTTGTGCTCGCCTGAGGATACAATGCAGGTCGTGGGTGCTGCTGAAAACGGGTGGGTAACCCAGACCTCGTCACAATGGGGGTGTAGCACAACACCCTGGTAGTCTGCCAAGGCTTTTAGTCCACGTCGTGCTGTCAATTCACTGCATTGGAAACGCGTGGCGATCTCGCCGATGGTGTCGGAGGACGCTGGTTCGTAAGAAATGAGGAGATAATTGCTTCGTGTAGACTTGAATTGTCCATAATGGTAAATAATAAGAATTCATATGTTTCAATGTTACAAGAAATTAATACTCTTTACGTTTCTTGCTGTGAACAAAGGCGAAAAGAGAGCACTGGCCACGTTTGTTCTTCTTGGTTGTCTCTTTTGCAAAGGTACAAAAAGTGGCAACCAACACCAACGAAGTTAGTAGGGACCTGAATAAGCCAGGGTGGGCGAAGGAGGAATGGGAGGAAATTCGGATATGAGACTTGAGAGAAGGAAGATTGATTCCTCATGACAAAGGCAATGACTGATGTTAACATATATAGTTATATACTAACTTATATATGGAAGGAGGTCAGTTGACTATACTAGCTATATTGGAACTAGTGGAAATTCACGGATAACCTGTCACATGACATAACGGGCGACTACACACCTTGCCGTATCGGGAGTAATGTCATTCGGTCTACGTCGCCGAGAGCTTCACCTGATGGCAGTTGTTGCTCCACCCAATTCCACACCGCAAGGAGCTGCTGCCCTTTTCGTTTTCGTGCATCAAGTACATAAATCATCCGCAGCCAGCACAGCCAGCAGCGAGCGCGTGCGTCAAGAAATCTTTCCATGGTAGATATCTGATACTCGACTAGGCTGCGGCCTCTCCTCGAACGAGATGAGTGTTCCGAGTCCGCGGAAGTCGATCGACAGTTTGGCTTCGTTTAATTCTACCCCGTCGCTCCAGCAGTATGTGCAGTCGCAGCATGAATCGCCTCTTGTCGCGCCGTCACAGCGGCTTCCGCAGCGTAGATCGTCGACGGCCAGTTCAATCGTCAGTATTGGCGGGATGCTGGATTCCTCGCGACATCACGGATCGATAGCGGAGTTGGGCCAGAATGGTTAGTTCGACCTTTGATTATATTGAACCGTGTGTTTTTACTGACTCTCTCTTTTTTTTTTTTTTTTTTATCTAGCTATCTCGACACTCTTGCAGCCTCCCATTGTCCGCACCGGGCTCGTGCCCCATTCACAAGTACCTACAACTGGATATAAACCTCCGACCGCAAAGGATATCCCGCCTGTTACGCTCACGAATATACCAAATGTTGATTCGAAAGATTTCCAACCCTATCTCGAGCAAGTTGGGTCTCTGTACGATACGTTTCAGCGCGCAAAAGAGGGCAATGAGGAGAACGATTCCCTGCTGGTTAGGAGCAATAAGGGGTTGTCTCCAAACCCCGCGCCAGTCAGACTAGACGAAAACGACAACCGAAGACCATCCGGCGTGGAGCGGCGGCTCTCTGGCGTGTCAGCAGCAAGTTCCCGTGCTGTTTCTCCCTTTGATATGAGAGGAAGGAGACGATCGTCCTACGGCAGGGGTCCGCAAGCTGTGACCCCGCTGTCGACAATACCGAATGTATACTTTGAAGAAGATTTCCATCTTGAAAACCCCCGAACTTTTGATGTTGTCTCTGAGAGGTCTGAAGTCGTGCGTCAACCTTCTAAACCTCCTAGTGCGGAGGTAGCTGCCAATGGGTTGACGTTGGAGCCGCCCTCAACCGGACGAAAAGTGCTTGCAACAAACGCTATTCTACAGGAAAAACTTTCTTGGTACATGGATACTGTGGAGATTCACCTCATTTCCTCGATATCGACCGCCTCGAAATCCTTTTTTACTGCGCTCGGGTCCTTGCGTGAGTTGCATGCAGAGGCAGCGGACTCAGTTCAAATGATCAAAACACTCCGGATGGACCTTAATAAGATCGACAAGGAAATGGCTATGGGGGGACTCAAAGTAGTCCACTTGCGCCAAAGGAGAGACAACGTTAGGAAGCTGGCTGATGCCATGACTCAATTACACGAAGTGATTGAGGCTGTGACCGAGTGTGAGAAATTGGTGGACCAAGGGGACATTGAAGAAGCCATTGGTAGCTTGGACGAGGCTGAACGACTCCTTGCGGGTGAGCAAGCGTCGAGGTCTCGCGGAGAAACCGAGTCCGAGTCAAGAGCACCAGTTGATCTGAGAGGCATACATGCACTACAAGGTGTGGACGAAGAGCTTTCGCAGTTGAGACAACGAATAGGAATGGGCTATGAAAGCAGGTTCCTCAACGACTTGTTGACAGATCTAAGACAACACGTCACTTGTGTCCCTGCAAATGTCACATTGCAGCGCTGGGGTCTATCGTTTCAGAGAAACCGTGTGGGCCATAGGCCTACCTCATCTATAGCACCAGCCTATCTTTCTTTTAATGCCGAAGTCCGATCAAAACTACATGTCCAGCTGATGGGACTGGGTCGGTCACATTATATGATGCCAGCAGCAACCTCATTCAAAACAGCTATTCTGCGAGAAATGAAAGGGCTCATAAGGAAACATCTTCCCAGTTCCAATGACGACGATAATGAATCGATGATGTCTGCCTCCACGCACGGCGGACGGCAGCTGAGTTCCCAGGAAAAATCTTCCATTCTAGCACGGAATCTGCGAGCTCTTGATCCTGGAGATGCCTATGAGATGCTCCAGGAAATATACACCAACGTGAGTGAGGCATTAAGAAGGCTTAGCGTGCAGGTGAAGGTGCTTCTGGACATCACTAGCGGTCTTGGTACTCATCCCAGTCCCTCGCTTGGCCGGTCACGTAGCCCTGACCAACGGGGTAGAGAAGAATCTTTACGTGCACAAGGACGGGCAGCAGATGTTGCTGTTGCTCAAGAAGAGATTCTCCAAGTCTTGGACATGTCGAGTCTGCTTGGGCAAGCTGTAGATATCGTGCAGTCACAGGTTGTCAAAGTACTCAAAGTACGATCAGAACAAACGTCGCATTTGCCTCTGGAAGATTTCTTAAAGTACTTTAACCTGAACCGGCTCTTCGCTGATGAATGTGAAGCTATTTCTGGACGAAGCGGCACATCTTTAAAGACGGTTGTTGACAATCAGATTCGAGATTTCATCGTCAGGTTCAGCGATGCGCAACGGCATAATATTGTGGAAGTCCTGGATTCAGACAAATGGGACGCCAAAGACTTTGGTGATGCTGAGAATGCGGTCTTGGATAAAGTTATTCGGGCAAGTACTGGAGATGTCGAATCGTGGTCTCGAGCTTCCAAGATATGGGAACAACAGACAGAAAAAAGCCCAGCAGAGCCAGTCGCCGAAAATGGTGCTGCCGTGAACGGCTCAGGCAAAGAAAAAGTACGAACGGCAACGTTTGATGAACAAAAGTACATACTTCCACAGTCTGCATCTACGATGATGCGGAGTATTGAAGAGTTTGAACACTTGACATCAAATATTCCTAGTATGACGCAAGAGATTGGCTCAAACCTAGTGGAATGTTTGAAGCTATTTAATTCGCGTTCTTCACAGCTGATCCTCGGTGCCGGGGCTACCAGAAGCGCAGGCCTCAAGAACATTACTGCAAAACATCTAGCACTCTCGTCGCAGGCGTTGAGCTTTATTGTGGCGCTTATCCCATATGTGCGAGAGTTTATCCGCAGACAATCGTCATCGAGCCAGCTGATAGCCGAGTTTGACAAGGTCAAACGGCTTTGTCAGGAGCATCAGAATGGTATTCACGAGAAATTGGTAGACATTATGAGCGGTCGATCGACAAACCACGTTGCTGCAATGAAAAAGGTCGACTGGGATGCAGAGAAAGACCCGCAGGCGGTCAGCTCGTACATGGAGACGCTGACCAAGGACACGGCGACTGTACACCGTATTCTCGCTCGGCATTTCCCAGATGCGACGCTGATGATGGTCATGGGCCCGGTCTTTGCCAGCTACAGGGAGCAGTGGACCAAGGCTTTTCAGGAAGCCACAGTCAAGACGGAATCTGGAAGACAGCGGTAAGTTTTTATTTATTATTATTTTCTTTTTTGTGACGCATAAAGCTGATTTGATAGATTGCTTTCCGATGCGCAATACTTCAAGTCGCGAATCAGCAAGATTGACGGATCTGGCGACCTGGGCGATCTTCTTGTTCAAGTAACCAACGCCAAAACCATTGTACCAGAAAAGAATGGCGACGCTCAGTCGCCATCCGAGTCGCCTCTAGTACCAGAAAAAGATACCCCTGTTGCAGCAGAGAAGGAGCCAGCAACCGAAGCCAAGTCATGATCCGAATGTACATATCCGTTATGAAGCTTTTTGGTGTCTCGGTATTGTCTATTTTTCTTTTTCTTTTTCCTTTCTTTTTCCTCTTTGTTTTGACTACCCTTGATGTCTTGTTTCAACTTTTTAAGAAATTCATGCACATAATGTAATCAATAGACATCTAGACTTGCGTTTCTATGGATAGTCTGTTTATGGATACAATTCCTAAGCATTGATTTAATCACATATCAATTGATATAACCGGCATAGTCATCGGCCATTTCGAAATAACATTAAATGTATTCATACATTTTCATACCAGTACATCACATGCATTAAAACATGTGTAGTTTCCTAGACCTTCAAGCCTTCAACCCCTTCTTCTCACCCAAAGTTTTGGGCTCATGACCCCCTTTGCCCGATCCGCTCACTGTCGGCCCACTGCTTCCACCAGCGCTGGCCAGGTTGTTCCCACCAGTGGTCTCGGGCAGGTTTGCAGCTTTGTATGAGCGGTCAATGTCAGAGCCCTTGCCCATCACGTACATCAGTTAGTCAAACTTAACGCTCGCTCCGTTTGGATATAGTTCTTGGTGGCTTACAGGGTTGGTGCCGTGGGCTTTGTTTGGGCCGGTTTCAATGGCATTGTCGGATTGCGGGATTCCGTTGTCGTAGTCGGCTCCGCGAGGCATTTTCGTTGTTTTTGATTGAATTGGATTGGATTGGATTGGATGGGTTTGTAGATGGGAGGAGATGTTGAGGTGAATGCGTTTCGTGGAGGTAATTCACGATTTTCAAGGCAGACAGTATATAGAAGTGAGAAGAAACGAGACGCGGATAACAGGTATTTAAAGGGAACCAACCTCAAGTGTAACTACTGGTTGGTCGTATTTGCAAGGTCATGATTGATGACGTCGTTCATACGTACATATACATATATGTAGTCATATACGACCGGGCAGACCCACTTAGGGTTTTAGGGTTTTAGGGCTAACCTACAGAGGCTTTTTTGCATCAACAGAGTTAATTGTTTCTTCATTCACTAAAGATGATATATGCTAACTATGAGCGGATAATTCTCTGCCTAGTAGCTACACTCCATGGCCAAAGAGAGAATACGGTAAGTGGCGCTTGAGGATCGTAATATGAGCAAAATTAAGCACTGCTCGCAACCTCCAGGCGCTGAAAGCCACCCTCTCTGGCAACCTTCTTCTGCAATTCGGCCATGCGCTTCTGGTCACCAAGCGGATCAGTCGAATCCGCATCGAGTGCCCAAGAGAGCAGCTCGTTGGAGTAGTTGGGTTGGAACGAGGCATCCAAAATGCCCAGCCGCTTGCCGTAGTTGGTAACCTTGGCCCAGTCGCGCGGTACATTTTTCAGGTCGCGGCTAAAGTACGCATAGGAGCGTTCAAAGATCTTGCGGTTGACCGCGCTGCCCATGATGGGCTTGACATCGACGTACTCTTCATACGCGACCGCAGGCTGGGAAATGACAAAGTCCGTGGCGCGTTTGACGGCGCGCAGGAATTTCTGTACTTTGTCGCGGTTCGCGGCCAAAAACGAGTCGTTGGCAATGTACAGGATGGAGCAGAAGCAGCAGCAGCCCAGCTCGGCCAGCTGGTCGATGCGCAGCATCTGCACGTCGTCGCGCGAACGGCCCTGCGACGCGAGCCATTCCTCGAGCTCGACCATCTGCACGTTTTCCAGACCGATGCCGGCGTCGATTTCGCCGCGGATGATGGCCTTAGTGACGTTCATGCCGCAGCGCACTGCGGTGTAGTCGTCGGGAGTCATGCCGTAGTATTTGGTCAGTTCGTCGATTTGGATCTTCACCAGTAAGCTTACGTCCGCAATGTAGAAAATACAGGGACTCACCTTGCCAAACTCTCCGACGTAGCCAATACGCTTGCCCTTGAGAGTCTTAAAGTCAGTGGTGATGCCACTGTCCTTGAGATAGACAACTCCGGTGAACGGCTCGTCGAGGAGGGATCCAAACGAGGTGACGGGGAATCCACGTGCTTTTGCCTGCTCCATATCAGCAAGAATCCCAACAGGAAAAGAAAAGGACGGATGACGCACCGCCAAGGTGTGGATCATGGCCTTGAAGCCCATGTCGACCTTGCCGCTGCCGATGATCTCGGTCACGTCCGATGGGTCATTGGGTTCCAGGAGAGCCACCTTGAGCCCTTCCTCCTTGAAGTAGCCCTTGGACTGAGCAAGATAAAGAGGGGCATGGTACGGGGTAGCGTGCCTTGGTACCGATGTTTAGCTGGTGCATGGTACTGTCAGCAGTCAGAGCAACCTACCAGTTGGTCAGAAAGGTGATCTTATCAGTCGACATCTTGACAAGTAATGAGTTCGGTCGTCACTACAGACAGTCAGCAAGCTAGAGACGAAAACGTCAAAAGCGACGCAGAGAGAAGGGGCCGGGGGGGGGATCAAAGCCACGCATGTCCTTTCGCTAGTATTATCTAGATCAAGTTTTGACAGTATAATCTCAGAACAACCAGCCCGCCAAGCTCTCTGGAGCAACCAAAGAGACAAGACAGACTGGCTGAACACCTGTCATGCGGTGCAATACTTATTTCTTTTCAAAATACCTTGACCAGTGATGAACTTCATCATGAACAGGCGCTGCTTGGACATGGCGCAACTTGGACCCTGAACGGGTTCATACCGGTTTGGAACCTAGATAGTTAGTGGACCTGAACAAACAGCAAGTTTGAGACGTACGATATTGGTAAATACGTATGGGTTGGAAAATATCAATTGATGTTGTGGGAAAGTAATGAAGAGACAAAATACGAGGGGGGGGGG